>JAUELO010000179.1:27839902-27852217 GCA_032357855.1 Amphibolips quercusostensackenii | reverse complement strand
AAATATATAACATCCTTTCTTCTATAAAAACTTATTCGAGGCAATGCTCGTTATTTAATTTTTTAAGTTTACTGAATCGTTCAGAAGAATATCAGAAGCTGTCCAGAAAAATTTCAGCGACGCTCGATGAATAATTCCGGAACGGTCCAGAAAAAATTCCAGATCTGTTTATAAAAAATTTCAGAACGGCTGAGGAGATATTTCGGAACTTTCCCAGAATAATTCTGAAACGGTCTAGGAAGAATTCCCGAACACTCCAGAAAACAATCCGTATCTTTCCATGAGTAATTCTAGAGCGGTCTAGAAAGAATTTTCTAGCGGTCTAATAAAATTTGTGGAACTATCAAAGAAAAATTTTAAAGCGATCCATGAGAAATTCCGGAACTTTCCATGAAAAATTTGGAACTCCAGGAAAAATTACGAAACTAAGTTTAGAAAAATAAACGATTAGGATTGGATTAATTTAAGGTGTTATACAAATTTGTCATACAAATTTTGGATTTTTTATTTAATCAGAAAATTAAACACCAAAATAATCTGATTCTCAAAGTCAATTCCTTTTATGAATGTTAATAAGCACCTACTGCCAAAAATTTCATACATTTTTTTTGAGAAAAGTTATTGAATATTGTCAAATACTCAACCTAAGTGAATCTAAAGAAAAACTTTTTGAAACTAAAAAAATAATACGTCAAAAATTTATGTATTTTGTTAAAAATTTGTTTTTCAAATTGAAAATTTATCTATTCAATATTTGGTTGAAAATAAATCTTCTTTTAGCTAAATATTCTACTATATTATTGAAAATTAACTTTTTTATTAAAAAATCGTATTTGTGGGCTGAAAATTCAATTGTTGTGTAGAAATTTTGCCTTTTGTGCTTGAAGATTCAACAGTTTTGTTGATTTTTTCTTTTTTTTTTAAGAAAATCTTGTTTGATTAAGAATTGAGCTATTCATGTTAAAAATGTCGTATCTTCATCCAAAAATACAACTGTTTTGGTTAAAAGTAATGGTTTTTGGTTTAAAAGTCTACTATTACGTTTTCTGTTCAGAAAAAATTTTTTATGTGAAAATTTTTTTATTTTGTTGACAAATTAATTATTTAGTTAAAAATTTGAAAAAATTTTAATGAGTAATTTTTTGGTTGGCACTCCTGCAATATTTTTAGAAAGTTATTTTTCTTGTTTGAAAATTCAACTCTTTTGTAGAAAATTCGCCTTTTGAGCTTGAAACTTCAACGAGTTGTTTGTTTTTTTTATCTCTTTTGGTATAAATGTCATCTCTTCAGTGAAAAATACAACTATTTTTAGTTCAAAAGTCTACTATTACATTTTTGGTTGAGATTTCACATTTTTGGGTTAAAATTTTTCTTATTAGTTTAAAAAATTAATTACTTCGTAAAAATTTGACAATATTTCTAGAAAGTAATTTTGTTAAAATTCTAAAATGTTTTTAGAAAGTCATTTTTTTGGTTAATAATTCAATTGTTTTATAAACATTCTTATGTTTAGATTAAAAATTCATTTTGTTTGGTAGAAATTTTATCTTTTTAGATTATGCATTGGACTGTTTTGTTAAAAATTTGTCTTTTTGAGTTAAATTCAAATGCTTTTTATTTTAAATAAAAAACAATTAAGAATTGATTTCCTTTGATGAGAAATCTTTTTTTTTAATCTAACTTTTTTCGTTAAAAATTCTTTTCTTTGCTTGAAAATCAATTTTTCCAACTGAAAATCCAACTATTCCGTCTTTTGTCAAAATTTATCTTTTTGAGTTCAAAATTCAACTAGGGGGTTTAAAATTAATCTCTTTAAGTTAAAAATATGTTATTGAAATTGGCCTTTTTTAGTAGAAAATTAGTCTTCTTGGTTAAAAATTTAAATCTTTTGTGAAAAATGTATCTTTTTGGTTTAAAATTGTATCTCTTTTGAAAGTAATTTAACTGTTCTTGGTTAGAAATACAAGTGTTTTGTTAAGTATTAATACTTTTTATTAATTTTAAAATTATTCTGAAGAAAATAAGTCTTTTTTGTTAAAGTAAACTGTTCTTAATTAAAAATTATTATCTTTTTTGTGTCAAATATCCACAATTAAATTTTTGTTGAGAATTCATCTTATTTGGTTGTAGATTTAACTCTTCGGTTGAAAGTTGAAGTACGTTCATAAAACATTTTTTTTTGGTCGCAGATTCAGCATTCCAGTTCAAAATGTATCTCCTTAATTAAAAATTAATCTACTTTGTTAAAAGTTCGTGTTTTTTGGTCAAAAGTTACTTTATCTATATAAAAATTAAACTATTCTAGCAGAGGATTTATCATTATAGTAGAAAATTTGTCACATTAGTTGAAAACTAAAATATTTTGTAAATCTAATGAAACTCTCTCGTAGCTTGACTTTTAATGACGTATTCTTTGGAATAATTTATTACAAAATAAAAATATATCTTCTGTAATTAACAAAGTACAGAGATATATTTAAGCTTAAATTGCTTCGAGAATTTCAAAAAATAAATTAGTGATGACTATGACCAATGTATTATTTTTTAATTGATATTGTTTGAACAATGCTCTTGAGTTCCCTGCCGCAGTGGGAATAGCCAGCAGTGGCCCCTCCCTTCCTTCTCTGCTCTTCTCCCCCACTCGGAGATGCCTTTGTGGCTGAGAGAGTTGCATTCTGCTGAAACATCAAGATACCCTGTGCCCCCTACCCTTTCACCACTTTTAACAAAATAAGAGAATTTTCATCAAAATAATTACATTTTTTCACAAAATGGTTTAATGTTTAACCTATAGAGATTAATTCTGATCCCATAATATGAGAGTAAATCCTTCAAATAAAAAGATTGAACTTTAAGCACAAAAAGATAACTTCTTAACAAAAAAGTTTAAATTTTCACAATGCGAGACGATATTTGTTGCAAAGATGAAAACAAACTTGAAAAATTCTCGGTTTGAAAAAAATATGGTCTATTTCTTGGTGCTCAAAATTGCAGGCTATAATTTCCGGGTTTTTTTTTTTATCATGAACATTATGAAAACATGGCTCAATAACATTTCAAGTAGCTAAATCAATAAGTTGAGCCACGACAGAGTGAAGCGAAAAACCATTGGTTTAGTAGAAGCATCCGATATTCCGGACTATTTTCTTCCTTTTAGAGGCTCTTTAGCACCTGGATGATGACTGTCCCCTGACGACTATTATGGCTCGTTCAACCAAGAAATCCATCCAGCTTTACGCTCGTTTACAGTGTCTTTACGGCAACGGCCGCGACACCGGAGGAATAAGGGTGCCGCGGCAAAATCCTGGAAACGCCGGAAATCGCATAACGATGCGCGCCACCGTCTTCCACTTGAAATGTAGAAGTGTAATTAGCAATTTAAGTGTCTAAAGAAACGTGGGAAGCCAGGAATAATCCAGAGAGGCCTAACGGGCTCTAGGGAGACGCGCATTCTTCCATCGGATATTTGCGACGTTTCCAGAAGTTACGAGCTAAACCGCTTGAAGAAACAATCATGTTTCGCTCAGATTCCCGCAATAAATCGATTCGAAACCCTTTGCCGATCATAATGGGAGCTTCATCGCGCGATCTGATCTCCCCAGATGCACAACTCAAGCCTTGATAACTTCACTTCGTTTGCTTTATACGGAGACTTGATATTTATGTTATGTCAACGACAGAAAACACTGATAGACCTAGATAGACCTAGAAAGACCTATATGTAATGACTGAATCTTTCACTCTGATGAAGATTCTAACTCAATGTAAAGAAAGATTTGCTACTTTTCAATTGTATGCGCTAATAAACTGGTTCTTCCCAAGAGTACATCTGAATTGTATCTCTTATTCCCAATAGGATTATATGATACTGGTTAGATGTTTTAGATTGAAGATGCCATTGTTTTTCTAAAAATCTAATTATTTTCTTAAAAATTCAACAATTTTGTAACTGTGATCTTTTTTCGTTAAAAATCTGACTCTTTTGTGAGAAATTGGGCTTTGAGGGTAAAAATGTAACTATTTTGTGGAAAGCTCGTGTTTTTAGTTTCATATCTTCTATTAGGAATGTCATATTTTTTGGTAGAAAATGCAACTGCGTCGTTAAAAACTATTCTCTCTTGATTGAGAATTGAACAATTGTTTCATAATTAAACTGTTTAAAAATAAATTTTTCTTTAAGAATTTATATTTGCGGGTTCAAAATTTAACTCTTTTGTATACAATTCGTTTATTTTACTTCAGAATTCAACAATTCGATTAAACTTTTTTTTTTTAACTCAAAATGTTTTCTTAACAAAAAAATTCGTCTTTTGGTATGAAAATTCCTATTTTTTGTGAAAATGTCACTATTTAAGTTAAAAATGCAGCACTTTTGTTGAAATTAATTATATTTTTTTAAAATATTCAACTATGTTGCTAGAAAATTCAACCACTTGGTTGAAAATTAAGTTTTCTTTGAAAATCTCAATGAACGAGCTGAAATTATAACTGTTTTGTAAAAAATTTGTCTTTTTGGTTTACAATTTTAAAAATTTGGGTAAGAAATTAACTTTTCTTATAGAATTTCAGACTTTTAACATGAAATTTTAAAAATTTTGTAAAAAGTTCGTTTTTTGCTTAAAATTTTAACGATTCGGTAGAAAAATTCTAAATTTTGGTTAAAGGCTAAAATCTTTAGTTAAAAATTAACTTTTCTGATAAAAACATGAATTTTTAGGGTAAAAATGTCAATTCTTTACGCAAAATTCGCCTTCAGGCTTTTTAAATCTACAGCTTGGTTTATATTTTGTTTCTTTCTTGATTTAAAACATTTTTCTTTGCTAAAAATTTGTCTTTTTGGTAAAAAAATTAATCTCTTTTCTGACAAATGTCATTTTTTTAAATTAAAAAAAGCAGCTGTTTGTTTAAGAATAAATATGTTTTTTGTTGAGAATTAAACTTTGCGGTTAGAAATTCATCTTTTCTGGTAGAATTAACATCTTTTTATTTAAAATGAAAATCTAGTTGAATTGAAATATCAATTATTACATTTTTCGTTGAGAATTTATCTTTTTTTTTTTTGTTGAAAATTCAACTATGCGGTTAAAAGTTAAACTACATTATTAAAAATTATTATTTTTTAAATGTTTATATTTAAGGTCGAAAATTCATTTCTTAAATTAGAAATTTTTGGTTTTTAAAAATTACATTTTTAAGCTAAAAATTTAAATATCAAAATTTTGGTTTGAAAACTCTTTTTTAATTTTTTTAAATTCATATTTTTTTATAAAATTTAACTGTTTTTGTTATTAAACTATAATATTTTTTTAACTACTTGTCTCGAAATTTTATTATTTTGTTAGGAACTTATTTTTTCTTTATTTAAAAGTTAATTTTTTTAATTAAAAATTGAACGTTCTATTTCTGGTTGATAATTTATATTTCAAGTTCAAAATTCATCTGCTTGGTTCGAAATTTATATATTCTGTTTAAAATCCAACTTTTTTGGTAGAAAATTATTCTTTGTGGTTCTAAACTTTAAAAATATAATTAAAAATCTAATTATTTTGTTGTAATCTTTTCTGATTTATAATTCAACTATTTCGGTGAAAAAAAACTAATTGATTGAAAGTTAACTTTTTTTTAAAATTAAGCTGTTTCGGACAAAATTCATCTTTTAAGCTTGAAAATTCAATATTTCGGATAACAACTTATTTTGTATTGACTGAAAAATCTTTCTTGGTTTAAAATTCATACTTCTTTTTAATTTGTATTTTTGCTTAAATCGTACGGTTTTTCATTTTAAATTTAAATTCTTTTTACTTCAAATATTAGGTGTTACGTTTGCTAGAGAGTTCATCTTTTTTTAAATCAAAAATTCAACCTATTGGTTGAAATATTTTGTTAAAAAAATTTAATTTTGGAGTCAAAGATTTATAATTTCAAATTAAATTTCAGTTTTTTTGGTTAAAAACATATCTATTTTGTTAGAATTTCTTCGCATTGTTTAAAATTACATTTTTGAACTAAAAATTCATCCATTTTTATTTTAGTTGAATTTGATGTTTTGTAGCACCAACAATACTGTAATTAATATAATTTCTTGTAGACTTCCCTCTTAGTTACAATATCTTTAAACCGGTTATTTTTCAAAATAAAATTTTCTTACGTAAGTTCTTCCGATTACCCCAATTCACCCCTTTATAAAAAACAGTAAAAATCGACGAAGCCACCTAACTTCATTCAATGAAAATTTCGATTAAGTTAGGACAGTTTAGCATTCCATAACTTTGTATTAAAAAAATAAAACAGTTCACTGAGGAAATTATATGAAAGAAATATTTTTATATTTTCGACAATCAAGTTACAATTAAGTGACAGAAAAAAACGGTACATTTTTATAGCTAAAGATAACACTTAACCTTTACCCAAAGTATTTATTATAACCGATACATTTTTGAAAGGTTGGATTTGGAAAAATAATTGTATACTTTCAATCCTTAATGTTTTAAGTTTGAAGACTAAAATTTTCTTAATATTTTACAGCTGTTTTCGTTACTTTAAAAAAAGTGGTTAGTTGATCCAACTAATTAGTTCGTTACATATGATACCGCTATTTCATTATTTGGGAGAGCCATTTCATTTAGTTACTAGTACTAATTAAATAGGCACATCAACTAATGAATTTGTTGTTCTAACCAATGAAATGTAAGTATTCAATTATAAAATAGCAGTACGCTATTCTACAAAAAAAATATTTGGCCCAACTAACAATTTTTTCAGTGTATATATGGATAACCCCTTATGGGTATATCCTTTATCAGGCAGGTTATGAACAAGCGATTGAAAATAAAAATTGTAATTGAATCTAAGCCAGTAAAATAGTGCGTGCATTAACGATTACCCAGGTGAATAAATCCGTCAAGAAACAGGATCCTGCGATAGTCTGGTGACAATAACAAGGGACACGCGTGCAGGTAATGTCCTTTCAGGTATCTCGATACAGGTGAGTGTCCTTAGGTTGAGGTCGGTTCCGATTCCGCATACGCCAAGCAAGTATATATGAGTATGCCGCAGAACATATCGATGCCATAAGTCTCAAGTGCCTTGGTCGGTAATAATCGTTGCGAAATCGCGAGATATCGACTCGCTCCCATCTACCATGTTTCTATACCAATACCCATTTCATGGCGCGAGGATTCCCATTACCTGGCAGAATCGAGGTGAGACGCGAATTAATATCGCATATTTTTTTTCAGGCTCGACCATCCGGCAAATCACGTGGAAAACCTGTTCAATCTCACCTAGCCACCTGTCCACACCTTCTGCAAATATTCTTCACAATTCAGATGTAAGTCAGCCAAAAATTTATTACTGATGTGTGTTGGTTTTCTTCCCTCAAAATATAATTATCTAAAAAATAGTTCAGACACTGAAAAAATGATTGGTTGGAACAAAAAGCTATTAATTAGTAGAGGTAGTATTATTAGCTGTGACATCTGCTTTGATGATAAAACCAACTAATAAGTTTTGTGCAGCAACAAGTCGTCGTTAGTACTCCTATGTAGTTCGTATTCATATAAGATAAGGTTATTCAGGTTTTGATAGCATTAGTAGGTAATTAGCAATAATGTATATTTTCTTTTAGTGGTAAAAACTTTACTTATTTTAATTGTTAGGATACTTCTACTTTGAGTACCTGAAAATAGTTGGATACCATTGAAAGTTATCGAGACAACAAGAAAAGTAGTAAGAAAAACTACTACCATTCTTAGAAATATAAATACTTTAAAGTATCATAAGTTGTAGTTTTTCCTAAAACTGAAGCAATACCTAGCCATAATTGACAACAAGTTGTGTCAGAAGTAGAAAAATTTGCTGTGAATAACAACAATGTCTTTGGAAATGAGGTTCGCGATTTCGCAAACTAGGTTGCTGAAACGATCTGTAGGAGTCAGTGGGATGAGCATAATAGTATAGTAGAGAAAGAAAGAAGGAGAGAAAGATGCAGCAGCTAATGATGATCGATGATCTCTCTAGAATAAAACCGTATATAAAGCTATGCCGCGTGATCTTGATGTCAAGCATGTTGAAGCTGCAGAAGAGCCGAACGCACCTGGAGGAGTTGAAGCACTTCGGAGAAACGCTGTAACGAATCGTGCAATACAATCGGTTATAGACTTGTCCGATCGTATAAGCGATCAATGCTTAACGCAATTATCCGTCGGCTTTCTAAGTCAACAATGCTTACTCGTTTCTAGTGTGGTTAAACTTCCATGATGACCAGCTATTACTGTTCCAATTGTTTCTTGAAAGCAATATTGCCTCCTTTGAACTGGGCCATAAAATATAGAATTTGTAGATGTCTCATTAGTTGTCTATAAATTCCAAAGGATAAAATGATGTTATTAATTAATAAATTTACCAAAGTCTTATGCTACACTTTGAATTAGGCCTATTTATCTCTTATAAAAGGAGCACTTTCTTAAAACACTGTTTTTCCTATTATAATAAAGAAAACCTTGAAATCATGTTAACAACCTTGATATGCTTTTCTCATTTGCATACTACATATTTGCTTGTCACTTGTGAAAATGAGGCTCGTATTTTACTGATTTAACTTCCTAACGACTACTTGTAAAAAAATGTCACAAGATAGTCGAAGAACGAGTGCACCCAAGCGAGTAATTCAGTGTTTCAGAAAGCTGAGATTCTAGGTACGTTGGATGAACATTGAACATCCTTGAACTTCCGGGGTGTTGATAAGCCCCTATCGACCAGTTCACGTAAACAAGTTGCAAGCTGCGCTCAATTCTATTTTTTTCTTGAGGATACATATTCGTACACTTGTTCATGATCAGGTTTTTATAAGTATCATCTAAAAATATGTTTATATATGAGCTCACATAGGCAGTTATTAATAGACTTAGTAATGTGGATATAAATTTATGTATATGCATATGAATATATGTAAGAAAATGATCACGCGAGTCTATATCTCTTTGATGACAAGTATCACATGCGGATGCCCGAGCCATTCATATACCTTAAGAGCTTTTCTATAATCCCTATAATAATCTCGCCATTATCGAGCAGCATTTCGCATCTTTTTTTCCTCTTTAATACCTTCACACAACATATTCATCCACCGGTTTTGAACAATTTTATAAAAAAATAAAATCAAGATATCTATATCCTATATTATAGAGCATTATATGGATTGCAGATCGTAAACATATCACAAATAAACGGATGTTAAACCATAGTTCAAAAGCATGAATTATCCAGAAATCTTTTATGAAACAACATTATGCTCTCAGATATTTTAAATTGATTGGATGAGTTTTAATTGCCATAAATTGGAGGCGTATAAAACAGCTTCTGGTACTATGAACAGGCATTTATAGATAAACCTATCACACATAAATCAATCTTAAACAATTTTAGATAAGCGTTTCTATCAATTTTTCTAAGAAAACAATCGCACGTGTGCACCAGGGGGTAAAAGTTTCGAGACACGATTAAAGTTGAAGTGAGTTATTAAAAGTCACTGGTATATTCACTTTGTTCAAGAAATATGAACTTATTTCAGTGTGACTGCAGAAAATAATTGCGAGCATAACTTCCAGGTAGTAGGTTTATTTTTAAAGTTGCTTTGTCAGAATTCATACTTTATATTGTTGCAGGTGCACATGCTCACATTAATATTCTGTTTTATTGGACATCCGGTTCTATTATTCTGATAATTCAAAATTATGTCATTTCATTTAAGTAATGAGCTAATAGTAAATCTGGATTTTAGTTCAATTTTTTTGAATTCTTCCAGACTAAACTTTATCGTAAAGTCAAATTCAGAACTGGTATGTGTTGTAATCATTCAATAGCTTTACATATTAGATATTCTTTTTTAAATTGCTGTGTCAAGTCAATGTTTCTAAATAAATTGTAAGACAAATTTTCTAAGAATAGCAAATAAGATCCTCGATTTTTTATATAACATGATGTGCTGATTCAAGCAGATCACTGGATCTTTCACAGTAGGTACCTCATTAGAGAAATTTACGATTTTAACGTATATTTAATCTTCATTCCAATCTGTAGATATCACAAGGAGAACATTTTACACAAGTTCTCATCGTTTATTGAATGTCAGTCAGGGTGAAAAACCGAATGAAAAATTAGTCAACAATGGTTGTCTCCTAAAAGCATTAGTGTCATTGCTTCAGCAGAAAACCATAGAGCTGCCAATACTGAGCGCTATAAATGTTCTGGGATTGCCAATACCTCGTGTGATAAAACATAAGTTCCGAGGGGCATAATATGTCGCACGGCAGGAAAATGTGCAACATCTACGGATCGATAGGTCGCGCATAAATATCATCTCGAGAGCCTGAGAGACACTATGACTGTTGATATTCCTACTGGGATAACATTTAACATTTATGAGATCGGGAATTATTTTATTCTTTAAAATCTTCAAGTGAAAACAGTGAAAGCAGTTTTGTCTTTAATTTTCTTAAATGGAGATCTGTTTCGAACATTTAGTCTATTTCACAGTAAATCCGAAAGTAGCATATCCTTGCATATCACTCTGATCATCAAAATCATATCAAAATGATCTACTTTTACGCATCCAAAATTTTTTTTTTTACCACTTATTCACGAAGTTTTAATGTGCATGTGACAACTTTAATGTGGCATAACAGAATAGACAGTCGACAGTTGCTACTCATGAAAATTTATGACAGGTAATTGAGCACGAGAATCTGCTCATTCTGATGCTTAATATATTATTTTAAAAAATCGGTACAAACGCGTTGCATATCATTTTGATGCAATTCCTGGATCAAATTGTTTAACTGGCATTTACTATGATTAGAATTCTCCAGTCAATATATTTCATTCTACTAGATAGCAATTTGTATGTAAGTGTCTATTTTGGCAAATTAGTGACACGAACTTTCCATAAGGTATGGTTGAACGATATACATTATACATGATACATGCAGACAGAAGATATAATTTATACAATATATCCACATGTATTGCATATCTGCATATGGAATTGAAAGGCAGAAACAATGTTTAATGCTTTTGCGTTATATACGATCGCCCTTAGTTTATTATTACGGAATATAATATTTGTTCACTATCGTTATACGTACGACTTTCCCACGTGTGCCTACCTGTCTCTATCGCTACTACTAATGCCATTGTTTGGTCAACAATGGCGATCTCACCACGTTCCTATCCTATAGAGTATAGCCTATACAGAATTACAGCGATATAAATAAACTCTTATGTAATAACGCATACTAGATTATGGCCGCGTAATAACGTAAACAACGATTCTTTATCATCCGATCCTGAGGTCGATAACTTTCAAGATGAAAAGATATCTTCTACTTCTTCCTCTTCTTTATCATTCGCAAAATAACAATTCGTGACCTTAAAACCATAGGGTGTTATCTCATTTTTTTTTTACTGAAATGAGTTAATAACACCTAAAGGTAGTTTGATGCAATCTCTGCTTGTAGATTTAATTTCATTGTAAAATACATTATTTAAATGGGTATTTAGAAAAGGAAATAGGGTCTAAAGAAACTTGCAGAACCACAGGGTGTTATCTAGTGCTACGTTTCCAGGTTACAATCATGCAAATAAAAGAAGATGACAACTAGTGCAAAATTCGAGATGACTTTCAACATCGAAATGATAAAAGGTTTATGTGAAGCAACTCTTTTTATATTTTAATTTTTGTTTTTAGACCCAGGATGCTCATGCAATTTGACATATTTAAGAACCAAAATATTCTATCTTAAAGTTTATCATAAAAGTCTTATCTATGTTCTATATAGTTTGAAAAAGACCTTGATGATGTGAAGAAGATCCTTTATTCTTATAGTTTTAAGAGACAAATGCTCTTCTCATCAGGAAATAAAAATCTAAGTCAAAAATAAGTGCTTGGTAAAAATTGAAAAAGGCAATATGTCATGGTTGAAAGAAGCGATACTCTCAAATTCTTCTCGCAAATTAGTAATGTGAAAATCACTGTAGTTGTTAGTATTACTCATGTGACTGTAAGGAAAGGTATCGCAGTTTATCATATAAAAAAATGAAGGACACATTGGAAATTGTTCAACAAATAGATATAAAATAGATAATTCTGCAAGAGTAGACAAACCAATTGTTCCGCTCTATATTGAGGGCTAACATCTGTGTTAACCATCAGTAAACCCTGATCAGTTGATCATCAACTGATGATCAGCATCGATGTTCACCATCAATATGGACTGAAATAATTCCTCTGACTTTTCTTTTGAAATAAACTTTTTT
>JAUELO010000179.1:27807835-27823616 GCA_032357855.1 Amphibolips quercusostensackenii | reverse complement strand
TCCTTATTAACAGGCTCAATCACAGTTAGGATCCTTTAGAACGCCAATTAAGGTACCATTTAGAGCTTATTTATCGTTTTGGGTTCTTTTTTAGCAGGCGGTGTTCATGTTTGTTGCACCTCCTTTGGAACAAAAAATTGGTTCTAATGGAAACCCCAGTCTTATCTGTGTATTTAATATGTTATTTTATAGATTTATCATATTATTATTATATTTTATATATTTAATACGATATATTTCAAAGGTGACAATATTCTGAAAGAGAGTTTTTAATGGGCCAGATTTTTTGTTGCGTAACTCATTTTTTTTTAATGGTACACATAGGTCATATTTTGTTGTCCATTTTAATTTAAGTCATTGTGCATATAACACGTGCATATATTATCAAACTATCTGTTTCTCCTTGCTCAAAAAATTTTTTTTTTTTCACTAAATTTATGAATTTATTGCATATCTAATTTAAATTATTTGCATTGTCATATGGGCGAACATAGGTACATGTACCTAGGCGCGCTGGAGTTTAATTAGGTTTCTTTACGATTTCCATATATTCAACTGAATTGCACGGAATTCAGATCGAAGTACCCGTTAAGCAACACAAATTATGGCAATGTATTGTGCTACTGTTCGGGAGCGTATAAAGGTATTTTTTATTCGACCGAAAAAATGTTCGATCGTATTGCACAGGAGTACAATGCTTATTCCATGTAAAGGCATCTATGTGGAAGACTTTTAGTATTTAAGCAGGTTTTCTCATAACCCTTTGCTGCGAACTTTAAAGCAGAAATTTAGGTGTCGTTCAGAAAATAATAGTGTAGGTTAAAATTTTTCCATTTACAAATTTACATAAATTTTTGGACTTAGCTTCAATTATAGGCGATAGTTAAATTTGTTAAAATTAATTATCAAACGCTGTTTTTATTTGGTTAAAAAGAGTCATTACAATCTTGTTTTGTTGAGTTTTAATAACCTTTTTTTAGAAATTATACAGTTTTGTTTTTGTAAAATAATTTTTTCTTAAATAATTTTAATGTAATGAGCCAAGCTAGATATACTTTATTTTTTAAATTCCTAGTCTTCTCCCTGACTCAACTTTTTATTCACCTGATTATCAATATTCAAAGACCAAAGTTTAAATTTTGTTCGATTTTTAAAATAAAATATTTTATAAACGTAATAAAACAATTGCAGATTTAAATTTTTTTATTCATTCAATTCGACCAAAAAAGATTGCTTTTCTACCATAAAAGATCAATTTTTAATCCAAGTGGATGAATTTTCAATAAAATAGTGGAATTTACGACTAAAAAGGACAAATTTTCAATAAAATTGTTGAATTAAAAATAAAAAAAATAAATAAATTCTCAAGGAATACTCAAATTTTCAGTTAAGCTGTTAAAATTTTAGCCAAATTGTTGAATTTTCAATCTATAAAAATAAATTTTGGACCAAATATTGAAATATTTAAGCAAAAAAGATTAATCTCTAAAAAAAATAGTTGCATTGTATACCATATCATTGTATTTTTTAGAAGATAGTTGGATTTTTAACAAAAAATATGAATTTTTAATTCAAAAAGACAAATTTTCTATCCAATTAGATGAATGTTCAACAAAACTGTTGATTTTTTCCCCCGCAGGTTACTTTTTAACAAAGAACGTGGATTTTCAACAAAATAATTTAATTTTTAGCAAAGTGGTGAAATTTTCAACCAAGTGGTCGAATTTTAAAATAAAAAAAATTACACTTTTTCAAACAAAATATATATGTGAGTGTGCGTGTGTGTCGAAATTTCCCCCTTTATTTTTTTCCTCCTTTTCCCCCTTCCATGTTTTTCTTTTCTTCTTTACATTCTCCTCTTTCTCCTTTTCCCTTTTCACCTTTTCACCTTTCTTGTTCCTCGGTTACAATTTCTCCTTTTCCTCTTTCCTTTCCCCATCCCCCTTTGCACCTTTTCCCTTCACCCCTTCCCCCTTTTCTCTTTTCTTTTTTCCCCTCGACCTCTTGTTCCATTTTCCCTTTCACCTTTCCCCCTCCCCCTTTCCCTTTTTCACACTTCAATTTTAAGTTAAACCGTTAAACATTCAGTCAAATTGTTTAATTTTCAATCTACAAAGATGAATTTCCTACTGAATAGTGATATTAAAAAAAAAATAAATCTCTAACAAAAAAGATTTGCATGTAATAGCAAATTAGAAGATAGTTGGATTTTAAACAAAAATATGAATTTTCAATTTAAAATGACAAATTTTCTATCCAACTAGATGAATGTTCAATAATACTGTTAAATTTTTCCCCCAAAGGTTACTTTTCAACAAGGAACCTGAATTTTCAACAAAATAATTGAATTTTCAGCAAAGTAATGAAATTTTTAACCAAGTGGTCGAATTCTAAAATAAAAAAGATTACACTTTTTTAAACAAAAAAATATTTTTGTGTGCGTGTGTTTTGAAATTTCCCCCTTTCTCTTTTCCCAATTTTCCCCCTTCCATGTTTCCCTTTTCTCCCTTACGTTCTCCTCTTTCTCCTTTTCCCTTTTCCCCTTTCACCTTTTCACCTTCCTCGTTTCTCGTTTTCGATTTCTCCTTACCCTCTTTCCTTTCCCCATTCCCCTTTGCACCTTTCCCCTTTACCCCTTTTTGCTTTTCCCCTTTTCTATTTTCTTTTGTCCCCTTGACCTCTTGTTCCATTCTCCCTTTCAACTTTCCCCTTCCCCTTTTCCACACTTCAATTTTCAGTTAAACCGTTAAACATTTAGTCAAATTGTTCAATTTTCAATCTACAAAGATTAATTTCCTACTAAATAGTGATATTTAAAAAAAAGATAGATCTCTAGCAAAAAATATTTGCATTTTATAGCAAATTAGAAGATAATTGGATCTTGAACAAAAATATGAATTTTTAATTTAAAATGACACAATTTCTATCTAACTAGATGAATGTTCAACAATACTGTTAAATTCTTCACCCATAAGATTACTTTTTAACAAACTACGTAGATTTTCGAAAACCAATCAAATTGTCAGCAAAGTAGTTACATTTTGAACCAAATAGTCGAATTTTCAAATGAAAAAGATTAAACTTTTTCAAACAAAAAAAATATTTATGTGTAGAAAGTGTGTCGAAATATCCCCTTTCCTTCTTTCCCCCTTTTCTTATTTCATGTTCCCTTTTCCCCTTTACGCTCTCCTCTTTCTATTTTCTCCTTTCCCCTTTCCCCTTCCTCACTTCTTTTTTCCAATCTCTCCTTTCTCTCTTTCCTTTCTCCTGTGCCCTTTGCACATTTCCCTTTCCTCTTTTTCCCGTTTTCATTCTGCCGATCCTATTCCCTTTTTTCCCCGTTATCCTTATTACCTTCCCCTTTTCCCTTTTCCCCTTGCCCCTTTTCTCTTTTCCCTCGTCCTATTCTTCTTTTTATCTTTCCTCTTTTTCTTATCTACACACTGCTTTATTTCATACATTTTTTGAATAAAATTCTCTCCTGTACAAGTAAAGCAAAACCGCGACAACATGAATATGTTGGAGGCGGACACGTAATAGACGATGACGTCAGCGTTACACCTTCTTCGTGTCGATTTTTCGCCGAAGCCCCGTCCCTAAAACATATTCATGTTGAAAAAATTATTTTTTGACAAATAGTTAATTTTTTTTATTTCAGAAAAAAAGTTTCATTCAAAGTGTTAAACTCAAATGCAAAACAAAATAAATTTTCTGTACATTTATATAAAATTATGAATATTCTAACCAAAAAAAAATTAATTTTGAACTTAATAGAGTATTTTCTACGCAAAAATGGAAAAAAAGTGTATACAACGTGTTAAACTTTATAGAAAACAATTTTTTTTTCTGTTAAACAGCTGAATTTCCAACCCAAAAATATGAATTTTTTACACCAATGTTAATTTTCAACCAACTAGTTCTATGTTTAATCAAAAAAGAAGAAATACTAAATGAAGAAGATTAGTTTTTAACTTAAGAAAGAAATTTTAAAAAACAACTGTTGGATTTTTGACCAAAAAAGATTTTAGTTAACCAAAAAGATTAATTTTTTACCCAAAAAGACGAATGTTTAACAAAATGTATGAATTTTGAAACAAATAATTCAGTTTTTACTAAAAAGAACATTTTTTTAAATAATATATATAGTTGCCAAATTGCCCTTTAGTATTTTCATTGCATTATTTAAATTAAAATAATTGTTTTTAAAAACCAAAACTCACCCCTAAAGTTAAGTTTTGCTTATTTTGTCAAGAATTGGCCTCGATTTTTACTTGTTGATCCTGCATTACGAAAAATGTCTCTTTAAATGGACGCTCTAAACTTTTTACTAAAAAATTAAAATTAAAATAAGAACCAAATGAAACTTAAAATTAAAATAAAAAATTTTTAAAATGTTTATGAATCGCTATTTTGATGTTTGGCATTTGTGTACGATTAGGTTGAAGTTGAAGGTTGAAGGCAGCGCGAAATTCAAATTTTTAAATATTTCTTTAATTTAAATTTTCTTACAGAAAATTGCACTAATGGCAAATTTGCTAATTAAAGTGTTTAACTTATGAGTTCTGCAATAAATACCTTTCAGGGTATTAAACGAGAAAATTTTTGATTTCAAATGGTAATTAATATTCCTATGTGGTATCAGGTATTCCTATGAGTTTACAGCCAACTTTACAGTCTTTACCCTTTTTCTTACAATAAGAAAATCCAACTATTTTTGGTGGAAAAACTATTATTTTCAGTTAAAAAGTATACTATTAAATTTTCTGTTATGAATTTATCTTATTTGGTTAAAAATATTATTATTTGTTTTAAAAGTAAAAAATCAACATTTTTGGTTAAAATACATAATTCTTGTTTGAAAATTCACCTTTTTGACTCGGAAATTCACCAATTTGTTCAATTTTTTTGGTTGACCAAGGCATTTCTTATTATAGAAAGTTTAACTATTTTGTTAAATTAATCTTTTTGGTTTTAAACTTCACATTTTTGAGTTTAAAAATTAACAATTTTAGAGAAAATTTGTAGTTTTGGCTCAAAAATTCTACAATATGGAACAAAATTAAACTATTTGGTGAAAAAATAACGTATTTTGATGAAAATTCGTCTTTTTGACTTTAAAATTTAACAATTTATTTAAAATATTTGTTGTTAAGTAACACATTATTTGTAATTGAAAATGAAACCATTTTGTTAAACATTTATCTTTTCGGTTTAAAAATTCATCTCTTACTGTAGAAATTTCTTTTTTTTCTTTGTTGAAATGCAACTGTTTGGTTAAAAATTAATTTGTTTTAGTTTAGAATTAACCTTTCCGTTAAAATATTACATTTTTAGGTTAAATATCAAACTGTTTCGCAGAAAATAAGTATTTTTTGGTTAAAAATTCAACAATTTAAAAGAAAATTTAACTATTTGATAAAGAAAGTAGAGTATTCTGTTGCAAATTCGTCTTTTTTGTTTAATCATAAATTTTCTGGTTAAAAATCAAGTACTTTGTTAAAAATTCATCTTTTTAATTAAAAATTCCACACCTTGTTTGAAAGTAAAACTACTTTCTAAAAAATAATTTTTTTTAGTTTGAGAAAAAAAAATTTAGTTGAAAATTCGTTTTCTTTGTTGTTAAAAATGAATCTGCTTAACTGAAAATTTAACAATTTATTTAAAATTTTATAGATTAATGATAAATTAGCTTTTTTGTTAAAAATTCATCTTTTTAGTTAAAAAATCATCTCTTTTGTTAGAAAGTTCGTCTTTTTTGGTTAAAAATGCAACCGTCTGGATAAAAATTAACATTAAAATGGTTTTACTGGAATTTTCTTACTTTATCACAGGAAATTATATTTTAAGTTATTTTCTCTGAATAAAAGTTAATTTTATAACAATAATAAAAATATCAACCATAAAATTTTTTGTTAACAGTTCATCTTTTTTATTAAAAATTCAATTATTGTCGTAGAAAATACAATTATTTAAATGAAAATTCGTATTTTTATGATGAATTCCACTTTTCTATTTAAGAACTAAAATATTTTCTAGATGAAATATCAACTATAACATTTTTTGTTAACAATTTTTCTTTGTTGGGTGAAAATTCATTTACTTGGGTTTCCTACTCAAAATTTATATATTTTTTTATTGAAATATCAACTATTACATTTTTCATTAAAAATGGATCGTTTGGTAAAAAATGCATGCATTTTGTTCAAATATTGTCTTTTTTGATAACAATTTTGTTATTCAGTTCAAATTGTAATTATTTTTTTAAAAATTAACAATTTAAAAAAAAATATTTTTCTTTTTCGGAAACTCAACTACTGTCGTAGAAAATGCAACTTTTTTGCTGAAAATTAATCTTTTTTGGGTAATGATTTAATTATTTTATTGGAAATTCATCTTTTTTCAAATTTAAATATTTGTTGGTTATGATATCAACTATCACATTTTTCATTAAAAATGAATCGTTTGGTTAAAAATTCATGCATTTTGTTAAAATATTGTGTTTTTTATAAGAATTCTTTTATTCAGTTTAAATTTAAATTATTTTTTAAAAAATTTAACAATTTAAAAAAAATCATCCTTCTTGTTCGAAAATTCAACTACTGTTGTAGAAAATGCAACTTTTTAGCTGAAAATTAATCTGTTTTGGGTAAGGGTTTAATTATTCTATTGAAAATTCATCCTTTTTTATAAAATTAAAATATTTGTTGGTTAAGATATCAACTATCACATTTTTATCAGCAATTAACCTTTTTTTGCTTCAAAACTGAATTTGGTGAAAAGTTGAACTACTTTGCTAAAAAATTTTTTAATTTCTTCTTTTTCCTTAAAAATATACCTAATTTATTAATAATTTGTCATTTCCGGGTAAACTTGACGTTTTTTTCATTTTACATTAAAATGATTTTTGGTTAAAATATAAACAATTCCATTTAAAAAAAAAGGAATCTCTTTTGAATCAAAACTCATGTAGGTTGTTAAAAATTAGTCTTTGTTGGTTAAAAATTTTGCTATTTAGATAAAAATTTAATTTTTGTATTAAAAATTCCACAATTTTTTCAAAAAGTCATACACTTTAGTTAAAAATTTAACTATTGCTGTAAAAAATTAAACTATTTGGTTTAATAAAATTGTTTTTTGTTGCAAATTAAAATCTTTTATTTGTTGAAATATCAACTATTTCAATTTTTGGGGAAATCGATGTTTGTTTGTCAAAAATTCTTTTTTTATAGTAGAAATGCATTTTCTTGCTTCAAAATTTACCATTCAAGTTAAAAATTTATCTCTTAGAATTATTTTTATCACTATTGAAAATTTAATAATTAGGTAGAAAATTCCACGGTTTGGTTAAAAACTAAAATATTTTATTGAAAATGAACTTTTTCATTAAAAATTTTTTATGTTCAAGCAGAAAGCTCAACTCTTTTCTAGGAAAGTCATCTTTCTGCTTTAAAAATTCAACGTTTTAGTTGAAACTTATTGTTTTTTGTTGTAAATATGCCTGGTTTGGTGAAAATTTGTCATTTCTGGCTTAATTAAATTGTTTTCTTTACTTTAAATAAAAATAATTTCTGGTTGAAAATTCTGCTATTTGTTTGAAAATTTAATTATTTTGTTGAAAATTCAACAATTTTGTTTAAAAATTTATCTATTTTCGTAAAAAATACAACTGTTTTGTTGAATTTAATTGTTTTTTGTTGAAAATGAAAATATATTTTCGGATAAAATATCAACTAATCCACTTTTGGTTAAAAATCCATGTATGTTTGTCAAAAATTATCCTTTTATAGTAGAAATTTATATTCTTTGTTGAAAATTTACTTTTTTGGCTTCATATTTTTCTACTAGATTCAAATTTAAACTTTATTGTTAAAATTTCATTATTTTAGTTAAAGATTTATCTATTTGGCTGCAAAGGAACTGGTTTCTAAAAAAAAATTAAATTTTTCGGGTTGAAAAAAAAACTGCTTCGTACAAAATTCTTTTTTTAGGCTCGAAAATTCAATAATTTGGTAGTAAAATTTCACTTTTTTGAAGAAAAGTCATGTTCTTCTATTGAAGATTCAACATTTTAGTTGAAACTTTTTTTTTACTTCTTTTTATTGAAAATAAAAATAATTCTTGGTTGAAATATCAACTATTCAATTTTTCTTTAGAAATAGATCTTTTTTGGTTGAAAATTCTGCTACTTGATTGAAAATTTATTTCTTGTGTTAAAAATTCAAAAATATTTTTGAAAAGTTATCCTCTTTGGTTGAAAATTGATCTATTTTTGTAAAAAATGCAACGGTTTAGTTAAATTAATTCTTTTTTTTTATGGTAGGAATTCATTTTCTTTGTTGAAAATCAATTTTTTTTTGTTTGAATATTCCTCTACTAGATTGAAATTTGAACTGCATTGTTAAAAATTCATCATTTTAGTTAAAGAAATTCATGATATAAGTTAAAAATTTGTCATTCAAATAAAAAATTTACCATTTAAGTTGAAAATTTATTTCTTGGGTTGCAAAGGTACTGGTTTCTGTTAAAAATTTAATTTTTTGGGTTAAAAATATAAACATCTTTAACATACCTGAAATCTTTAAAAATCTTTTGCTAGTCTTTTCCCCTTTTCCCTTTTCCACTTTCCCCATTTAAAAGAAAATGAAAAGGGGAAAGGTAAAGGGGAAAGGGGGAAGGGGGAAGGGGGAAGTGGAAATGGAAAAGGGGAATGGGGTAAAGTGAAGGGGAAAGTAAGAGAGAGACAGAAAGATTTCTTGACCGAGACCCAGTCCGATCCTGTGGTCGTGCGGTCGCGTGGTCGCTGTTTTTTTTTTTAATTCACTCCCATCCCAAAAGAAGTTTCACTTCAATTATGCATTGAATTTATGAAACTAGAGTCCAATTAAGAAGTAAACAGTGGTTGTTTTCTCCTGCCTTTCTTTCCTGACTTTGTCGTTGCAAAATGCCTGTCTGAAATCTTAGCGAAGAATCTCGAAAGGGAATACCTTTCGTGCTCTTAATGGCTCTCGAACGTTTACCCCTTGGCTAACGGCAGACGAAACGTTTCATTACCTTAAATACGACATACTTGCGTATAAATATCTTCGAAATTGATGCCCAAAAAGAATTTTTTCGCGGACAAATTGATGGTTCTGTCATGCGCTATTTACTGATCGTGACAATACTGACTTCTTATTATGCTACTTAGCTATTATCCATAGATTACTACACAGTAATCTAAAGATCAACAAATTTTCTGCAAATTCATGGGAGGATTTTAAATATTTTTTTAGTTTAAAAAATAAATTCTAAAGGAATATTGAAAAAGATTTTTAAACATTTTAAATGATTTTCTAAAATTTTTAAAATGCTCTGTTTAATGTACCGATTAAAAATTTCGGTACCCGTAAACGAAAAATTAGCTGCATCAATAATCAAATATCTAAAAAAAAAATTAGAATAATTAAAATTTTATTTACGAATATTAGTTATATTTTTCAAAGATTTAAAATATGTCGAAAAACAATCTAGAAAATTTTAAGAATATTTTTTTAAATATTTTATGAATTAAACAAATTTAAAAATAACTGAATTATTTTAAAACGTATTGAGAACTTGTAGAAGTTTTACAAGGAATTGAAAGTGACTTTTATATGACGAAGATTTTTAGGAAAGTCTCACAAAATGTATATTCCTGAAGATTTCGAAAAAAATAAAATATTTTAAGAAATTCGAAAGGTTTCAGGAGAAGAAAAAAAATGTTCTTTAAATTCATGGAAAGAATTTTACATTATTTTTTATTTTTTAAATGAATTTTAAACCAAAATTTTAAAATATTTTAAAACATTTTAAATGCTTTTTTGCAATTTCAAAAAAAATGTACCAGATTTTACACTAAAATCTTTTAAAAAGTTTAAAGTTTTACAAAAATTTTAAGATAAGTTTCATTTGTTTTGAAATATACTTAAAAGTTTTTAAAAAATTTCTCATATTTGAGAATTTAAAAAAGTTTAAAATATTTAATAATAAAATTTATATTTATTTAGATTTCATAATAAAATTTAAAAGATCTTGGAGGATTTTAAATAATATCAAATTCACGAAAAACTTTATCAAGATAATTCGGAAAATTTTTAATGATTCCATTAGTTTTCAGGTATACTTAGAATATTTGAACAAATGTTGAAAATTATTAAGATTTTAAGAAGATTGTAAAAATTAAAAATTAAATTCAGATTTATGAAGATTTAAAAAAAAAATTTTAGAGCTTTTGGAGGATTTTAAATAGTATCGAGTTAAAACGAATTTTTTTCAAATTCTTAGGAAAATTTTGTATCACTGTTTATTCTGAAAAATGTTTAGAATGAGAATATTTAAAAAAAAAGTTTCAATTTTTCAAAGATTTCTGAGATAATAAAAAAAATCTGAAGAATTTGGAGGCATTTTTTTAATTTTTCAGGATTTTAAAATAATTTTAAGAAAAATTCGAATCGCTTTTAAAGATATTAAAAAAGTTTTGAAAAGATCCAAGAATAATTGAATATGGGAAAATGCTTAAGAAAATTTTTAATTAAAACTTATATTTATGAAGATTTCAAAATAAAATGTTGAAGATTTTGGAGGATTTCAAACAGTACCAAGTTCATAAAAAACTTCCTCAAGATTCTTAGGGAAATTTTTAATAATTCCATTTATTTTAAGAGATACTTAAAACATTTCAATAAATGTCAAAGTTAGTCAAAAATCTTAAACGATTTTAAAAATTTAAGAATGTAATTTATATTAATAAAAATTTCAACAACAAAAATTTTAAGCTTTTGGAGCATTCAGAAAGATGTTTTAATTTTACAAAGATTTTAAAAATATTCTAAAAAAATCTGGTGGATTTTAAGGCAATTTTATAATTTTGCAGAATTTTAACGAATGTTTAGGAAAAATTCGAATTATTTGTATAGTTTTTTAAAAGGTTTAAAAGTTTTTAGAAGATCCAAAAATAATAAAAAATGTGAAAAGATTTAAAAAATTTGAAAATAAAATTTTGGTTTATCAAGATTTCAAAATGAACTTTAGAAGCTTTTGGAAGATTTTAAATAATATTGAATTTTAAAAAATTTTCTTAAATTCTTAGGGCAATTTTTTATAATTTTTTTTAAAATTCCTTTAAAGAGAATATTTGAATAAAAAATGTAATTTTTCAAAGATTTCTAACAAAGTCTAAAAAAAATCTGGAAAATTTTTAGGCAATTTTTTTAATTTTGCAAAATTTTAAACGAATTTTAAGAAAAAGTTGAATCGTTTTTAAAAATATTTAAAAAGTTTAAAAGGCTTGAGAAGATCCTAAAAGAAACAAAAACGTAAAATGCTTGGGAAGCATTTAAAACAAAATGTGCATTAAAAAAAAATTAGAAGCTTTTTAAAAATTTTGCAAACTTTTAAGAAAAATAAAAAACTTTTCTTAAGATTCCTGGAAAAATTTCTTATGAATTTTTCATATTGATGAACTAATGTTTTTGAAAAGGTTAAAATATTTTCAAAAATTTGTCAATAAAATCTTCAAGATTTTTAAGCACTTTTTTAAATTTGAAAAGCTTTTTTGTAATTTTAGGAATATGTAATCCGTGTCCGTTTAAAAGAAATTTGAAATTTCATCTCTTTTCGTAGATTAAACAAAAAGACGAATTTCCTTAAAAAAAACTTAATAACCTAATCCAAGAATATGAATTTTAAAGAAGAAGAATGAATTTTCTAAATTTTTTTGAACAGACGCTAAATACATATTCCTAAAATTTCGAAAAATCTTTTAAAATTTGCAAAATTACCTCGAAATATTCCACATATTCTTTGACATTTCTCAAAAATGTTTTAAGCTTTTTAAAAAAATTAGTTTTTTAATATAAAAAATCAATAAAACTTTTTTCTTCAATCTCGAGAAAAGTTTTTCATTCTCTTGAAAACTTAAAACATTCTTAAAAAGCTTAAAATTTTGTTTTTGTGATATATAAAAAAATCTACATTTTGTTTGAAATGTTTTCTTATCTTCCCATATTTCTCATCATTTTTGGATTTTCTGAAAACTTTTAAACTTTTGAAATATGTATCTTAAAAAATGATTTAAGATTTTTTCAGTTTCTATAAAATTCTGCAAAATTAAAAAAGTTGCTTGCCTTGATTTCTTCCACATTTTGGCTTAGACTATTCTGGAATTCTTTAAGAAGAAAAAACTCCTTTTTAATGTACTCTTTAAAAACATTTTCAAAATAAAAAATTATAAAAAATGTTTCTACGGATTTAAAAATTTTGTTTAACTTGATACTATTTAAAATCCTAAAAAATCTTTCAGGTATTATTTTAAAATCTTTATAAATCAAAATTTTATTTCAGATTGTTTTGATTTTTTCAAATTCTCCATTGGTGTGAATATTTGTTCCAATCTTCTATTACCTCTTAAAACAAATCGAAGTATTAAAGATTTCTCTAAGAATCTTGAGAACATTTTTCATTTACTTGACTCTGTTTAAAATCCTCCAGAAGCTTCAAAATTTTATTTTTAAATCTTCATGAACATAAATTTCATTTTCAAATGTTTTAGATCTTTTTAAATTTTTAAAAATTAAAAAAAAAATTTTAATCTTTTGAGTATCTTTTAAATGAATGTAATTATTTAAAATTTTCCTGAGAAACTTGAGAAAGTCTTTTATTATCCTGATAATATTTGAAATCCTCCAAAAGCTTTAAAACTTTATTTTGAAATATTTATAACAATAATTTTCTTTTCAAATGTTTTGAATGTTTTTAAATTTTTATTGATTTAAATTTTTTTAATATTCTGAGAAACTTTCTAAACAAATATAACTTATCCTAACATTTTTGAAAGATATTAAAACTTTTAAAAAGTTTGGCTCAAAATTTTGTGCATTTTTTTATTTTATTTCAGAAAATTATTTTAAATGTTTTAAAATCATGTTCAATTTAATTTTAGAATTCATTTGTCAAAATAAAAAATTATTTAATGTCTTCCAATGAATTTAAAGAAAATTTGTGATTCTCCTGAAACCTTCATAAATTCTTAAAAAGTTCCTTTTTTTCGAAATCTTCACAAATAATACATTTTGTTTTAACTTATTCAAAATCTTTCTTTTTTTAAAACAAGTAGCTGAAAAGTCAACAACAGCAGTGTTTCCCTTATTAATAGCGAATCATTTACAATTTAAATTTTCCTTTTCAGAAACAAAAATTTTCAGAATTAAGATTCCTTATTTGATAGCTGTGATTTATAAAATCCTAGGAAATTCAAAAAACAAATTAAAACAAAAACTAAAAGTTATATTTACGCGCTGTCACAACCAATCAGGTTTTCGACAAAAATGTATGCTAAATCTCGTGGTTACAGCTCTTTTAAAAAAAAATATGGGTTGATTTCCTTCTGACAAAGAGAGATAAAATATGATTGAAATAGATCACATTTTAATTTTAAATTCCATAAACTCGATGTGCAAGAATGCACAGAGGCGTTGTACAACAAATTGTACTTGAAAGTGTGAGCAGAGAAGAACATAAGAAAATCTCAGGAATAGTGGAATAGTGGATAAGACTTGCGGAGGCACATCCACCTTCCTGAATTCCGTTCTTGAGTCCAGCAGTATAAAAGGCCATAAACCAAATAAGTGCCATTATGCCACAGTTAAAGTCTCCACTGAAATTCTTCGGCTATTAAAATCACCATCTCAGAGAACGTCGGTACATTTCAATTTCTCTCCTTATTGTAAGCTATAAAACTTTAATTTTTTCTAATGCTTTCAAATGAAATACATTAACATACATGACTCTCTGATTATTTACAGCTACTCGTACTGTAAAGTTTCTTTTAAACTGTTGCCGTTCATTGACAGAAACAAAACTAGAGTATTTCCTTTATTTCCAATGAGATTTAAAAGAACTTGTACGATACTTCTCTAAAAAATAGGTATGACACGAACATCTTGAAAGCATTGTTGATGCTGATCTACGATGCCAATCGGTTAATCCTTCTCTGAAAAATATTAGCAGAGCAATGTCAGTGCATTGTTGTCGTTTTTTTCGCAATGCCGATTGATAAAACCTTCTCTGAAAAAGAGATGCGTTACAAAAATCTCTAAAACATTGTTGTCTTTTCTCTGAAATGCCAACTAAATACACATTCTTTGAGAAATATGTGTTTTAAAAAAATCTCAAAGGCATTATCTTTGCTATTCCGCAATGTCAAAGGAGTAATCATTTTCTAAAAAATAGGCGTGATAAGAAAATCTTGAAAGCATTATTCATGTTGTTTCACAATGCCGATTGGGTAATCCTTCTCTGAAAATTTATGACAGGAAAATCCCGAAGGCATTGTTGTTGTTCTTCCGCAATGTCAATTAAAAAATCCTTTTTAAAAATAGATGCGTTAAAAAAGTCTCAAAACCATTGTTGTCTCTTTTCCGAAATACCAACTGGGTGATCCTACTCTCAGAAATAGATGCTTTACAGAAATCTCAAAAGCATTGTTTTTGCTTTTTCACAATGTCGATTGGGTAATCCTTCTTTAAAAAATATGTGTGATACAAAAATCTTGAAATCATTGTTAACGTTGTCTGCAATGTCGGTTAGGGAAACCTCCTCTGAAAAAAATGTCAGGACTATCCCAAAAGCATTGTTTTCTCTTTTTAATTGGGTATTTCTTTTCTGGAAGATAGTTGCTTTACAGAAATTTCAAAACGATTGTTGCTGCTTTTTTGCAATGCCGAATGGATGATTCTTTTCTAAAAATAGTGTCAGGACAATCTCTGAAGCATTGCTGTCTTTTTCTTCAAAATGTCAATTCAGCATTCCTTCTCCAAAAAATAGGTGCTTTACAGAAATCTCAAATCATTGTTGCCGCTCTTCCGTGATTGCCGAATTTATAATCCTTCCCTGAAAAATAGTTGTGACACTAAAATTTGGAAGCATTGTTGACGTAATTCTACAATTCCGATTGGGTAATCTTTCTCTGGAGAAAAATGTCAGGAGAATCTCGAAAGCACTGTTGTTGTTTTTCCGCAGTGCTGTTTGGGAAAACCTTTCTTTAAAAATAGATGCGATACGAAAATCTTAAAAGCATTGTTGTCTCTTTTCTGAAATATTAATTGAATAATTTTCCTTTGAAAAAAAAGGTGCTTTACAGAAATTTCAAAAGCATTGCTTCTGCTTTTCCACAATGCCGATTTTATAATTCTTCTCGAAAAAATAAGTGTGATACGAAAATCTTGAAAGCATTGTTGACGTATTTCTCTAATGCTAATTTGGTTATCCTTTCTCAAAAAATAGTGTCAGGAAAGTCTTGAAAGTATTGTTATCTCTTTTCCTAAATGATCACTGTTTTCCCTTGTGAGGACGACCCATATCTTTATAAAATATTATAGGTTGTCTTTCCTTTTAGAAATAAATTTTAGATTATGATAGAAGGCATGTGTTCTTGTAAGTAAAAAAGGAATAAACAAATCTGGGCGTGCAAGCAGAGGCACGTACAGTCGATTGTAGCCCATAGCAGTCGGATTTCATAATAATTACCTGCTAGAGCTCGGATACGCGGTTGTGATACAATGTATAAGACTATAAGGTAGCCCAAGCAGACTCGGAATATCGGTCTCTACTCTCCCCTTAAGGTCGCCTTATTAAGGGGCCTATCATTAGGTCCGCCTATCTCACCCATTACTGCATGCTGCTTTCTGCCAATGGCATTGCGATATTGATAATTACGATTTCAATCTACCCACCCAATTACTACGACCCATTTGCCTCTCTTATG
>JAUELO010000179.1:27744423-27758435 GCA_032357855.1 Amphibolips quercusostensackenii | reverse complement strand
TTGGCTCCCACCAGCGATCCAGTTACGATCTACATACGATGGGAACTGAACATACATACTGCAAAAATCACTTATTAAATAAGCCAGGACTTTCAACATTTCAATTATTTGAACTTACTAGAAAACAAATACGCGCTTTGCGCTCGATTTTTATTTCTTCGTTTCGCGCAATTTTCAAATTAAAATATAAAATTATTATTAAAACAAGAATTTCGAGTTTCATATCATTTTATCCTTGAATTAATAAAAAATAAAAGGAAGGACGATACTTTTGATAATTATGCCTGAATTTGTGTATGTATATTAAAAAATCCAGCAAAAGATTTTTTAAATTAATTTCCTATGAAATTTCAAGAAACTTATGGTAAAATAAACTCGTTTTTAAATAAATACCTCACTATGGAGACACAAATTTAGGTATACAGGAAAAAACTTTTACATTTCTGATCAAGATATATTTTTTCTAGTAAATTAGATCTATGTAATAAAAAAAAGGTTTATTCTTCAAAAATAGCAGTTATCGACTAAAAAGACCAGCATAGCCTAAATTTGTTTAAAATGTTAAGTTTTATATAGTCGAATGGTTTTTCTTTATAATAAGCAATTCCTGGTAAAAAAACGCTAATAGCACATATTATTGTTCAAATATTGTAAATATCCTTTGAAATGAAATGATTTTTAATTTGCAATAGCAATTTTAAAAGAAAAGCACTAACATAAAATGACAAAAGATGGTTAAAGATTGTAAATCTACTTCTTAAACTGATGCTTCATATTTGAAATTAACGGTTTCCGGAAGAAAATCTTAACCAACTAAAATTGTTCGAAAATTATTAATCTTGTGAGAAACCGATTACAGGCGGAGTAAGTAGGCATAACCTAAAATTTAAAAAAAATTTCTATCGTCTTTGAAATGCAATGATTCTTTATTAAAAGTAACGATTTTTGTCATTAAACGCCGCCAGGACGGAAAATTTTAATTTTCTCACGAAAAACACTGACATAACGTAAGCAAAAATTGTTTTCAATTCACATTTTTTTATTTATTTATTTTTTAAGAAATGATTTCTGGTAAATAAATGTTAATTTAACCTTGAATTGTTTAAAAATTGTAAATCCGCTTTCAAATCTATATAGATATTCCCAGTTAAAACCGTTAGCTTTAGCTAAGATTGTACAATTGTTCATCTTCTTAAAAATCTAATCAACTTTTCACTAAAAATACCGATTTACGATTTAAAACGTTAAACTAACCTAAAATTGTTGAAAATTTGCAAATATTCTTTTAAATGTAATTGTTTTTTCAGCAAAAATACCAATTTCCAAATATAGCGAAAAATATAAAATTAAACAAATATAGAAATATAATTACACTTATAAGATTCAAAATTGTTTTGATATTGTAAAGCTGTTTAAATTTTAATTATTTTTGTTTTATGACGACAATTTTTGATGGAAAATGCTAGCGTAACCTAAAGTTGTTTAAAGGTTGTGAGTCTTCTTTGAAATCTATACCAATTGCCTGTGAAAATGCAAGCATAACCTACAATTTTTCAAAAATTTAATATCTCCTTTAAAATATAATGATTTTTATTAAAATTACAAATTTCTAGTATGAAGTGCAAGAAAAAAGTCGTGAATTTTCTAAATAACTGAAAATCTGAAAAACAATAATAATCTAAAAAAATTATGTAAGTTTTTTAAATTAAAAATACCAATTTTCGACAGAAAACACTCACATAACATAATAAAAAATTATTTCATACTTAAAATCTTCTCTAAAAATTTAATTTTTATAAGAACCGATTATCACTGAGAAATATTGACATAACCTTAACTTGATGCAAAAATTATAATCTGATTTAAAATCCATACAAATATTCCTAGTGACGTAGTAAGAATACTCATTTCCATTTTAAAACGTAAACATAACCTGAAATCGTTCAAAGCTTTGAATTTTTTCAAAAATAAATTGTTTTTTATTAACACTACTAGTTTCCGATGAATAAGACTAACTTTATCTGATAATGTTAATTTATTCTAAATCCTGTTAAAATTATAACAATTTTTATTTTTTAAAAATTTGCGATTAAAAAGGCTAACGTAAGTTAAAATTTCCAAAATTTCAATTTTTCAATTTTAATTCAAAATCTTCTTTGAAATCTATACCATTCTCCTGTGCAAATGCAAGCATAACCTGAATTTTAAATATTCACGTCTTTAAAATATAGTGATTTTTATTAAAATTAAGGATTTTCGGTATAAAACGCAAAAAAGTCGTGCATTTTTTGACTGAATGAACATCCAAAAGACAATAATGATCTACAGAAATCATATTATTTTTCGAAATAAAAAATACCAATTTTCGATAAAAAAACACTAACAAAACAAAAAATTATTCCACATTAAAAATCTTCTTTAAAAATTTTTATTTTTTCAGAACCGATTATCGGTGAAAAACATTGATATAACCTTGACCTGTTTCAAAATTTATAATCTGATTTGAAATCTATGCAGATATTTCCAGTGGCGTAGTAAAAATACCAATTTCCAGTTGTAAAAGTCAACATAACCTAAAATTGTTGGAAAGCTTTGAATCTTCCTTGTAATATAATTTCTTTATTAAAAATATTAACTTTTGATTAATAACGCTAACTTCATCCGAAATTTTTTAAATATTCTAAATCATGTTCAAATTATGATGATATTTGTTTTAAGAAAATGTCGATGTGAAATGCCAACGTAACCTGAAATTGCTAACATAAAACGGAATTTATTCAGAATTGTAAATATTTTTTAAAATCTTATGATTTTCGTTCAAAATAACGAATTTTTTTCTGAAAAACGATGATATAACCTAAACATTTTTCTTAATACTAAGTTTTAGTGTGAACGACAACAAAACCTAAAATTGTTCAAGAATGTGAATCTTGAATGTTTAATAATTTTTATTTAAAAATGGCAATTTTTGGTGATAACTGCTAGAAAAGTGGAATTAAGAATTGTTTGAAAAATTTTATTCTTTAAAATCTAAAAATTTTCATTAAAAATATGTGTTCGTTATCTATAATGCTAGCACAAACTAAAATTTAATTAACATCGGAATCTTGATCATTTTTGTTTTAAAATGCTAATATACGGTGAAATAATTAAAATATCGTTAATTTTTTACGAACTCTAAGTCATCTTTAAAACTTTATAATTTTATTTTATAATTTTTTCAAATACTAGTTCACAGCGAAATGTCCGCGATAGCACTGATATCGGATCCTGGATTTATTTTTTAATTCTTCTTAATTTCCTTTAGAATATCATTGAATATTATCTTCCAATTGAGTAATAATACTTTATAGTTAATTCCTTTAAATTTTTTCCATGTGAAAATAAAGAACATTAAAATTCATTACTTATTTTTATAATCAATTTAATTCAATTATATTTTTTATATTCAGAATTACTTTTATCGTAAGATACAAAAGTCTTATCTTAAAATTTCTAGGATATCAATTAAATAATAAAAAAAACTTAACAGCTGATTGTTATGAAAGCAGGAATTATAACCCTTTTTTTGAGCATCGTTCCATTGTTTTGAATCATTTTTTTGAATATTGCATTTCTTAAGACTATTTCATGTACCTACCTATTATAATTTATGCTTTAAATCAATATTTTTTTAATCTAAAAAATCGTTTGGTCTCTTAAGTCCAGAATTTTTTTTTGCTTCAGGGTTTAATAATTTTTCAAGAAAATATTCTTAACCTCGTTCTCCAATTAGCCGTTTATATCCTACACGTGTTTAAACAAATTGACAACTAATAATTATTATGCGCCTATTTGTGTGTAATGATAAATGACGAATAGGACAAAAAAAGGGAAGCACAGAAGTAAGTTGAAATGCATTGATTTGTTTACGGATGACTATTACGAAGACATGCCATTACGAGTAGTCTCGTCAATTAGAAATAATTGATTTAACGATTTTTCTTGTACTTACGCGCTATTGCGCACGCATAGACATTAAAGTGCGAGCGTTCTATATGGATGAGTGGATTCGAATGTGGAAATTAAAATTAGTCGAGGCTTCTACCTATGAATAACGATCGCAGTTATAACTTCACGCCGCTCTAGCCAATACAACTGCAAAAGGAAGTAATTGCCTGACATCGACTTCCTTTCCGTAATGTTTCCGCTTTGAAAAGCAAAAAATTATCTATTTTTCAAATTAATTATTGCTTAACTTTGAAATTTCTTGTCATATTATTGATTTACTGATTAGAAATTATAAATAATTACCCTACCGACGGATAGTATCGGATCACTAGCCAGGTGACCTATTCAAAATTAGCCTTGACTTTGAAAGGTGACAGCGTCTTTCAGACTAGAGATAAAAAAACATTTTTTCAATGTTTGAAAGCTTATTAAATTCTGCATTAAATGAGCCTTAGTTCAAGTGATTTGGCTTTGTAGGTATTGAATTATAACGTAAAAAAGACAAAAATCAAATTCCGATTTTTTACGAATTTTGTACTCTAACTTCAACTCTTGTCAGGAGCTACGAAAATGTATTTAATTATTTGATATTTAACATAAGTGATCTTTATGATTTTAGTTTTCATTTTTGCCTTTAAGCATCGAAAAATCTTTAAAGTTTATGAAAATAATAATGTTTTGTACATGCTAAGTTTGAAATACCCAAATACATCGCTCCTACTAAGATTTAACGTACGAAATTCCTTTAAAATCTGAATTTTATTCTTATCTTTCTTACGTGATAATTCATTACCTATACAGCCGAGTTACTTAAACTTAGGCTTATTTAACGCAGAATTCATTAAGCCTTAAAGCAAGTGGAAAACATTTTTTTATCTATATCCTGGACGACACTATCAGCATTCAAAGTCAAGACTAATTTTTTATTATTTTATTTTCTTAACTATTTTTTTCCAAGCCTTCTTTCATCCCTCATTGTGATTATATTGAGAATTAATTTTCTGTTTTAGATGTTGAACGTATTCTAAGTCAACAATTACTCAAACCAAAGAGTTTTTAAATAAAAATTTTTTCAATGGATAAATTAACAAGAACGGTCTAAGTTTTAAAGTGTTGCTTTTAAAGCGTTTAGAATTTTGATAAGGAATGAAAAATGTAAATATAAAAGTTTTTAATCCTAATAAATTTTAAGATTGAGACACTTTCAATTGCAATTTAAAAATTATTAAACTTTTAAAACTTTAAATAAAATTTACAATTAGAAATGATGAACATTAAACGATTCTTGCCGTTGTTTAACCTAGTATATATTAAATTTAAAATTTAAGAAATCAGATCCTTAAATAAATCTTTTTAATGAAAAAAATAATAGAAAACCTTATGCGAATCAAAAAACGTTGTGATTTTCAATACTTTCACGCAAGTAAATTAAGGCTTTAAAATTATGTCATAAATATTTCAAAATTTATACGTTTTATATTAACGCTTTATTTAAAATTATTTTATGATATTTGACATCAAAAATTAGTATTTTGAAAAACATCATAATTTAAACAAGATTTCAAATTTTTTAACATTTTTAGATGATATCTTGGGCTTTTTCTTCAAAAATAAGTATTTTTGATAAAACAGAATTATACTTGAAAGCAGATTCACAACCTTATAGCAATTTTAGATGATGTTGCCGTTTTACACTGGAAATCGGTACTTTTAGTTTAAAATAATTTATTTTCAAAGAAAACAATTTGGAACGTTTTGGATAATTTTTAAACAATTTCATGTTATATTAACAATTTACACTAGAAATGTGTTATTTGTAATTTTAAAAAAATATATTAAAAAAAAAATTTACAATCATTAAAAAACTTAGAATATTAACAATTTTGAAAAAATAATAAGTATTGATAGAGTTTTTTTATGGGAAATTAGTTATTTCAAACAAAAATCATAGATACTGTAAAATACAAAAATTTTGTAGCAATATAAGTTTTATGTTCTGATTTTAAAATTCCGTAATTCAAAAGAAATCGACCGCATAGCGCGCGCGTTTTTTTCTAGTAGGCATATAAATAATATATAATATTATTTTATATTAACAAAAATGAACATATCTCTTATGTCACAGTGTGCCACTATACATTTCTTTTTACACAATTTCTCATTTATCTCACTTACTTGTCCTGTCTTCAAACAGGTACGAATGGTATATTAATTAACTCTACTCTGGATCGTGTTTTCTTCTATCTGGTACGTCGCATCATCATTTGATAGTTAAAAAGTACATAATGTAACATATCGTACAAAGATTCTGAACCATAATTATATTTTAATCATAAATTTATCGGTAGGATCTACTTTTAGAAAAAATAACCGATATGATAGGACAGAATAGGATAGAATAGGATAGGGTAAAACAGAAAAGGATTGGATAGGATAGGGCTTTAAGAGGACCTCCAGTTATTAAACAAAATTTGTAGAATTTTAAAAGATTTTTAGCTATTTTAACAGGTTCCGTAAAATTTCAAGACAAGATAAATAGGGTTTTGTTGAATCTCTAAGTATTTAAAATTTTTTTACGGATTTAAACTGTTTTTCAAAAGAATTTTATTGAATAGGCTTAATTTATATTTAAGGTATTCCCAAAGAATTTAAAGGATTTAAAAAACTTCTAAGGAATTTCGTGATTTGAAAAAAATTATATGCTATTTTTAGAGAATCTAAAGAATTTCAAGAGATTTAAAAAACTTCAAAGGTTTTCAAAGAATTTTGTAGAATTTTCAACCATTTTTGGGGATTACAAAAAAAATTTGGCAAATGAATTAATAAAATGGAATTTTCGGATATTCTAGGATAGGGTATAATAGGATAAGATAGAATGAGATAGAGAACAATATTATAAATTATGTCAGGGTAGGACAGAACAGTATAGAATAGGATAGGATAATATAGGATAGAATAGAAAAGTATAGGACAGGAAAGAATGGAATAGTATATAATAGGATCGGATGATATAAGTTATAGCAGAATAGGATAGGACAGTATAAAATCAGATGAGATAGGATAGGACAGGACAAGATAAGATAGCATAAGACAGGATAGAATAGTATAGAATTGGATAGGGCTGGATAGGATAGGCTATGACAGGATAGAATAGGATCAAATAGGATAGGTATTTTGTAGGACCTCTAATTATTGGAAATAATTTGTAAGATTTTAAAAGATTTTAAGCTATTTTAACAGGTTTCACAAAATTTTAAGTCATTTCAAAAATTTTATATTTAAAAAAAATTGTAGGATTTTTAACAAACTGTTAGCGATTCCAAAAATTTTAAAGGGTTTTAAGATATTTTAAGGTATTTCACAAGATAGAAAGGATTGTGTTAAATCTCCAAGGATTAAAAAAGTTTCTAGGAATTTAAACTGTTTTTAAAAAGAACTTTAATGAATAATTTTAATTTATATTCAAGGTATTTCAAAAAATTTCAAAATATTTAAAAAACTTCCAGGTATTTCATAATATTTGAAAAACTATAAGCTATTCTCACAGAATCAAAAGAATTTTGACAGATATAAATAAATTCTAAGGATTTCAAAAAATTTTGTAGTATTCCAACCATTTTTTAAGATTGCTAAAAAAATTTGAAAAATAAATAATTAAAATGGAATTTAAAGGTATTTTAAGATAGGGTAAAATAGGATAGTATGGGATAAGACACGATATTATAAATTATGGCAGGGCAGGACAGGACAGTAAAGAAAAGGATATGATAATATAGGATAGAATAAGATAGGACGAAATAGGGTAGGATATGATAGGATAGGATATTATAGGCTACGCAGGATATAACAGGACAGGACAGTATAAAATAAAATGTGATAGGAAAGGATAGGGCAGGATCGGATCGAATTGGATATAATTAAATGGAATAGGATAAGATAAATTTGGATAGGATAGGATAGAAAAAGATAGGGATTTTGTAGAACCTCAAATTATTGCAAAAAATTTGTGTGATTTCAGAAGATTTAAAGCTGTTTTAAATTTCAGAGAATTAATAAAAATTGTAGAATTTCTAACAAACTGCTGGCGATTTCACATATTGCAAAGGACTTTTGGATATTTCAAGTTATTTTAGAAGATAAAAAGAATTTTGTTAAATCTCTAAGGATTCAAAAATTATCTAAAGATTTGAACTGTTTTTCAAAAGAACTTGAATAAATAAGTTCAATTTATATTTAAGTCACTTCTAAAGATTTTAAGGGATTTAAAAAAATTCTAACGAATTTTATGATTTGCAACAAATTATAGGCTATTCTTACCTAACATAAAAAATTTTGAGGGATTTAAAAACTTTCAAGGGATTTTAAAGAAGTTTGTGGAATTTTCAACCATTTTTTTCAAATTGCTAAACAAATTTAAAAAATATATTGATGAAATGAAATTTTACAATGTTTTAGAATAGGTTAGGATAGGATAGGATAGGATAGAATAGCATAGGATAGGATATTATAGGTTAAGTCAGCATAGGACAGGATAGTATAGAATAGGATAGTTTAGAAGAAGATAGTATAGAATAGAGTAGGATAATATAAGATAGACTGTATAGGATTGAGTAAGGTAGGATATGATGGAATAGGATGTTATAAGTTATGGTAGGATAGGGCAGGACATGACAGTATAGAATATGATAGGATAGGATATGATAGGATAGAATAAGATTAGATAGGGCAGGGTAGGATGCGATAGAATTAAATAGGGTAGGATAGGATAGGATAGGCTATGACAGGACAAGATTGGATAGGTATTTTTTAGGACCTCTAATAATTGGAAATAATTTGTGGGATTTTAAAAGATTCTAAACTATTTTAACAGGTTTCACAAAATTTTAGGACATTTTGGAAATTTCATGTTTAAAAAAAGTTGTAGGATTTCTAAGAAACTGCTAGCGATTCCAAAAATTTTAAAGAACTTTAAGATATTTTAAGGTATTTCACAAGATAGAAAGGATTTTGTTAAATCTGTAAGGATTAAAAAAATTTCTAGGTATTTAAACTGTTTTTTATGAAAACTTTAATGAATAAGTTTAATTTATATTTAAGGTATTTTCAAAGATTTCAAGGGATATGAAAAACTCTTAAGGAATTGTATGAAAAAAAAAAAAATTATAAGCGATGCTTACAAAATCTAAAAAATTTCAAGAGATTTAAAAATTTGAAAGGATTTCAAAGAATTTTGTAGAATTTCCAACAATTTTTTTAAATTTTTTTAAAATTTGGGAAATAAATTAATATAATGAAATTTTAAGGTATTTTAGGATAATGTAGGATAGAATAGAATAGAATAGCATAGGATAGGATAGGATATATAGGTTATGTCAGGATAGGACAGGATAGTATAGAATAGGATTGTATAGAAGAAGCTAATATAAAATAGGATATGATATTATAGGATAGATTAGATAGGATAGAAATGTATAGGATAATATAGGATATGATATTATAGGATAGATTAGATAGGATAGAAATGTATAGGATAATATAGGATAGAATGGGATATGATATGATAGGATAGGATGTTATAGGTTATGGCAGGATCGGACAAGACAGGACAGTATAGACTATGATGCGATAGGATATGATACGATAGGAGAGGATAAGATAAGATAGAGCAGGGTAGGATTGGATAGAATTAGATAAAGTAGGAAAGGATAGGCTATGACAGGATAGGATAGGGATTTTGTAGGACCTTCAATTATTGGAAAGAATTTTTGGGATTTCAAATCATTTTAAGCTATTTTAACAGGTTCCGAAAAATTTTAAGACATTTCAGAAATTTTATATTCATAAAAAATTGTAGAATTTTTAAGGACTTAGGTTAATCTCTAAGGATTAAACAAATTTCTAGGAATTTGAACAGTTATTTGAAGAACTTTAATGAATAAGTTTAATTTATTTTAAGGGTATTTCTAAAGACCTTAAGAGATTTAAAAAACTTTAAGGAATTTTATAATATTAAAAAAATTATAAGCTATTCCTACAGAATCAACAGAATTTTAAGAGATATAGAAAACTTCTAGGGATACAGAGAATTTTGTAGAATTTCCAACCATTTTTCGAGGTTGCTGAAGAAATTTGGAAAATAAATTGATGAAATTGAATTTAAAGGTATTTTAGGATTGGTATTTTAGGTATTTTGGGTAGTATTTCAGGATAAAATAAATTGATAAAATGGGATTTTAAGGTATTTTAGGATAGGGAAGGATAGGATAGGAAAGAGTGTGATAGGATATTATGAATTATGGCAGGATAGGACAGAACCGTATATAATAGGATAGGATACTTTAAGATAAAATAGAATAGGATAAAATGGGATAGGATATGATAGTATATTATAAGTTATGGCAGGATAGGACAGGGCAGTATAAAATAGGATGGAATAGGATAGGATAGGGATTTTGTAGGACCACCAATCATTGGAAAGAATTTGGGTCAATTTAAATTATGTGAAGCTATTTTAACAGGTTCTACATAATTTCCAGACATTTAGGAAACTTCAGAAGATCTAAAAAAAATTTTACGATTTGTAACAAACTACTGGCGATTCCACATATTGCAAAGGATATTAGGATATTTTAAGGTACTTTACAAGACACAAAGGATTTTGTTGAATCTTTAAGGATTAACAAAATTTCCAGCGATTTGAACTCTTTTTAAGAGAACTATAATAAATAAGTTAAATTCATATTTAATGTATTTCCAAATATTTCAAGGGATTTGAAAAACTTTAAGGGATTTTATATCATTTAAAAAATTATAAGCTATCCTTACAGGATCCAAGAATTTTAAAAGATTTGAAAAAGTTCAAGGAGTTTTAAAGAATTTTTTAGAATTTCGAACTATTTTTTGAGATTTCTAGAGGAATTCGAAAAATATATTAATAGAATGGAATTTTAAGGTGTTTTAGGACAGGGTAGGATAGGATAGGATAGAATAGCATAGGATAGGATATTATAGGTTATCTCAGGCAGGACAGGATAGTATAGAATAGGATAGTATAGAAGAAGATAGTTTAAAATAGGATAGTATAGAATAGGATAGGGTAGGGATAGGATAGGATAGGGATTTTGTAAGACCTTTAATAATTGGCAAGAATTTGTGGTATTTTAAAAGACTTAAAGCTATTTTTACAGGTTCTACGAAATTTCAAGACAATTCAAAAATTTTATATTTAAAAAAAAATCGGGGGATTTCTAACGAATTGCTAGCAATTTCGAATATTTTAAAGGATTTGAAGATATTTCAAGTTATTTAATAAGCTAAAAAATGTTTCTGAAAAGAACTTTATCAAACATGTTTAATTTATGATTAATTAAAACGTTTTCTTAATTGTCTGAATTATTCTTAATTCCTAAAGTTTTAAGGTATTTTAAAAAATTTGAGGGATTTTAAAATATTTGAAAAAGTGTGAGCTATTCTGACAGATTCCAAGGAATTTCAAGATATTTAAAAAAAATTTTTAAGATTACTAAAGAAATTTGGAAAATCAATCAAATTAAATGAAATTTTGAGGTACTCTAAAATAGGATAGGATAGAATCAGATAGGATAGGTTATGGCAGGATAAGATAGGATAGGTTATGGCAGGATAGGATAGGAAAGGTTATGGCAGGATAGGATGAGGTGAATAACAATTTTATGAAACCTTCAATTATTCGAAAGCATTTGTGAGGGTTTAAAAGATGTCAAGTTAATTTAACATGTTTCACATAATTTTAATACATTTTAAAAATTTTAGTGGATTTAAAAAAAATGTAGGATTTTTAACGAACTTCTACCGATACCAAATATTTAAAAGAATTTCAAAATATTTCAAGGTAGATAAGTTTAATTTCTATTTAAGGGATTTTTTTAATATTTCAAGGTATTAGAAAAAAAGTTAATAAGATTCAATTGATCATAAAATATTTAAAAACTTGTAAGCTATTCTAGAAGGTTTTAAAGAATTGCAAAATAATTCAAAAGCTGCAAGGGATTTCAAAAACATCAAGGGATTCCAAAGAATTTTGCAGAATTTACAAACATTTTTTGAGATTACTGAAGGAATTTGTAAAATAAATAAAATAAAATTTAAAGTATTCAGAATAGAAAAGGGTAGAATAGGATAGGATTGGATAGGCTATGGCAGGATATGACAGGATAGGATAATGTAGGATAGGTTAATTAATAAAATAAAAAAATAAAAATTAATAATTAGGATAGGTTATCGCAGGATAGGACAGGCTACTACAGGATAAGATAGGACATGATAGAATAGAATAGGAATTTTAGAGAACCTCCAAATATTCAAAAGAATTTGTGGGATTTAAACAAATTTTCAGCTAGTTTAACAGGTTTCACAGAATTTCAAGGACGTTTAAAAAATTTCAGAGGAATTAAAACAAATTTGTTTAATATTTAATAAATTTCTAGCAATTCCAAATATTTCAAAGAAATTTAAGATATTGCAAGGTATTTCACAAGATAGAAAGAATTATCTTGAATCTCAAAAGATTTAAAGTTTTTTTAAGGGATTTAAAATGTTTTTTAAGAGAAATTTAATAAATGATTGTAATTTGTGTTCAAGAGATTTCCTAGCATTTTGAAGATTTTGGAAAATTTGACGAGATTAGAGGGATTAAAATTTTTTTTCATAAGCTATTTTAACAGATTCCAAGAAATTACAAGAGATTTTGAAAACTGCAAGGGATTTTAAAGAATTTTGCAGCATTTCCAACAATTTTTCTGCGATTACTAAAAAAATTTGGAAAATAAATAAAATGAAATGAAATTTCAAGGTATTTTAGAATAGGATAGGATAGGTTATGTCAGGATAGAACAGGATAGGTTATGACTTGTTAAGATAGGATAGGATATAATAGGATAATATAGGATAGGATAGGCAAGATAGAATAGGAAAAATAGGATAGGATAGGATAGTAAAGGATAGGAAAGGATAGGGATTTTAGAGGACCTCCAATTATTCGAAAGAATTCGTAGGATTTTAAAAGATTTTAAGGTTTTTTAACAGGTTCCACAGAATGTCAAGAGATTTCAAAAATTTCAGAGAATTTAAAAAAAATGTAGGTTTTTTAACGAATTGCTAGCGATTTCAAATATTTTAACAATTTTTAGATATTTTAAGGTATTTTACAAGATAAGAAGGATTTTGTTGAGTCTCTAAGGATTCAAAAAATATCTCGGGATTTGAGTTGTTTTTTAAAAAAATCTATTATTTAGTTTAATTTATACTTATGGGATTTTTAAAGATTGTAAGGGTTTTAAAAAAACTAACAAAATTTAAAGGGTTTTTAGATATTTTAATTATTAAAGAATTTGGAAAATAAATGTAATAAAATAAAATTTTAAGGTATTTCAAATTTGGATAGGAAAGGATGAGATGGAATAGGATAGGTGCGGCAGGATAGAATAAGACAGGTTATGACAGGATATGATAGGATAGGATGGGTTATGACAGGATAGGATAGAATAAACGATTTTATAGGACCTTCAATTATTCGAAAGAATTTGTAAGATTATAAAAGATGTTAAGCTACTTTAACAGGTTCCACAGGATTTCAATACATTTCAGAAATTTCAAAGGATTAAAAAAAATTGTAAGATTTCTCACGAACTGCTCCCGATTCGAAATTCTTTGAAGAATTTTGAGATATTCCAAGTTATTTCACAACATAAAAGGATTTAGTTCAATCTCTAAGGCTTTGCTCAGGATTTTTGGTTTTTCGCAGTTTTCCACTTTTCTGGACAAATTCCCAGACGGCAGAACGGCAGGTATTACTTCGAGGCTCATTATGAGAGTTGGTGTCATTGAGGATACCCACTTATTTTTTGAAAATCTCACGCCTGGTATGAAGGCTAAATATTTCGAACTCAAAAGAGCAATCTGAAAAGAAGAAACTAAAAATTTTCTGGATTTATGAAAAAAAGTTGACTTCTCACGTGAATGTGCAACTGGATGCATGAACCTAC
>JAUELO010000179.1:27715228-27736980 GCA_032357855.1 Amphibolips quercusostensackenii | reverse complement strand
CTGAAAATGTAGTACTGTTACTACAATATTGTCCATCAGATAGAAAACACTATGTCCAATATGCAGGGCATAATTCCATCTCCTTTACACCATCGTCTAGGTTGATGCAGCGGTCTAATCTAGGCCCAATTTTACCAACAGTTTTTTTAATGATATAAATATAGCAAGTAAGGCTAATTAACTTATTTTTGCTGATGACAGAAAGTTATATGTGCAAATTGTCTGTGCAAAAGATTGCATAACATTATAGATTAGGCTTAGGGTGTTTATAGAATAGTGTACAAAATTTATAATAGATTGGTACATCTAAAAATGCAAAGTAATAACATTTAAAAGAAACCTAGATCTGATTTTTTTAGCCAATTGTATAAACAAATTTGCTGTTTGTGCAATTTTTTAAAGATTGACGTACTTTTTTCTGGAAATTTGTTTAAGTTGATTTGCCAGTAATATTCGAGAAGAGTGGATTCACGTTTTATGAAAAATGTGATTGTTATAAACAAATTCTTAAAGCAGAACAATTGAGATTCAGTAATCTCATTAATAATTAGTAATTAATAATTTCCGAATATGAGCTTATCGATTACAAAGTAGTGTCACTTGAACTGAACAACTATTGCATTGCTAATGCATCAGATACTCATGAATGGTGATTTTTGCAATGTTTATACTTAAATAAAATAACTCCGTATATTTTTTTACGAATCACTTCTCACAAATCTCTTAAAAATTAATTTTTTTCTCTGTTTTTAAGAAACTACTTTTGGCTAAAAAGTCAATTATACTTTTTACTAGAAATTCATCTTGTTGGTTAAAAATTCTATCTATTTGGTATTTGGTTAAAAGTTTTATTCTTATTTTAAAAATAAGACTATTTTGTTAAAAAGTCTTTTTTTTTGTCAAAAGTTTAACTATTTGGTTTAAAGTTAAGCAGGACGACTGCAAAATCTCGAAATTTAAAATTTCCGGCACTGCGAAATTTCCGAATGAGAAAATTCCGGAAAAATACAATTCCCGAACAGTTTGTGATATTACCGAAATGAATTATTCTTGGATAATGAAATTTCCGACAGAAAGTTGTCGGATTGTAAAAAATCCAAACTTAAAAAATCCCGAATTAAGAACAACTAACAAATTTGCGTTTATTATCATTATTTATTTATCAGAAATACAATAAGCAAACATTTTGATCAGAAAAACAAATATTTTCAGTGTTTTAGGTTTTCAAAAATATGGTTTTTATATAAAATAATAATTGAGAAAAAATATGTCTAAATGGAAATTGTTTTCAATTATTGTTATCTTAAATCCAAACAATACCTTTAGATACTTCAAGCATTAACTTTTTCTATAAAAGTATTTGATTATTGTATTTTCAATAAAAAATATTTATTATAAAAACAATTTTTTTTAATGTCTAAATTTGGAAATTTTGGAATTCAGATATTTTATAATTCGGCAATTTTGTCCCGGGAATTTTATTATTTGCGAATTTTCAAATTCGCTAATATTATAAACTGTTTAGGGATTTATTATTTGTGAATTTTATAATTTTATAATTTTGTTATTTGGAGATTTCATTATCAGGGAATTTTATTAATCAGGAATTTTAATAATCAGGAATTTTTTAATTAGAAATTTTTATTATATGGAAATTCCATTATCCTAGAAATTTACAGTGTCTGGAATATTATTTTCAGGAATTTTTAGTCGTCACATTTTAAACTGTTCGGTAAGTCTATTATTAGAAAATTATATTATTTGGGAATTTTTTAATTCGGGATTTTCATTGTTCGAAAATTTTATTATTTGGGAATTCCACACTGTCGGGAATATTATTTTTTTGGTATTTCTATTCGTCCCATTATTAACTGTTTAGAAATTTTATAATTTGGGTGTTTTATTATTAGGAAATTTAATTATTCCGGAATTTCAGAGTGTTGTGAATTTTATTTCTTGGGACATTCTAGTCATCTCAGTTAAACTACTTTGTTTAAAAATTAAATTTTTGGTTTTGAATTCATTTACTTAATTGAAAAATCAACTATTCCATTTTTTGCAAAATTAATCTTCTGAGTTAAGAAATTGTCTTTTGGATTGAACTATTATGTTGAAAATTAATTTTTTCTAAGATTTATCATTTTAATTTAAAATTCATCTTTTTTGTTAAACTATTTTGCATAAAATTCTTTTTTTTTAATTGAGAATCAATTTGCTTAACTAACAATGCACCTTTTTCATTTTCAGTTAAAAATTGATATTTGTATTCGAAATTGTTCTCATATAGTTCCAAATTTATGTATTTTGTTTATAAATAGTCTTTTTTGTCGGAAAATCAATCTTCTTGGTTGAAAAATCATCGTTATAGATAACCGATGTGACTGTATAGGTCTTAATTATTTTGACTTGTTTGAAAATACAACACCTTGTTAAAAAATTAAAATACTTGACTTAAAAATATTTTTTTTTGCTGAAAATTAAATTATTTTTATAAAAATATACCTTTTTAATAGAAATTTAATTTTTTTAAATTAAAAAATCATACTTTTGTGTTAAAAATTCAACTGTTTTGCAGATAACTGTCGTCCTTTTTGCTTTTAAATTCAACAATTTGGCTGAAAATTAATATGTTTTGTTGAAGCTTTATATTTTTGGTGGAAAAATAATCTTCTTGTTTATGAATTCACATCCTTATATAAAATTTAACTATACCATTTTTTTAAAATAATTTTTCCGGTTTAAAAAATCATCTTTTTAAAAACTTCATTTTTTCTAAAATTCATCACTTAAGTTGAAATCTTATCTCTTATACGTTAAAAGTTCAAGTTTCTTTTAAAAATTTGTTCTTGTTTATTGATAGTTAATGGTTTTAGCTAAAAATGTAACTTTTTCATTCTTGACTGAATGTTAATATTGTTATTGAAAATTAATCTTTTCTAGTTGAAAATTTATGTATTTTGTTATAAATTTTTTTTTTTTTGGTACAAAATTAGCCCTGTTGGATAAAAATTCATCCCTTAGTGTGAAAAGTGGATAAACAATTTCATGAAAATTTAACTTTTTAACAAAAATTTTTTTTTTCAAATATCATATTTTATTTCTCCATTATTACCCCTTTTCATATAAAATAACCCTCTTTTCTACGTTCTCGTAGATTTTTTAAAACGTTATTTTTCCGTTGGTTGTTTATAGGTGACTCCGTACGTCAAGCTTGATCATTTTTCCAAAAAGAATTACATCTAAAATTTCCAAAAGTCACTTTTGAATTAATTAAAGTTCAATGCAGTATATCACCTCTGCAACTAATTTTCCCCTCATCTCTCTAATGAACAATTATTTATCGTAATTTATCTAAAATCGTGAAATAGGAATAAAAATTCTTATTCAATTAGATCCCTTCTCTGCGTGGGTTAATTACAGTTTAAAATAATTGCCTCGCGTATGTATCTTCACCTTTGGCATTAGTTCGATAGACTAATAGATCGACTCGCGTGAAGAAAACAGAAAAAGAAATACAGAAAATCAACTAGCATTACAGGTGCTTGGAGAAATTATTGCCATTATTCTGATACTGTTTTTGCTTTCCTGGGTAATTTGTGCTTTTTCTATTGACGCTAATGTCGTTAGCACATGTTATCGTTCGTAATGTTTTATCTTGATTCATTTAAAATTTTATATTCAAATGAGACATTTTTATAATGATTATTCTGCATAATATTAACATGTTCGATACTTTTTAGATCTTAAATAAGCAACCCTTAAAATTTCCCACGAGTCGTCACAACGTCACTCGTGTATTGTGTAGGCGAGAGTGACTGGAATTGAAGGGGAACGATAAGTGTTTTGCGATAGAAGAGGTCGTAGAGATCGATCTGCTTTCACACAATCAGAGGGACATAGGAGCTGATCATTTGTGTTGCATCATACCAATCAATCGTTTTCTATTTATCTATATAACTCTGTGTCTATCTTTTTCAGTCTTTCTTTTCTATTTCAATCTATCCCTATTCTATCCCAGTCTACCTTTTTAATCTATTTATTTTCTAAGCAGTTTATCCCTTGTCCATCCAACTCTATTTTGCAATTCCATGTCTTTCTCCAGCCATTCGCCCGTCAATTAAAGTCTTTCTTCTTTAATCCCCTTGTTTCTGTTTCAGTCTATCCCTTGTCAAACCAAATCTGTCCTTTTTTAAGCCTTCATTTGTATTTCAGTTTATTCCTCATTTACATCAGTCTACTTTTTCAATCTCTTTTTTCTATTCCAATTGCTCCCTTGTGTATTGAAATCTGTGTTTTTTAATCCCATCATTTACAGTCCCGTATATTCAAGTCTATTTTTTTTTCTTAAATTCAATACTAGTCTATACCTCGTCTATACGATTTCATCCTTTTCAATCTCTTTATTTTTATTTCATCTTGTCCCTCGTTGACTCTAGTCTATCTTGTATCTCTTTTTTCTATTAGGTAGTCCCTGGTGTACCAAAGCCTGTATTTCTCAATCTAATAATTTTTAGTGTAGTCTACCTTAGTCTGTTTATCTTAATTCCTTAAATTCTATAACAGTATATACTTCATCTATCCGAGTTTTTTTTGTCCTTTCATTTTTATATAAGTTTATTAAAAGTCTATCACAGTCTATATTTCAATACCTTTTCCCTATTCCAGTCTATCCCTTACCTATTACAATTTATCTTTTACATCTTTTCTTTTCTATTACAGTTTATCCCTTGTCTACCGCAACCTATCTAATTCTCTTTTTTCTATTTTAGTTAATCCTCCGTTCTTTCAAGTCTATAATTTGCAATCCCTTTACTTGTGTTTCAGTCCTTCCTAGTCTTTTTTTAATCCATTTATTACTAATACAGTTTATCCTTCATCTATTCAAGTCCATTTTTAATTCCTTTTTTACTGTAACCACTCGCTTGACAATCAAAGTATATTTTTTTGAATCCTCTGATTTCTATTTTATTTAATTATTTGTAAAGCGCAGACTATTTTTATCTCTTTTTCCATTACAATAAATTTTTTGTGCATCGCAGTCTGTTTTTTCAATCCCTTCATTCACAGTCCAGTCTATCCTAGTCAGTCTTTCATTTTTACTTAATTCCATTTCAGACTACACCTAATCTATCTAAGTCTATATTTTTTAATAATTTTATTTTCATTTTTATTCATCCCTCTCTTGTCACAGTCTATCTTCCTAATCTACTATTTTTTAATAAAGTGTATTCCTCGTCTAGCACAGTCCATTTTTCAATGCCTTTTTTTCTATTTCAGTCAATTCTCTGTATATCCAAGTCTATATTTTGCAATGTTTTTATTTAAAGTCTAGTATATCTTAGTCCATCTTTTTATTCTCTTTAGTTCTATAATAAACTATACCTTATCTATCCAAATATTTCTTTTTCAATCTATTGTTTTCTATTTCAGTTTATCTATTGTCTATCGCAGTCTTATTTTAATCCTTCTTCTCTATTCCAGTCTATCCCTCATTTATCAGAGTAAATATTTTCATTCACTTATTTTCTATTATAGTTTATCACTCGTCTACCACAATCTATTTAGTAAATTTTTGTCCATTTTAGTTAATCCTTCTTTCATCCAATTCTGTATTTTGCAAGCCCTTTACTTGTGTTCCAGTCTTTCCCAGTCTATCTTTTTCAATCCCTTCGTTTTTATCACAGCTTATACCTTGTATATCCAAATTATCTTTTTAATGTCTTTACTTCTGTTGCAGTTTACCCCTCGTCTACCCTATTATATTTTCTTTTTTTTTGTTCTATTCCAGTTAAAACCTTGTGTATCGAAATCTGTATTTTTTAATCCCTTTATTTACAGTCCAGTCCATTCGTGTATGTCTTCATATATTCCTTTTATTCTATACTAAACTATACTTCACCTGAGTATATCTGTTTTAATCCTTCCATTTATATGTTAGTTTATCCTTTTTCTGTCACAGTTTATTTTTTAATCCCTTCTATCTATTCTCATCTTCCACATTGTGTCCTTTCAATTACTTCTTCTCTATTACAGTTTATCCCTCCTCTAGCAAACTCTATTTGGTAATCTCTTTTTTTATTCTAGTTAATCCTGCGTCTATGCAAGTATGTATTTTGCAATCCCTTCGATTATTTTTCAGTCTATCCCAATTTATCTTCTTTACGCTCTTTAGATCTATACTAGTCTATACCTTATCTATCTGAGCTTATCTTTTTCAATTTTTCCATTTCTATTTCATTTTATCCTACGTCCACTCTAGTCTATTTTTTAACCTCTTTTACAATTCTATTTAATCCATTGTGTATCGAAGTCTGTATTTCTTAATTCTATGATTTATAGTCCAGTCTACCCTAGTCTATCTTTTTTATTTCCTTCAACTCTATACCAAACCATACCTTATCTATCCAAGTATATTTTTCCAATCCCTTCTTTCCTTTTGCAGTTTATTCCTCCTCTACTACAGTCTATTTGTTTCCAAAATATTTTGTCAATTTAAGTGTTCCTTTTCAATCGCTTTATTGTTATTTCAGACAATTTTTCTTTCATGCAAGTCTATCTTTTTCAATCTTTTTATTTCTTTTTAGTCTATTCCTCGTCTATCCAAGTATGTCTTTTTTACCCCCATTATTTCTATTGAAGTTCATCCCTTATCTACCACAGTCTATTTTTAAACATCTCCTTTCTATTTGAGGTAATTTTTTGTGTATTTGATTCGAAATTCCCCAATTCCATTGTTTCTGATTTATTTAATCCGTCGTGTTTGTCAGTCCACTTTTCAATCACATTTTTCTATTCCAGGTCATCCTTCGTCTGCCCAAGTCTATCTCTTAATCCCTTTATTTTTATTACAGTTTTTTTCTCGTCTAAGACAGTCTATTTTACAATCTCTTTTTGTTCATTACAGTTCATCCCTCGTCTATTCTAATTTTTTTCAACGCCTTCAGTTCTGCTCCGATCTGTCTCTTGACTATTTAAGTCTATCTGTTTCTATTTTAGTTTATCCTTTGTCTATTTGAGTTTATCACTTACGTAATCTTTGAGTCTAATTAATTGTAATGTTTTGAAAATCAAGCTTATTTTGAAGAATTCAAATAGAAGGGATTGATAATGATATACTAGGATAAAATGGATAATAAATAAAGAAATTTGAGAATGGACTTTCGTAGACAAGGGACAAACCGTTATTAGGAATAAAGAGATCCAAAAACATGGACTCGGATAGCCAAGGATAGATTGGTACGGAAAAAATGTATTGAAAAAGGTAGACTCAGAGTTATACAGATAAATAAAAAAAGATTAATTGGCGTGATGCAACACAAATAATCAGCTCCTTTGTCCCTCCGAATATAAGAAAGCAAATCAATCTACGAGTGACGTTGCGAAGACTCGTGGAAAATTTTAAGAGTTAAAAACTTAAAATGGAAAAAGTGTAAGCATGTGAATATTATGGAAAATAATTCTTATGAAAAGGGCTCATCTGAATATAAAATTTTCACTGAATTACGATAAAACATTGCGAGTGATCGCATGTGCAAGCGGCATGAGCGTCAATAGGAAAGCAAAAAGCATAAATTACCCAGAACATAAAAAACGGTATCAAAGTAACGGCAATCATTTCTCCAAGCACCTGTAATGTCGGTTGATTTTTTATATTTCTTTTTCTGTTGATCGTCACACCTTCATGCAAGATCATCTATTAGTTTATTGAACTAATGCCTCCGGTGAATGATACATGCGCGAGGCAATTATTTTAAACTGTAATTAACCCACGCAGATAGGAGATGTAATTAAATAAGAATTCTTTTTCTTTTCATGATTTTATGATAATTACAATGATAAATTATTCATAAAAGTGATAAGGTGAAACTTAATTGGAGAGGTGATAATCGGCACTGAATTTTTAATTTATTCAAGATTTATTATAATCTACACCTCTTCTATTTGAGTCTAACTTTTTAATCCCTTATTTTCTGTTTTATTTTATTTTATGTCTCTCTCAGTCTATTTTTGGATGCCTTTTTTATTCTTCTCAGTCCCGCACCCATCAAGTTCTATCGTTTTAAATTTGTGCATTTCTATTCCAGTCAATCCTCGGTCTTTTACAGTCTATTTTTCAATCCTTTTTTCTATTCCAGTCAATTCCTTGTTTTAACAGTCTATTTTTCAATCCTTTCTTCTATTTGAGTCTATCCCTCGTCTGAAACCTAATCGTAAAATTTTTTATTTAGGATTGTCATTATTGAATGTTTGAATGTGACTTTTTCAAAGTCTACAACTTCGAATTAAAACATGAAACAAGATCCAATGGAATAATTTTGAAATTAATAGTGATAATTGTCAGGACTTTAAATAATGTTTTATTTTGCCAGAAAATAAAGATCTATTACTAATTCGTCAAAACTTTAATTCTAAATTCAAAATTTTACAATAAGGAACATTTTAGTTTGAAATTTTTTTAATTCACTTGACAACAATTTTGACATAAGTTTTAAATTATCATAATAAAATTCATTTTAAAGACTCAGATTTTTAAATTATATATGCAAAACATTTGTTAATGCAACTTCAACTTTAGCTTATGCAACTCAAAACATTTTAAATCCTAGAACGTACAAAATATTTGTTTGTTGTAATAACTATCGCTAGAAACTTAAAAATGATTTAATTGAATTGTGTTTTATCAATAAAAAAGTTGTGAATATTATTATTTCTATTTGTCTTAAAATATGGATCTTACATCCCAGTCTACTTTCTAATACCTTTTTTCTACTTCAGTCATCCTCCCATCTATCTTAGTCTACCTCTTTAATGCCTTCGTGTATATTCCAGTCTATCATACGTCTTCACGATTCTAGAATTTTTAATTCATTAATTTCTATTCTAGTTTATTCCTTGTCTATTCCAGTCTATTTTCAATTTTCTTTTTCTTTCTCAGTTAATCCTTTGTTTATCCAAGTCTATTTTTTTATTTCCTTCATTTCTATTCCTATCTATCCCTCGTCTATCACAGTCTATTCTTTAATATTTTGATTTAATTTTCGGCTATTTGAGTCTATTTCAGTGTATTTAATTTTTAAGGTTTTTAAGTTTGAATGTAAATTTCAAAAATGATATAATTTCGAACTGCAACCTAAACCAAGATCCAATAGAATAATTTTGAATTTGGTAATAATAATTGGTAGGGCTTAGAAATATGTTTTCTTCTTTTTTTTATATCCTTTTTTTAATACATTATTAAATAATTATATTAAATTTGACATTGTACAATTTTGAACATTTAATTTTGAAATTATAAAATCTCTCTTGACAGCAATTTTTAAATAAATTTTAAATTTTTGTTTAAAATTTCTTTTAAATACTCATACCTTCAAATTTTTTACGTAAACATTTGTTGATGCAATTTCAGCTTCAACTTGCGCAATTTAAAACAACTTAAGTTCTGGAACAAAGAAAATATTTGTTTGTTACAGTAACTATCACTAAAAATTAAAAATTGGTTTCATTAAAGTGTTTTTTTTTTTAATTGAAATATTATAATTCCTATTTGCCTTAAATCATCAATCTTACATATCAGTCTATTTCCTAATCCCTTTTCTCTATTCCAGTCTGTGCCTTTTCTATCCAAGCCTATTCTTTTCAATCCCTTTATTTTTGTTCCTGTCTATCCCTCATCTATGACAGTCTACTCTTTTATATTTCAGTCTATCTCTTGAATCTTCGAGCCTATTTTAGTATATTTATTTTCAAGGTCTTAAAGTTTTAATGTAAATTTTAATAGTGACGTACTATTTGGAATATTTGAGTTTGAAATTATTTGAATTCTTTTGATTACAATTTTTGAATCAATTTAAAATAATTATTTCAAAACAATTTCAAACATAAAAAATATGCTGATACAAATTTAAAAATGGTTCCTCAGGTACTTTAATTTATTTTCTATCTCATTCTACTGTAAGAAAAATAGAAATAATGAGTTTGAACTATCAGAGGACTTAAAATTAAACACTTTTCAAAAAAGATCTTTGAAAAAATAACAATATTTAAGCGAATATATTTTCATCCAAGTATAATTATTTTAACCTATCATTCGCATGAGAAAAAATCCTGAATGGCATTTGACTTGTCAAATTCCATAGATGTTGGAATAGATTAATGCAAAAAAAATAGCGTTGACACTTACAGCGTCACCCTTTTAAGGAACCAAAGAATGCTTTTAACTGCTCGAAAGTATTTCACTCAATCTGATTTATATCAAGATCATTCTTTCATGCAGCTGATCTTGTTTTTAAAAAAAACTTTTGTGCAATTGAATTAACATACACAAATATATATTATCTAAGATTCCTGTAAAGAAAAGTGAAATTTTCAGTGATAGAATTGGATTATTTTCCAATCATAATAAATCTCCTCTCTCTTTGAGTCTCATCGGTATAAGAGTGTATAACGAAAAGCGCTCATAGAATTATTCCCACGGTTTGACATCACTGCACCTACCTATACGAGGTGCGACCATAACGTTCTGGGAACGGAATCCTCTTTGAACTTTTTAAAGGCCTTAATCGCTCTTCATTTCAAGCTATTAACGTCTTATGTAGTTATTTTGGTAACTTATGTGAATAAAGTAACTTTATTTGTATAAGCGATCAAACTAACATTTATTATCGCTTTTTTTATTCTTTTTGACACTTTTTTAAAGATGCAATAATTATTTTACTATTTTTAAAAAACTTACACTAATGTGAGGCTATTAACGTCATATTTAATTTAGGATGATCGATAATACGAATAAAGTGACTTTGTTCCCATTTTCGATCAAACTTTTCACTATTAAAATTTTTTTACACTTCTATTAGGATGCAACTATCTTGCTATTTCATTATAAAATAGCTCCAATGTTTTCACTCCATTTGCATTTATATGGTGCTGATTTGACGGGCACTTCGCTTCTCGTCATCAAATGTATTTGCTTTCACATAGAGGAAGCATTAGTCATTTTTTAAATAATAGAAAAACTCAAGTTTTCATTTTTATGAATTTAAGAATAGAAACTTACAAAAAACAATATTACGAAATGATACAAACAATTATTAAATACAATAAAAAATTAGATAAATCAAGTCTTGTATTTAAAATGGTAATTTTTCGATCTGGAAAAGGGAAAGCGAAATTATTGTCGCATCCTTTCCCTTTCCCAGCTTTATGATTTTTTTACGAAAATTAAAATTATAATATTTAAAAATTTATGATTGAAGTGTCTTTTCTATTCATGCATCAACTTTGAATTATGTTGATAAAAAAAGTTTTTCTCCTCAAAACAATTGTTTCAAATATTACGAATGTACCTATTTCCCTTACTCTTCAATAAAGTGTATTAGTATTATAGGTCAATTGATTTTCCTGGCATTAATGAATCTTTTCCGTTATTGCATTAATTTTTAATCATCTTAAAGAAAGAACGTTTGCTATAAAAAAACGTATTTTCAAATATTATGCAATACCATAGCCTTTCTACACTTGAATAAAATGTATCAATCTTGTGGGTTTATCCATTCGTTTTGAATCGACACATCTTCTCTATTCTTACATCAACTTTTAATTATGCGAATGAGAAAATTTTTTAATCTTAAAATCGATTATTTAATATAATATGAATGACGATAACTTTCTTACACTTAAATAAAATGTATTAATATTATAGGTCAATTGATTCATCTCGAACCAAGGAATCTTTTATGTTCTTGCATCAACTTTGAATTATGTTCATGAAAAAATCTTGACTATAAAAAACCATTTTTTTAAATATTATTTGGTGCTAAAAAAGTGCAATAAATATTTCTAGAAATCCTTTGATCAGTTTTAAGATATTAGTGATGAAAATAAGTCTTTAAAATTTTTATTAATTTATCTGCAACCGTTTTTAAGCTATCGTGTTCACAACAAAATGTGACATCCACACACACACATTTACAAACACATCCACACACAAACACACACACACACACAACAGAAAAATTGTTTAAAAAATTGTATCAGACTTTTCTAAATTAAGAAAGGTTTAATGAAATGTAGCAAGCGTACCCCATACCTTGGGGCACGGTGACCGTCATATTACTATCGTTCATTTCAACAATGCAAACATTGTAAAATAAAAATTATATAATAGAATAATTCTGAAAAGTGTAATGTAACGAAGAAAAATCACTCTTGACATTTTTAACACTAACTTAATGTTCTCTTGATAATCAAAGTAAAATATGTGACAAAAGAAGTTATAATCTTTTACGTTTACGTTTATAAAAGCAAATCATGACATCAAAATTTTTATTTAATACTTCACCTATTAAAACCTAACATTTCGCGCTTTAGGCATTTCAGAATGTGCTGTAAGTGCTTAATTTCAGCCAAAGACGTTTTCATCTGTTTCCGACAAAAGTTTTTTTTCATAATTAATCTTCTGACGCGTATTTTAAAACAGGAATTGCATTAAACCACTATTTTTTTAAATAAGAAAAGCTATTTGATATTATAACTAATATAAAAATAAAAACGGGGCGTTTTTTGCAATTGTCACCATGCCCCGCACCGGCACCATACCCCACCCTCCCCTACTTGGTTTGACCGCTAACACGAATAAAGTAACTTCATTTATATTAGCTATCAAACTAGCCAAGATTGAAATTTTTTGACACTTTTTTTACGATGAAACTATTTTTCTTCTATTCTGACGAAAATGGCACCAGTTTTACTATTTCTCAACCCAATCATTAATTTTACACTTTGATGAATTTTCAACCAAATGTTTAAATTCACAACTGAACAGAATGAATTTTCAACTGGAAAGGATTAATTCTTAACCAAAAATGGAATAGTTAATTTTTCAGGTATGAAAAGATCATTAGCAAACAAAAATAAAACGATTTTCTTACAAAATATTTAATTTATCAACTGAAGATATTAATCTATAACAAAGAAAAGTGCATTTTAAACAGAGAGACTTCATCTTTCAACCACTAGTTGCATTCTTTACCAAATAAGATGACTTTTTAAAAATATATTGTTGCATTAAAAAAAAAATTACATTTTTAAGCAGATAATATATATATAGGGAAATAAGGGGTCATCTTCAAATGTTTAAAAATAGTATCTCTCTCTATTGACACTATTTTAAATTTCTAAACCAAGTGCGAGGCCTTAATGTCCATTACTGATCAATTTCTGCACACATAAATTTCAAAATATTTACATTCACCATCTTTAGATCTAATTTCAGAAATTTCAAAATTCAAATCCTTTTTCTTTTTTCTAATTAACCAAATATTTATGAAATTACTTATATTTTAATCAAGAAAGATTCACATCTGAATCAAAAAAAAAGATTTTTAAGTTTAATAATCTAAGGTGAATATTTTTTATTTTAAATAAAAGGCGATCTAAGAGGCCTATCAGTATGATGAACCCGACTGATGAAGACAAGTCTAGTGAGGTACATTTTTATGAAAATAATTAAACGTAGTAACTTTTCAATACATAGTATCTTCTTGACTCTTGGCTATCTGAAAAATATGCACCTTCATAATTTTACCGTCCATCCGATTTATACGAAGTTTGCATACAGCGAAGCGCTCGGTGTTCACCATAAACGACTAGTTTACACGATTTCCAGTAAATTAAATGTCATGCTATATGGTTGGAAGCAGTGGCAATTGCGAATTACGCAAACTGCAAATTGCATTGCTAATAGTCGATTTGCCACGGATTTGCAGCAGGCATTACGTGCAAGCTTCTAGAATTTCATTTCATTTCATTTCTCCTATACTATCAATAGATTTATGATCCAAAAGAATCCTGAAGTGAATCTTTGAGCTCTATGGGCTTCAAGATTACTGTAAAATTGATAATGAAATCAAAATTAATTTAATTTGTCCACATCAGGGTAGTTTTTCTTTATCCTATCCCTTTTTTTTATTCAAGTCTATTCTTCATCTATCCTAGGCTTTATGTTGCTATTCTATTCAGTTTTCGGTTTTTGAAAGTCTATTTTTAATCTTTTTTTTCTATTTTAGTTAATCCCCCGTCTATCCAAGTCTATCTTTTTCAATCCCTATATTTAAATTCAAGTCTATGCCTCTACTAACTAAGTTCATTGCTGTCGATCCTTTTCTTTTATTCCAGTTCCTCCGTCGTTTATAGCAGTCTATTTTTAAACCCTTTTCACTATTTTAATTAGGTCTGTCCAAACCTATCTCTTCAATCCTTTCATTTTTGTTTTAGTCCATCCTTTTATATACGATTATGTCTATAATTCTATTTCAGTCTATCCCTCGTCTGTGGCAGTCTATTTCTTAATCTTTTTTTTTCTAGTTGATTCTTTGTCTATTTAAGTCTATCCTTTTGAATCCTTATATTTATATTCAAGTCTATGTCCCGTCTAACAAAGTGTATCGCTTTTAATACCTCTATTTCTATTTAAGTTTCTTCCCCGTCTATACCATTCTTTGTCCAATACCTTTTTTGTAATTTAGTGAATCCCTTGTCCTAAGCAGTCTATCTTTCATCCTTTTTTTATTCTACTCATTCGCCTGTGTATCTAAGTCTATCTTTTTTAATCCCTTCATTCACATTCCAGTCTATACCTCTTCTAAAAGTGTATTGTTTTCGATCTCTTTATTTCTATTCCAGTTCCACTCCTGTCTATACTAGTCTACTTTAAATCCTTTTTGCTATACTAATTAATCCCCCATGTATACAAATCTACCTTTTTTAATCCCTTTATTTCTGTTTCAGTTTATCCCACGTCTATACGACTCTGTCTATTTCTACTTTATTCTATTTCTTGTCTTTGACAGTCTGTTTTTTCTATTATAGTTGATTCCCTGTTTATCTAAGTCTATCTTTTTCAATCCTCATATATATTTTCAAGTCTATGCTACGTCTAACGAAGTGTACCGCTTTTTTTGTAATCCAGTCAATTTTTCGTCTTCAGCAGTCTATTTTTGATCATTTTTTTTTATTCTTGTTATTCTAATTTCTATCTGAGTCTATCTTTTTTAATCCCTTCATTTACATTCTAGTCTATCCCTCTTCTAAAAGTGTATCGTTTTCGATATCTTTATTTATATTCTATTCCTTTCGCTGTCTATACTAGCCTATTTTCTAATCTTTATTTCTATTCCAATTAATTCCCCGTCTATACAAGTCTATCTTTTTCAATCCCTCCATTTCTCTTTCATTCCATCCCTCGTCTATCCTAGTTTTTCTATTTCTATTTCAGTCTATCCCTTGTCTATCCAATTCTATCATTTTGAATCCATTACTTTCTATTTCATTTTATCCCTTGTCTATCTCAGTCTATTTTTCAATCATTTTTTTCTGAACCAGTTAATTCCTAGTTTTTTCATGCAAATCTTTTTCAATCACTTAATTTCTATTCCAGTCTACCCCTTGTCTACTCTAGTCTATCTTTTTATATTCTAGTCTATTCCACTTGTATTCGAGTCCAATTAAGTGCATTTACGTCTTGTTAGCTTGAAATTTTAACTACTTTATTTTAAAGTTATCTTTTTCTCATTAAGAATTTGACTGTTATGTTGAAAATTTGTCTTTTTCGATCAAAAATTCATCTTTTTTGTACAAAATATTCATCTTGTTCAGTAGAAAAATTCTTGGCTAAAATTTGACTGTTTAATAAAAAATTCGTCATTTTGGCTTAAGCTGATTAGACAATTTGGTTAAAAATTCATATTTGAAAGTTTTTTCAACTATGTGGTTACAAATTACAAATTACAAATTCAACTATGTGGCTAAAAATTCAACTATTTTATTAGAAATTTAATTTTTTGTTAAAAATTAAACTGTCCTTTTTTACAATTTGTCCTTTTTGATTAAAAATTTATCTATTTTAGATTTAGAATGCAAATTGTTTGATAGAAAATCTCTTGCTTAACAACTCAACTGCCTTCCAAATAATGCGCCTTTTTCTATTATAGTCTATTCATCATTTGTCCGACTACCTTTATCAATCCACTAATTTCTATTTCAATTTATCCCTCGTCCATCTCAGTGTATTTTTCAATCATTCTTTCTGATCCAGTTAATCCTCATTCTTTCCATGTATATCTTCTTCAATTCCTTAATTTATAGTTCAGTCTATTCCTCGTCTATCTGAGTCTATTTTCTTATATTTCAGTCTATTCCACTTGCATACAAATCCACTTAAGTTTATTTAATATCTTGGGTTGAATATTACATTTTCTTAAAAGAATTCAAATAAAAGGGTTAAAAAAAGGACTTGAGTAGATGACGTATAGGCTGGAATATAATTAAAGTGTTCTGAAAAAGATATACTAGAATAAACTGGAATATAAATGATGGGATTGAAAAATACAGACCTGGATAGACAGAGGATTAAGTAAAATAGAAAAAAGGGGCTGAAAAACAGACAGTAGGCTAGGAATAAACAGTAATAGAAACGGAGGGATTGAAAAACATAGACTGGGATAGAAGACGAATAGTCTGGAATTTGAATAAATGGATTGAAAAAGATTGACTGGCATAGAAGAGGAATAGACTGGAGTAGAAAACAGTCATTGAAAAAGATAGACTGGGATAGAAGAGGGATAGATTAGAATAGAAAAATGGGATTGAGAAGGATAGACGCAGAATTATGAATAGATAAAACCCCGTAAGTGCTTAATTTGGTTTTTGTGCAATATTGCGGCTTATTAACGCTTTTTAAAAGTATTTTCTGATAAATAATTATTAATCCTTAACTTAAAAATACCCAACTAGTAAGTCGTGAAATGAACGTATTTTCTAGGCATCATAATCTCCTAAATATACTTTTGTTAAGAAATTAATGTTTTTAAATAAAAATTTAACTATTTTCTTTTTAATTAAACATTTGTTTTTTCAACAGAATATCGAACTATTTTATTTGTCATGGTAAGTTTATCTTTTTCATTTGGAAATTCAACTATTTTGTTGAAAATACATAGATTTTGTAAAAATTTGTATTTCCTGGTAGAAAATCAATCTTCTTGCTTTAAATTTCATTTTTTTTTGTTTAAAATCGCTTTTTTTAAATTATTCTACCTTGCTTAAATTTTTTTTTTTTTTTGAATGAAGATTCATTTTTTAGTTGAAAATTCAACTAATTGGTTGGAAGTGCAACTATACTTGGTTAAATATAAAAGTACTTTGTTTAAAATTTATTGCGATTTTTTTTACTAAAAATTCATCTTCCAAGTTAAAAATTTGTTTATTATTTGTATAAGTTTAACTTGTTCAGACAAAAATGTAAATATTCCATTTTTTGTTGAAAATTTTTTTTTCTCTAATTTAAAATTCAACTTTTAATGTAATAATTTTAACTATGTTATTAAATTTAACGACTAAAAATGTAATTGTTCCCATTTTGGTTCAAATTTAAATTCTTTTTTATAACTTAAATTATTGTGGTAAAAATTTATATACTTTTTTCAAATTCGCTAAATTTAAAATTAAAAACGATAATTTAGATTTTCAAAACTATCAAAATTTGGGAATTTTTTTGTATGCATCTTTAAAATTTAAGAATTTTAAATTGTCTTTTTCTAAAATCGTAAATATAAAAAATAAAGGTGTTTATATTCAAAATTGCTTTAATTTGGAAAATTTAGATTTAAAAATTTTACTGTTGATCATTAAAATCATTAAAATTTAAATATTTAAATTTATAAATTTTCAAAATTGAAAAGTTTTTAATGTTTAAACCTAAAAATTGAACTATTAAAAAAATATTCTAAATCACATTATTTTAAATTATTTATATTTGAAATTGAAAGATGATTATTTTTAAATCTTCAAAATAGGCGCTATTGTAAAATAATGCTCAAAATTTTATGAGTTTAAACCATAAGCTTTAAAAATTTTAAAAATTGTCGAATTTCAAGTCGTGAAGGTCTGCAAAAAAATCTTCAATTTGAAAAATTAGATTTAATAGTTTTACTGTTAATCATTAAAATCATCAAAATTCAAATATTTAAATTAAAAAAAGTTTTTGAGTGCAAATTTTGTGATGGTCAAGCCTAAAAATTGAACTATCAAAAAAGAATCCCAAATCACCTAATTTTAAATTATTCATATTAAAAAATTTAAAGATCATCAATTCTTAATTATTAGAATAGGCCTATTTCAAAATGATGTTTAAAATTTTATGGTTTTAAACCATAAGTTGTAAAAAATAAACCAGGCATTTAAAAATGATATTATTGATCTTTAAAGTCATCTAAATTCAAATATTTAAATTTAAACATTTTCAAAATTAAAAAGTTTTTGATGGTCAACTCTTGAAAGTGAACTATTAAAAAAAAACATTTAAAATCACATAATTTTCAATTATTCATGTTAAAACTTGAAAGATCATTATTTTAAAATGTTTGAAATAAGCGCTATTTAAAAATGATGTTCAAAATTTAATGAATTCAAACCATAAACTTTAAAAACTAAGCAAGTCGTCGAAATCAAAAATTGTAAATATCTGCAAAAAATTTCTTCAATTTGGAAAATTTATATTCAAGACCATTATTATGGATCATTGAGATCCTAAAAATCAAAATTTTTTAATTTGCACATCTTGAAAATTAAAAAATTATTAATAGCTCAACTATTAATCTTAAAAATAGACTAATTTTAAAAATATGCTTAAAATTTAATGATTTCAAACGGCAAACATTCGAAATAAACAAATGGATGAATTTCAAATTGCAAAGATCTGCAAAATAGATCAGTGTCAAAGATGAAAGCCATCATTAAGATACAGAATCTCAGAATGTCTTTTAGGAAAATATTATTATTAAAATTAATTTAAAACTGTATGAAAACAGTCGCAACTATTTTAATATTTTCTTTAATTATTATTATTGAATATATTTTATATTAATTTAAATTGAAGCATATATATTCATATATTCACTGGCAAGTAGAAAGATCCTTCTACCTGTGACACTTAACGCAGAAGATACTGATCAACTTCTCTGTAATGACTTCCTTTAACCAATAGAATTTTATTAGTTTAAATCAAATTTTATCATCTACTATTTATAATAAAAAAATCCAAACTTAGTTGCCCGAGGTTCGCTTTCCGCAAAAAGACAATATTGAGGAACGTGAGGAACGTCAATGATTATATTTATTTCCTCTCTTTTCATATCAGATGAGATCCCATCAAATCTGAATCTTGAAACACTGAATTAAAAATATAATTAACTAAACAAGTTAGAACTGAATCTAAATAATTTTTTTTTTTGATCTAGGCTAAAAATCAATAAAAATCCACTGCAATTTCAATCATTATTACTGATTGTCCACTAAGACGCCTGGAATTTTCAATACCTGTTACTGCAACTTCTGTAACTAAATGTGATTCAACTTTAAGTTCCGATTGAATTCTTATAAATTGAAATTATATCAGCTAAACTTAAGCTCAAACTTATTTAATAAAAGTAAATATAATCAAATTTAATGTGAATTTTAGAATTGAGATTCGCTTAGAGAACTGAAGAAAGTTCAACGATTTGGTTGTAAATTAGGTTTTTGATGGGAAATTCTTATTGGTGGGTTACGAATTCAACTGTTCTCCATACAATTGCTCTTTCTGGTTCGAAAATTTAATAATTCAGTTAAAATTTTTTTTAAATCTTGACTAAAAAATCTCTATTGGTTGAAAATTCAACTCTTTTTAATAAAAATTCGCTATTTCGGTTTTTATAATAAAATCTTTTTTGGTTAAAATATTAATTGTTACATTTTTTGTAAGAATTTGTCTGCTAAATTCTAATGATGAATTTGTCCTTTTTTTATTATTAATCAAAATAATTTTGTATTGAAATATCAACAATTACACTTGTCGTTTAGAATTCATATTTTTTGGTTATTACGACTATTTTTCTACTCAAAATTTTAATATTTTTGAGCAAAATATCAACTATAATATTTTCCATTGCGAATTAATCCTCTGGGATCAAAAATTAAACTACTTTGTTGAAAATTGATCTTCTTTGTAAAATTCATTTTTTGTAGAAGATTCTCAATTTTACTTAAACACTCAACAATTTTTTGCAAATTTGATTTTTTTTATCTATTTTGCCAAAAACTTAATTGTTTAATTAAAAATGTAACTGTTTGGTAAAAAATTTAAAGTCTCAGTAAAAAAGTCCAGGTAGCTATGTAACTACAAATTTACCTATCTTGTTTAAAACTAAATTTTGTTGTTGTTAATTTAACTATTTTGTTGAAAGGTCATTCTTTCTTGAAAACTCTACTTCTTTGTTGAAAATTTGTCTTTTTGGATCATGAATTCTTAAATTTTTTATTAAAAATTCATCTTTTTTGGTAGAAGAATTCTTGGTTGAAAATATAACTTTTTTTGAAGAATATTCAACTATGTGACCACAAATTCCACTATCTTCTACAAAACTTTTTTTCAAATTCAGCTTTTTCTAAAAAAGTTTTTTTTTTGAAAATTTAAATGCTTTGTTGAAAGTTTGTCTTTTTGGATTGAAAATTCATCAATTTTAGTAGAGAAATTCTTGATTGATAATTCAACTTTTTGGAAAAAAATCAACCATGTAACTACAAATTTAACTATCTTGTTTAAAACTATTTTTTTCGAAAATTCAACTATTTCTAAAAAAGCTATTCTTTTTTGAAAATTCAACTGCTTTGTTAAAATATTGGTCTTTTTGGATTGAAAATTTATCTCTTTTGTAATGAAAATTCATCTATTTTGTATTAAAAATTCATATTTTTTGGTAGAAAAATTTTTGGTTAAAAATTTTATTTTGTACGCAAAAAATTCAACTATGTAGCTACAATTTCAACAATCTAATTTAAAACCTAATTTTTTTTATGATAATTTAGCTGTTTTGATAAAAACTCATCCTCTTTTGAAAATTACAACTGCTTTGTTGAAAATTCTGCTATTTTTGTATTAAAAATGCATCTATTTTTGACATAAAATTAATCTTTTTGCAGAAAAATTCCTGGTTAAAAATCTAACTGTCTTAAAAAAAAAATTTGCCTATTTAGATGAAAAATTCGACAATTAGGTTAAAAAATTAACAGTTAATGATTAAAATGAATTCTTTTTTGTTTGAAAATTCGACCATTTGGTTGGAAATTTATCCTTGCAGGTTGAAAATTCGTGATTACAAATTGTTCTTTTTTGATGAAAATTTAATTGCTTTGTTGAAAATTCAACTGCTTTGTCAAAAATTTTTAGTGTAAACGTTCTTGGTTGAAAATTTAACTGTGTTATAAGAAATTTGTCTTTTTGGCTCGAAAAATCAACTATTTGGTTCAAGATTCAACTTTTTAGGAAAAAAATTCAACTATGTAGCTACAAATTGAACTATCCTGTTCAAAATTAATTTTTTTCTTAAAAAATCTACTATTTTGTTAAAAAGTAATCCTTTTTTGAAAATTGAACTGCTTTGTCAGAAAAATCGTTTTTTTATTGTAAGTTTATCTATTTTAGATAGAAAATTAATCTTTTTAGTGGAAAAATTATAGGTTGAAAGTTCAACTATCTTTTAAAAAATTCGTCTTTTTAGGTGAAAAATTCGCCAATTTGGTTAGAAATTCATCTGTTTCTGATTGAAATAAATTCTGTTCTGTTTTATAATTCGACCATTTTGTTAAAAATTCATCGTGGCAAGTTAAAAGTTCGTAGTTACAATTTTACTATTTTTTTAAATTTAATTATTTTGTTGAAA
>JAUELO010000179.1:27694270-27705144 GCA_032357855.1 Amphibolips quercusostensackenii | reverse complement strand
AGCAAATGGATTTGCTTCCTCATAGAGGAAGCATTAGTGATTTTTTAAATAATAGACAAACTAAATTTTTCATTTTGTTAGATTTAAAAATAGAAATTTACAAAAAATAAAAAATTACAAAATAATACAAAAAAAATGTAAATGCAATGACAAATCAGATAAATCAAATTTTGTATTTAAAATTGTAATTTTTCGAGCTGGAAAAGGGCAGGGGGAAATTCTGTCTCACCCTATCCCTTTCCCAGCTTTATGATGTTTTTACGAATATTGTCAGAATTATTTTATTTGAAAATTCATGATCAAAAAGTCTTTGCTACTTATGCATTAACTGTAAATTATGTTGATGAATAAAGTTTTTCTGTTTACAACAGATGTTTCAGATATTACGAATGAGCATAATTTCCTTACGCTTCAATAAAGTGTATTAATATTATAGGTCAATCCATTTGCCTAGAATCAAGGAATATTTTTCGTTATTGCATCAATTTTGAATTATGTTAATGAAAAAAATGTTACAATAAAAAAAAGTTTTTTCAAATATTATGTATAACCATAGCTTTCTTACTCTTTAATAAAATGTATCAATAATATAGGTTAATCGGTTAGTCTCGAGTAAACACATCTTTTCTATTCTCACATCAACTTTAAATTATGCGTCTGAAAAAATTTTTACTATAAAAATCAAATTTTAATAGAATATAAATGACCATAACTTCCTTACTCTTTAATGAAATGTATCAATATTATAGTTCAATCGCTTCATCTTAAGCCAAGGAATCTTATATTCTTGCATCAATTTTGAATTATGTTAATGAAAAAAGTTTTACTATAAAAAACCGTCTTTTTAAATTTTATGCATTACCATAGTTTTCTTACTCTCCAATAAAATCTATCAACATTATACGTCTCAAAAAATTTTTACTATAAAAATCGATTTTTAATATAATATAAATGACCATAACTTCCTTACTTTTTGATAAAAGGTATTAATATTATAGGTCAATCGATTTGTCTTAAGCCAAGGAATCTTTTATATCCTTGCATCAATTTTGAACTGTGTTAATGAAAAAAGTTTTACCATAAAAAATCGTATTTCCAAATTTTATGCATTACCATAGCTTTTTTACTCTTTAATAAAATGTATCAACATCATAGGTCAATCGATTTGCCTTGAATCAACACTTTTTTTCTATTCTCACACCAACTCTAAATTATGATAATGAGAAAATTTTTGCTATAAAAATCTATTTTTAATATAATATAAGTAGCGATAACTTTCTCACTCTTTGATAAAATGTATTAATATTTATCCATATATCCATATTTATCCATACACACACCTGCACAACCAAATATACAAACGCCTATTCACACACACACACACACACACACACACCCATATCCGGACATTTGCTTAGAACATTGTATTAGACATTTTCAAATTGAGGAACGTTTAATTAAAACGAATGTTTAACAATATAATGAAATTTTTCCCAAAAAGCATGGCTCAAAATAGTGAGAATTTGAATCTACAAATATAAATTTTCTACTAAGAAAATTAGTTTTCTAAACAAAACAAAAATTTAAGAGAAAATACGTGAATTTCGAACCAAGAAGTTAAATTTTTATTTAACAAATATTAATTATTGACCAAGCATGGAGCAGTTACATTTTCAGTTTAAAAAGTTAACTAAAAGAAAACAAATTAAAAAAAAAATTTAATTTTGAATCTAAACGGTGTAATTTAATGAAAAGAGACAAACCTTTAACAAAATTTTTAACCAAACAGATGAACCTTCAACGAACAAAAAATTAATTTTAACAAAGTAGTTTAACTTTTGCCCAAGTACTTGGATTTTTAATTAAAAAAGAAAAAATTTTCAATAAGAATGGAAGAGTACCGTTTTCAGTTTAATAAAGTAAATTTTTAATAAAAAAAGACGAGTTTTCAACAAATTAGATAAATTTTGTAACCAGAGATAAATCTTGAACCAAGAAAATGATTATTCAACATAGAACTTAAATGCTTTCCTAGTTGAATTTTTAACCAAAAACTATCATTTTTCAACGAAAAATATAATAGCTGATACTTTGAATAAAAATAAATTAATGTGAAAGCAAAAACAATTAAATTTACCGAAAAAAACACGATTTCTCAACAAAATATTTGAAGTCTCAACCAAAACTGTTTTATTTTAAACCAAACAATTGTATTTTTTAAAAGAAAAAAAGATTAAATTCTAACTTGAGATCAATCTTCAGGAAAACCAATTTTTTTACAGGAGAATTTTAACCAGAAATTAATCCTTGACCAAAAAATGATTTTTTAATAAAGCCCTTCAACTTTTACTCAAGTAGTTAAATTTTTAACCAAAAAAGATCAATTTTTAACCCAAAACGTAGTAGCTGATATGTCAAATTAAAATAATTAATTTAAAAATGAAAGCCAGTTGAAATGAACAACAACAAAATACTATTGTCTAACAAAATATTTGAAACCACAACAAAGTTAATTTTCACCCACACAATTGGTCTTTAAGCTAAAATAGATAAAATTTAAAAAAAAGGAATTAGATATCTACCAAAAAATGCATTCTTAACAAAAAAGTTAAACTATTAACCAAGGATAGTTAAATTTCTGGGTAATAAAATTGATTTTTGTTTTGAAAAATCTAATTTTTAACCAAAGAAATTATATATTAACCAAAAAGATTAATTTACTATCGCAAATTAATAATTTTTAATGAAATACATAAATTTTTAACTAAATATTTTAATATCTAATGTAATTTACAACCTGATAATTGAATTTTTGACCAAAAAAATTCTATTGCTACCAAAAAAGACAAATTTCTAACAAAATAGATTAATTTTCAACTGAAAAAAAATGACAACAAAACATAAAATATTTCAATTTTCAGTTAGATAAATAAGTTTTCAACCAAATAAAATAAGTTATCAACTAAACGAATGTATTTCCTATCAAAAAGATTTAATTTCTATAAAAAAACAATTTTAACAGAAGAATTGGTTAATTTTTAGTTAAGAATAATTAAATTTCTATAAAAAAATTAATTTATAATCAAGAAAAATTCATTTTTAATTTTTTAAAAAAAAACTAATTTTCTACCAAAAGAGAATAATTTTTAACCAAAGACATGAATTTTCAAGTGAATATTTTAATTTTGAATTACATTTTCAAAATAGCATTTCAATTTTCTAATGAAAAGGTGTCACCAAATTAGTCCAAATTAGTCACCAAGAAAATTAATATTCTACCAAAAAAAAAGTATTAACAAAATAAATAAATTTTTAATTAAATAGTTGAATTTTAAACTGAATAAGACTGGTGTACAATCGAACATGATATAATTGAATTTAGACTGAAAAAATTAATTTTCAATGAAAAAATTCCTTTTCAAGACAAAAAAATGCATTTTGAACCAGAAGGATAAATTTTTCACTAAAAAAGATTATTTTTTAAAAAAATACAGGAAGTTTCAACCAGAAAAGTGGATTCGTCACCAAGACTTATACCAGAAAACACAAAGTTTCAACAAAATAGAGAAACTTTTAACCAAATAGTTCACTTTTCAAATTATTATTTAGTTAAACTTTTAGTTGAAAAAATTTTTTTTGCAAATATCAACAGGATAGTTAAATTTTGAACAAAAAAAAGAGATTTTTTAACTGATATGAGGAATCAACAACAAAAAAATTAATTTTTAACAAAGTGATTCCACTTCATAGATTTTTATCTAAAGAAACGGTAATAGTTTAATGAAACATTATTAGTTTGATTAAAAATTATTAGTTTGATTAAAAATTAAATAAAACAGTTAATCAAAATTAAATTAGATAGGATTAATCAGGATAATTATTTTTTTTTCATTGATAGTTTAATTAAAATTCACAAAACGTACATTTATAAAATGAAGAGAAATTTAAGGAATCAGTTGATAATGAACATCCGTAACATTTCCTTATCTTTTTTAGCTCCTTAGATTAAATGGAAATTTTTTAAGATTCTTTTAATGAAGAAGAGTGAAGTTCGAAAGAACTGGTTTCTGTACCCTTGTATTAAGATATCTCTATACGTAATAAAATTAATGCCCAGAGGGTCGAAAATTTTCTTGGTGAGGTAAAACTTTCAAGTGAAGAAATAATTACAGTACTAAAGGCATCTCGTACATTTCAAAATTTAAATTTGTATTTAAAATTAAAATCTCTCTAAATATCTGAATCTTAATAGTAATTGTAATTTGCTCATCAGTTCCCTATTTCTAAGTAGCTTATTTATGCAAAAATATTTACCAAATTTTTTAAAATTAAGAGAAAAAAGTGATATTTATGCTTAAAAAACAGAGTAGGGCAGTGAGGCCACACAGAAAACGGTAAACTTTTCCTCATTTCCCCTTTCCTCATTTCCCTTTTCTCTTTCCTCGTTTTTCCCTATTCCATTTTCCCTTTTTTTCTACTTTCATTTTCTTATTTACTTTTACCCTTTTCCTGCTCCCCTCTTTCCATTACCCATTCTCCCTTTTCTATTTTTCACTTTCCTTTCCATCTTCACCTTTTTTCTGAATCCCTTTCCTTATTTCATCCTTTCCTCACATTTCCCTCTTTCTCATTTTTGCATTTTACCTTTCCTATTTTACATTTTTTCCTTTTATTATTTTCTTTTACTTCGCAACCCTTTTCTCCTTTCTGATTTTCCCTTTTTCTCATTTTCTTATTTCGCTTCCCCCACTTTTTCCGTTATCTCATTTTCGCATTTCCCATTTTTCCTTTTTCCTATTATTCCTGTCTTATTTCCTTTTCTTCCTTTTTCTCTTTTCTTGTTTCACGTTTCCTATATTCCCCTTTTTCCCCTTTTTCCATTACCTTATTCCCTATCTTCTGATTCCCCTTTTCATATTATTTATTTTCCCCTTTCCATTTTCTTTTTTCCTTTCCCACTTTTCCCCATTTCTCGCTTTTCCATTTCTCTCGTTTTCTCATTTTAAATTTTTCTATACCTTTTTTCCCTTTTTCCCTTTCCTCGTTTTTCCTTTTCCGATTTTTTCTGTCCCCTTTTCCCTTACTTCCATTTTTTATTTTCCTTTGCGCTTTCCCCGTTCCCTTATTCCCATTTCCCGCTCTCCCTTCCTATTTTTCAATTTTCTTTTTTATCTTTACCCCTTTTCTCAATCCCTTTTCCAACTTTATCCTTTCCTCACTTTTCCCTTTTTCTTATGTTCCCATTTCCCGTTTTCTATTTTTTCATTTGTTCTTTTCTTATTTTTCTTGTCTCCTTCACCCTTTTTCCCTTTTTCCCTTTCTGATTTCTCCTTTTCTCATTTTCTTATTTCCCTTTTCCCACTTTTCCGTTTCTTTCATTTTCTCATTTCCCATTTTTCCTTTTTCTCATTTCCCCTTTTCTTATTTCCCTTTTTCTGTTTTCTATTTTCGACTTTTTCCTTTTCCTCTACTCACATTTTCTCATTTCCCTCTCTCTTGCCATATTTCCCCTTTTTCATTCCCATTTTACAATTGCCGTTTTCTCTTTTCTATTTTCTCATTTTCCCTTTGCTCTTTACCCCTTTTTCTAAATCCCTTTACTCATTTTACCCTTTTGTTACTTTTCCCCTTTTATCATTTTCTCATTTCCCCTTTTCCCCCTTTCTTCTTTTCTTATTTTTCTTTTCTTCTTTCCTATTCTCCCCTTTTCTTATTTTCTTATTTCCCATCACCCATTTCCCATTTTTCCATATCCCTATTCTTATTTTCCATTTTCCCTTTTCCATTTTCTTTTTCTTTTTTCTCCCTTTTCCCGTTTTTAATTCCTTTTTTCATTTTCTCTTTTCAACTTTTCAATTTTTTCTTTCCCCCTTTTCTCATTTCCCTTTTCTCTTCTTCTCTTTTCCCCCTTTTTTCATTTTCTTATTTCCCTTGCCCTTTTTTCTCTTTTCTTATTGCCCATTTCTCATTTCCGCCTTTTTAACTTCTTATTTACCCTTCCTCTTTGTCTCATTTTCCTAATCCCTTTTTCGATTTACCCATATTCTCAGTTTTCCCGTTATCTTATTTCCTTTTTGACATATTTTCTTTTCCCTATTTCCCCTTTTCTTATTTCCCTTTTTCCCTTTGCTCCTTTTTTTCTCTTTTCAATTTTTTCCTTTTGAAGGTAAAAGGGAAGAAGGAAAAAGAAAAGGATAAAAGGAAAAGGGAAAAAGTAAGAGAGATTTTCAATAAATAATAAGCAAGTATAAATGGAAAAGGTTTTGATTCGTATGCAATCGACCCTGAATTAGTTGACTCTACATAATTTTTTCTAAATACACATAAATTAATTTTATTTGCCTTGGACCACCCTGATAGCACTACTTTACACCTACGATTTTTTGCAAATTTCATTTCAGTCTTTCAATACTTATTTTTATTTTTCACTGCAAAGGAACTTCCGGCAATTTTCCCCAGTGGTGAGGCTTTAGCCGCAGAGCGGTATTGCAAAATTACCCCATTGGTTCAGTAATAATATTATACCACAACATGTACCGATAGCAGTATCTTGAAAGTTGAATTCATGGGATAGAAAGGAAATATTGAAAGGAAAAATTAGCTTTATCTATTTCATGAAAGAGGCTTTGCAAAGAATATTAGCAATCTTAAAAAAAATATAATGAAATACGTGATAAGGGGCGGTGAAAAAATCTACGTCAGGAATATCAAAACAAAAAAGAATGAGCTTCAGCCACAAACAGTTGTAATTTCAACCAAATAGTTAAATCTTAAATCCAAAGAGATAATTTTTTGAAAAGAGATTAATTTCTCAATCTAAAAACAGGGATTTTCAAGATAGCTTTAAATTTTCAAACAAAAAATGTTATAAAAAATATAACAAAATAGTTCAATTTCTAACTAAAATAATGAATATCTAACTGAAAAATACATTTTTAGCAAAGAAGTTAGGCTTTTAAACAAGTGGTATTTTCGATCCACAAAGGTTTATTCTCTACCAAAATGTTACTTTTTAACCAAATACCTAAATTTTCTAAGAATATAATACAGTTTTCAACCTTAAAGGCGAACTTTTCACCAAAAAAGTTGAAATTTTATGCCGAAAAGACGAATTTTTTACAAAAAAATTAAATCTTTAACTTGAAAAAATCAATTTTTTAACAAATTTTCAGTAGAAGAGATTAATCTTTAACAAATCTTTAACCAAAAAATTAAATTTTTGAGAAATTAGTTTAACCTATACCCAAGTTATTAAATTTTTAACCAAAAAAATATGAATTCTCAACAAAAAATCTAAAAGTCAATATTTAAAATATATTCAAATTACTTTCAAAGAAAAAACAGTTAAATTCGACCAAACAAGACGATTTTTAAATAAAATAATAAAATTTTTAATCTAAAAATATAATTAGTCAATAAAACAGTTAATTTTTAAACAAATAAATGAATTTTAAGCTAAAAACTATCAATTTTTACCGAATTAATTCTTAATTTTAAAAAAAAGAGAATTTTTTAGCAAAACAGATTTTAATTCGAAATAAAAAATGGATGAAGATTTTAAATAAAAAAAAGAGAAATAAGATAAATACGTTTTCAATTTAACAAATTAGTTTTCGAACATCCAGAAAACAAGTTTTTAACAAATTAGTTAAATTTGTGAACAGAGGTGAATCTTGAACCAAGAAAATTTTTTGTGTAACCAAGTTCTTTTTACCAATTTAGTTGAATATCCACCAAAAAAAGGTGAATTCTCTCGGAAAAATGTAATGTTTAAAATTTTAACTGAAAAAATATTTTATTTTTAAAACAAAAATATTTAAATTGGCCCAAAAAAACGAGTTTTGAACAAATCTTACCCAAAAAGGCAAATTTTCTACAGAACTGTTTCATTTTCAACGTGATAGAATAAATTTAAAGTTGATTTTCAACAATAAAATTAATTTTAATTTAAATAGTTGATTTTTGAACTAAATGCGATCAATTCTCAACTACAAATATAATAGTTGAATTTTTTATTGAAAAAATTCATTTTTGAACACAAGAGAGAATTTTTAACAAGATCTTTAAATTTTTAACTGAGAAGATGGATCTTTATTTGATAAAGTGAATTTTTAATAACGTAATGTAATTATCAACCAAGTAGTCAAATTTTCAATCAAGAAGGTTAATTTTCTACCAAAAGACAGTTCACAATAAATACATACATTTTCCACCAAATTGTTGAATTTTTAACTAAAAGCTAGCTATTAACAACAATAAATAGAATAGTTAAATTGTAAGTTGAAAAAATTAATTTTTAACAGAAAAAATATTTTTTTTGAAGTGTAGTTACATCTTTAATCAAATAATGGAATTTTTAACTAAGCAAGACAAATTCTGAACAAAAAATATAATACTAGAATTTTAATGATTAATATTAATTTTCTACCACAAAAGACTTACTTACAACAAATAAATTAATTTTAAACCACATTGTTAACTTTTCTACTAAAAGCGATCTATCGTCACGTCAAATTTAAATAGTTGAATTTTTATTCAAAAAATAAATTTAAAAAAAAAAAAAAAAATATTTTTCAGAAAAGTAGTTAAATCTGCAACCCAACAGCAGAATTTTTATTAAAAAGAGATGAATTGTGAACAAAAAATGCAATACTAGAATCTTAAATTAAAAATAATCAACTTTCAACAACAAAAATTCAGATTTTCTCATCGGGTTCTATAATTCAATACAAATTTAAGCTATGAACCAAAAAAATTGAAAAGTTTCTTGAAAACAGGGGAAATTAAGGTAATTCTCTATAAAAAGGGGAAAAGAGCAGAATAGTGGAGTGTTTCACTTTTTCATGCATTTCAAAAAATGTTTATTCAAATTTATATTTTCCATTTGTGATCTTATATTCTGCATTAACCCTTCCTCTCTCTACTTTAGAAATCGTCACAAAACCTGTACCCCCCTCCCCTGAAAGTGTAACATAGTTTTTGAACTGCCCTTGATATAATATAATACCTGATAATATAATAATGTATAAGAAAATATAATGAAAAATCATAAAATATAATAAAATTTAATTGATCTTTTCACAGGTGGTGGTGTTAACAGGTGAGGATTTCACTCAGCAGGAAGTGCAAGAATGAGAGAAATCCGAGAAGAGAATGGCAAGGTAAATTTCTCTGGGGCAGGGGAAAGAGAAAAAAAAACTTCTTCATTGCGAGGGTGAGCAACTTAATTTTTTGTAAAACTTTTTCTTCAATTCTGCAAAAAATTTTAATTTTCTGCAATAAAATTATCTAAAATATAAAAATATTATTTATGAGAAAAATAATTTTTTTTACGTATAGTAAATTTATAATTCAAGAACGATCAGGCACGAAATGTACATGAAATGGATTGCAGTCCGAAAATGGACAGTTTTCGAAATACAGAGGGTTAGACTTTTAACTATTCTAACAAACCTAGGCTAACATTTTGAAAACAGAAGACCAAAGACATTCTGCACAGTCATTCATGATAGTTTTCTTATTTTTTTGTTGATATTCAGCCAGCAGAGAAAATACGTGAGCGGGAAATCAATATCCAGCAGAAAAAGGCAAGATGTTGTCAATATTTAGCCAATGAAGATAATATATAAAGAGTTTGTTGCCAACGGACCAACCCAATGAAACCATCCCGAACAAACGACCTGAAGAAAAGAACCCAAACAAACGAAACTAAATGAAACAACCAAACAGTCAAACCCAAACGATACAAACCAAACGCTCGAACCCAAATCAACTAAACTGAACCAAACAACTTAAAACAAACTAAAGCAAACCAGTAACTTAAGCGAAGTATTATGAACAAATGACTCCAAACAGACAAACCAGAACAAACAAACCCAAAGGAACTAATCCAAGGCAGCATCCCCTAATAAGTCAACACAAATAAACCAATCCAAACCATTTAACACATTCAATCCACGCAAACTAACCAACCAACCCAAACTTATCAATACAGACCAACCAACCCAAAGGATCTTACCCAAACGATCTTATCCAAACGAAATGACCTAAACGATCGAATCCAAATCAGCCCACCTGAACTTACCAAACCAAAACAACCAACATGAACTAATCTACCCTAACCGACCAATCCGAACAAAAGAGACTAAACGAACCAAACAATACAAACCAATCCAAGGAGACTAAGGCAAGCGAGCTTGCCCAAACGAGTCAGCACAAATGTACCAACCCTAACCAACAAACCCATGTAACACATACAAACCAATTAACCAGCCCATACAAATAAGACACAAAACCAACGCAAACAAACTAACCTATCTTAATCAACCCACCCAAATTCACTAACCAAAAACTAACCTAAACCATTTAACCCAAACCGTCTAATTCAAACAAACGAGACCAGACGAACCAGCCTAAAGGAACTAACGCAAGCGAGCAATTTCGAACGAGTCAACACAAATAAACCAACCCAAAACATCAAACCCATCCATCTCATCTAAACCAACTAGTTCACTAGCCTCAAGAAATTAACACAAAAAACCAACTCAAACTAACTAACCAAAACCAACCAACCTACCTTAACCAACCTACCCAAACCAACCAACCGAAAAAAAAACTAACCTACATAAATCAACTTTAACTGTCCAAGTAGGAAAAACAAGCAGAAGCGAACCAACCTAAAGGAACTAGCATGCCCCAACGAGCCAAGACAAATAAACCAACCCCAACTATCAAATCCACCCAACACACGCAAAACAACCAGCCAGCCAACCCAAATAAACCAACACAAAAAACCAACTTAAACCAACCAAGCTATCTAAATCAACCCACCCAGATTAACTTACTGAAAGCCAACTCAAACCAACTAACCAAAA
>JAUELO010000179.1:27609957-27626766 GCA_032357855.1 Amphibolips quercusostensackenii | reverse complement strand
AAAACTACTTCGATACCCATGGTCCAAGAAGTTTTTAGACCTTACAATTCTTAATATTGACAACAAATGGGATCTAGATCAAAAACTCTCCTCGCATTCTCGAATTGAAACAAAAAAAAAGTACTGCAGTTATGCATTACTTTAACCCCTTTACCCAAATCTATACCAGGAAAAAATTTTCGTCAGGAGTGTCAATTTTCCCACAGAAATTATATGATTTAAATGGAACCGAATTGAAAACAGCCTCAATAGATATTCGACCCATAGTTCGGGTGGAATACAATGTTTCTGGATATCCGCTCAAAGTTTCAGGGCCAGAAGTAGTGATTCTTAAAATCCTATCGGAAAAAATGAATTTCAAAGTTTTAGAGATTGCCTTGAAAGAAGAAACGCATGGCACCTACAAGTGCAACAAAAGTAAGACAAATGGCTTATTAAAAAAGATTGTGAACGGAGAAATGAATATTTTGACAAATAATATCATATTTGGCATCCGATGTGCAGAGCAATCCTTCACATATATTATTAGAAGAGAAATGATTCGTTTCTTTGCAGTTGTACCAATTTCGTCAAAGAAGGTTTGTTCTGTATCAGTGACAAGTACATCGTTTTACACAACAATTTTTACTTCTTTCTAAGTAAGTTTAATTTAGCTAGTTCTCGGCTCCTTAAAATTTGACAAGAATTTCTGGCTTCCTCAGCACATTTTAGAAGCTTTGCTCGGACATCCAATCCCCAGAAATGTGGTGAAGCATTCGGATCAAATTGCATTGTCCTTTATCCTTATTGGATTTTGGATCTTCTCGTCCACTTTCTACACGATATTGATGGACGTCAAAATAATTACCATGGCGGAAAATACTGTTAATACTTTGTCGGATTTGCTCACAGCAAACCTCAAACCATTTATGGGGACGAATATTAAAAATTCTTTTTTGTCAGCGGATAACGGTGAAGTCATTCAGGCTCTGCTAAATGAATCCAAGATTATTCAAAGCGATGAAGACTGTATTCAGTTATTATTGAAATCAAAGAATATTACATGTGTTGTATATGAAAAATTCGCACAAAGGTTTCTCCTAGAGAATGTGGACGAAAATCATAAGGCAGTTTTGAAGATCGTTAAAGAAAGTTTTTTGAAGCATTTGAAAATCATGTTATGCGAAGCCAATTTGCCTTATCTCCGTGAATTTTCTTGAAAATTAGGAGAGATTGACCAGTCAGGGCTAATGGAAAGATGGAATCAAGAGCTCCTTCCAGATTTTATGAAAAGCTTCAGATTTCCTAGTGAACCCTGGCAGACGGAATAAAGGAAACGGATACGATACAGCGTATCCTTATAGTATCCACATAGTATTATTTACGTAACTTGCAAAAAAAAATTAATAAAAACAGCAGGATGAACATAGAAATTGTTGCAATTATGATAATACGTTAAAATTGCTGTTAGAAGGTCACAAAGTAATTGCAATAGTTTTTTTTTCAGCGTTGAAAATTGAAAAAAAATATCTGTTATTCACATCTGATGAAGGCGACTTTAAGCGCATCGATTATTGCTAAAGTAGCATATGCTACTCACATACGCTACTATACGTTTGGGGTCGCCTTTAGCAGACGTCAATGACAGATATTGTATTTTTTACATCTTCAATGCTAAAATAAAAATTATTGTATTTACTCTGTGACCTTTTAACGGCAATTTTAACGTAGAAACATAATTGCAACTATTTTAATTTTCAGCCTACTGCTTTTGTTGAGTTTTTTGCAACATACGGAAAGGATACTATGTGTATACCAAGGTAATGGAGCTCATTTAGTAAATTTTGTAGGTCTTTAAGAGTTGTTAAATAGGATCTTAGAGAGTTAAATGATGGTAGGATAATTAGGACAAGTTTCATTGATTAGTGCATTTGTTTACCCAGTTTTATATATGTCATTTTCAAATATGTTAATTAAATAAACTTTTCTAACGGAACATCACTATCAAACCAATTCAAAGTCATTTTAGCAAAAGCAAAATGTATTTATGTAAATAAATGGTCGACTAGAGCATTTGTTTATAACGTGAATGAATGTTATTGAACAATAAAGTTAACTAATTTTTTATTACAGTGAGGATTATTTTAAACCATTCGGATGAATATGAAACCTACTTCTTGTCTTAAATGCCTGAATTTAACATTTGTTTATCAAATTTGTATATACAATTAACAAATACTGATTAGTTATATTATTTCATACTCTACATCATCAAAAGAAGTAGACTTGCTAAAATAAAACGGTATCGTAGGATCATCAACTTTAAAATCGTTTAGGAAATACTTGAAATCAGTATTATCTGAAAGAGTCTTTTTGAACGTGTCATTTTCTAATGTTCAAGTTGCCGTTTATTAATCTTGAAAAATAAATCGAAAATTGAGGGTCAAAAAACTGAAATAGGGGTCAAAATTCTCGATTGTGTTTAAAGCGTTTTTGAGCTTTGTGAATGGTGAAGGACGTCCCTAAATGTTTAATGCATTTCTTAGTTTAGGTTATAGAAAAGAAGGCTTCTAGGCGGCTACACGTTTTTATGATTCTTAGGGGTTCATAAAGAGGATTCTAGAGAGTTGAATCCATTTTTTGGCTTTCAGGTTTTTTGCAGGTCCCCCGAGGGTTATGACGTTGGTAAAGGAGGTCCTAATTGCTTTAATGCTCATTGCGTTGTTGGGCTTTGGTAATCCTGAATGACGCACTACACGGAAAAAAAGTTGGCTGTAGCAACAAACTAGCTCGCTGTTGCAACTAAGAATTCGTGGTTAGATTTTACCAAGAGCATTCTTTGTTGCAGTTACAAGCCAGGGGTTAGTAAAGGGTTGGTATTTTTTGCAGTTACCAAGATCGTCTTGCTATTCTTTGTAAGAGGTTTTGATTTTGAGGTTATGATGCAATTTTATTTACATGCCAGCAAAATTGTCGAGCTTGAGGTACTACAAGGTAAACTTCATAAAAAAAAGAGAATAAGGTACTAACTAATACTCACCTTCAAATCTGTCAACGTATTGGGAGAAACACCAAGAAATCTAAATCTCGCTAACACTGAAAATTGCACCTGATTCGCTGTGCACTAATACTCGACTAATACAGGAGCGGCCATTTTTACCAAGCCTTACCAACTCTCTTGGTGATCTTTGTGATAGTAATTAACTTTCTTTGTTGCGACAGCAAATATGGTACTAAACCAACTTAGAATTCTTTGTTGCTACAGCAAACTTTTTAAAGTGCTGATAGTTTAATCCATTTTATACGTTAGATTATAGGATACCTATAGGTTTCTAGAGAGATATACGCTTTTATGGGCCTTAGGGAATAGAAAAGAGGATCCTGAAGAGATCAATGCACTATCTTGCCTGGAGGTTTGTAAAGAATCCCCCTAGGGTTTAACACATTTTTTAACATTAAAGTTGGTAAAGGGGTTCCTAAAGGGTTTAATGCGTTTTTGGGTTTTTAGAATGCTAAAGGACGTCCAACAGTTTAATGCATTTTTTATGTCAGGAAGTTGATAAAGAGTATCATAAAGAAGCATACGCTTTTTGAGTTTTCAGGGTCAGTAAAGGGGTTTCTAGAGAGTTAAGTGCATTTTTGAGAGTTAGGAGGTCGTTTAACAGTCCTTGAGATTTTAATGCTTCTTAAGGTTTGAGAATTGTTATAAGTGGTCACAGAGGTATGATGCATTTTTTAGGTATCGGAAGGTTGGTAAATTGTGTCTTGGGAGGTTATTGAACTGTGTCTTAGAAATTCTGCCTTATTTTTATACGATAAGGATTACTAAAGGAAGTCCTATAACTTTTAGCTCGATTGTTAAATGTTAAGGATTTGATAAAGGGGTCCTATCGAATTAAATTCATTTTGAGCAGTAAGAGGATAGTAAATAATGCTCTAGGGTATTTTGAATTTTTCGGACTTTGGGGGTTGGTAACGGGACTCCTGAAAGGATTTAAGGCGTTCCGGGATTTGAGATTAGTTAATGACCTCCTAGAGAGTGTTTTAGCTTTAGATGTTGGTAGAAGAGTTCCGAGTGAGTTTAATGATGTCATAGATGGTTCAATGCATTTTTCTAATGTTAGGAATTTGATAAGTTAAATCCTAGAGAGATATACGTAAAGGGATTCATACAGAATTTAATGAGTTCAAAGAAGTTGAGGATTTTAACGTTTTCTACATGGTTTAATGCCTTTTCAAGCATTATAGTTTTCTAAAAGGGGTCACAGACGTATAAACCCATTCTTTAGGTGTTAGATGGTTGGTAAATGGTGTTCCGGAGGGTTCGTCTCATTTTTAGACGATGAAGATTGTTTAATGGAGTCCTTCTGGTATAGCTAACTTTGTAAATGTTAATGGTTCGATAAAAGAAGCCTACAGAATCCAATTATTATTTTTTAGCGGTAGGAGAATAATGTCTAGTGTTTTAGGGCATTTTAAGTTTTTTCAAGCTTTGGGAGTTGGTAACGTGGCTCCTTGAGGATTTAAGGCGTTTCGGGGCTTTGAGATTGGTAAATAACATCCTAGAGTTTGTTAGCTTTAGGAGTTGTCAGAAGAGTTCGCAGTGGGCTTAATGGATTTTTGTGCTTTAGGGATTGGTAAAAAGCCACAAAGGGTTCAATACGTTTTGGGACCTTAGGGTTGGTAAAAAGCTTCCCAAAGGATTGAATGCGCATTAGGAATGCTAATGCACGTCCTAGATTGCAAACTTGATAAATAGAATCCTAGAGTGAAATACGCTTTTTGTTCTTTGGAAATTGGTAAACAGTGTCCTGGAGGGTTTACCTCATTTTAAGATAATGACAATTGCTAAAGGGTTTGATCAATTTCAAATTCCATTCATATTTTTAGCGCTAGGAAGATGCTAAGTGGTGTCCTAAGGGATTTAAGGTTTTTTTGGACTTTAGGGGTTCGTAAAGAAAGTCCTGGAAAATTTAATGCATTTTTTAGGCTTTAATATTTGTAAATGGTATCCTAGGTTCGGAGAGGGTTTAATGGATTTTGGTGATTTAAGGGTTAGTAAAGCGATCCCGGAGGGTTTAAGCCATTTTGGGACTTTGTGGTTGGCATAGATGTTCTTGAAGATTTGAATACGTTTTTAAGCTTTTGGGATGCTAAATGACATTCTAGATGGTGGAATGCAATTTTTCAGTGCTAGGAAGTTTGGTAAATGGTGTCCTGGAGGGTTTAACGCATTTTTGAACTTTTTGGTTGGTAAAGGAGGTCCAAGATGGGTAATGCTTCTGAAGCCTAAAGGGTTATAACATAAGGTCATAGAAGTATAGACGATTTTTTTACGTTTTATGAGGATGGTAAATGACGTTCTAAAGTGTTTGACACATTTTTAGATGATGTGGGTTTACTGGGACGGTTTACTGGAAATAAAGAGCGGAAAAAAGAAAAAGGAGGAAAATAGGGAATGGGAGACTATGATCACTCTAAGACTCTAATCAAGCCACAAAATCAATTTCTCAATCGCTGCCTCCTTTCATCACTGCACTTTACAAAAACCTCGTCACGATCAATCCGATATAATTTTTCTACTTTTTTAAAAATCAAAATTGTTTTGCGTTTATTGATCCACAGCTACATAGCCGCGATAATCAATATTAATCATTTGTGCAGCGTTATAACCGGTTTAATGAAACGCAAATGAACCCGAAATAGAAGCAGTTTCTCTAGCGTAAAGCCGTCCAAGGTGCATCGTCATGTCTAGAATGACTAGACATGAGATTGCGATTATAATTACCTTGCAAATAATTGTCCAGCTTGAAGGCTTTCTTGGTACCAAAAAAAAGGACAAAACATGCCATGCCAATTATAGAAGACCTGGAAGACCTGGAAAAGTCTTAGAATCTTGTGGAAATGACTGGAATTTGTTTAGTCGCACTTATTTCATTGTCTAAACAATTATTTTAGTAGCTTACGGCGAATTTTTTAATTCCGATTTTGTACGAATTAATTTCTTTCTAATAAAAATTATATGATCTCGTGGTTGATCACTCTTAAAATCTAGTATACAAGTCTTCGTGAAATTTGTTCTAAAACTATTCAAATATTTTAAAATTTTGTAATGCTTTGTGAAATCTATTAAAGTCGTGGGAATCTTTAAAAATCTCTAAAATCTTCTAAAGTATTTTAGAATTTTTTTAATTTTTACCCAAAATCTTTAAAGTCTTTAAAAGCTTCTACAATATTTCGGAATTTTTTAAATCTTTTAAATTGTTGCGAAATCTTTTGAAATCTCTTGAAACCTTTGTGAAATCTTTGAAATCTTCTAAAACTATTTGAAATATCCTTAATCATTGAGAAATCTTTAAAACCTTCTGAAATATGTTGAAATTTTTTGGAATCAATAAGATCTTTCCGAAATCTTTCAAATCTTTGCGAAATCTTGAAAGACTTTTAAAATATATTAAAAATTTTTTGAATCTACCAAATCTTTCTAAAATCATTAAAATCTTTGCAAAATCTTTGAAAACTTCCAAAATATGTTAACAATCTTTTAAAATCTGTGAAGTCTCTCTGAAATCTTTGAGCTCTCTACTAAGTCTTTGAACGCTTCTGAAATATTTTAAAATTTCTAAATCTACTGGAATCTATGAAATCTTTCCGGAATCTTTTTAAATCTTTGTGAAATCTTTAACATTTTTGCAAAATCTTTGAAACCTTCTGAAAGATTTTAAAATCTCTAAAATCTTGTGGAATCTTTTTAAAATCTTTAAAATCTTCTAAAGAGTTTTAGAATCTTTTAAATCTTCCTAAAATATTTCAAGTCTTTTCAAAATCTTTAAAATTTCCGTATAAATTTTCACATTATTCAAATATTTCGAAATCTTAGAAATTTTCGTGAAATCTTTGTGAAATCTTCTGAAATATTTTGAAATACATTAAATTTCTTAGAATTTATTAAATCTTTGCAAAATATTATGAAATTTTTTAAATCTTTTGGAATATTTTTTATCTTACTGAAACCTTCCAAATCTTTGTCAAATATTTTAAAATCTCTGAAATCTTTCGAAATCTTTCAAACCTTTCTGAAATCTTAAACATCTTTACGAAATCTTTAAAATCTTCTAAAACATGTGGAATATTTTGAAATCTTTTAGAATCTTTAAAATCTTTACAATCTTTGCAAAATCTTTTAAATCTTCTCAAATATATTGGAATCTTTAAAATCTTTAAAAGCTTCTTAAATATTTTAAAGTTTTTTTAATCTTTTGCAATGTTTGAAATACTCTGGAATATTTTTAAATACTTTCAAATACTTTGAAATTTTTTTAATATTTTGGAATCTTTGAAATCTTCTAAAATATTCTTGAATCTTTGAAATCTTTTAGAACTTCTAAATCTTTCTGAAATCTTTTTAAAATATAAGATTTTTTAAGATATTTTAGAATCCTTGAAATCTTTAAAATATTTTCGAAATCTTTAAAATGTTCTAAAATATTTTACCATATTTGAAATCTTTCTGAGATCTTTAAAGTTTTTAAAAGCTTCTGAAATATTTTGAAGCTTTAAAAAATTTTGAAATCTTTCGGACTCTTCAAAATCTTTACGAAATGTTTTAAATCTTTGTGGAATCTTTGAAATCTCTATGAAAGCTTTAAAATCTTTCAAAATATGTGAAATTTTTTTTATTTGGCATCTTTAAAATCTTTAAAATATTTGCGAAATCTTGAATGTCTTATACAATATTTTAGTATATTTTAAATCTTTCTGAGATCTTCAAAATCTTAAAAATCCTCTTAAAAAATTTGAAAATTTTGTGTATCTTTTGCAATTTTTGAAGTCTTGGGATCTTTGAAACCTTTATAAAATTTATTAAAACATCGTCAAATCTTTGTGAAATCTTCAGACTTTTGTGAAATATTTTAAAATATATTTAATTTCTTGGAATCTTCTACATCTTTTCAAAAACTTTCAAATTTTTGCAAAATATTTTTGAATGTATAAAATCTTTAAAAGCTTCTAAAATATTTTGACATTTGTTATATCTTTTGCAATGTTTAGAATCTTATAGAATCTTTGAAGTCTTTATGAAATATTTTAAATCTTTGTGAAATATTTGAAATCCCTATCAAATCTTCTGATATCTTAGAAATATTTAAAAAATATTTTAAACTGCTTTTAAATACTTTCAAATTTTTTCATATTTTCGAATTTTTTTAATTCTTCTGAAATATTCTGAAATATTTTGAAAAAGTTTGAAATACTTTCAATTGAAATATTTTAATATTTTCGAAATTCTTCTGAAATCTTTGAAATCTTCGTGAATCTTTAAAATCTCTATGAAATCTTTGAAATCACTGTGAAATCTTTGTAAAATCGTCGAAATTTTGTAAAATATTTTTAATTTTTTTTTATTTTTTAGATCTCCTTATATATTTTCGTATATTTTAAATCTTTATAAGATCTTTAAAATCTTCAAAAGCTTCCAAGATATTATGAAATTTTTTAGATCTTTTTCAATCTTCGAAACCTTTTGCAATTCTTGGAATTTGTTGGAATCTTTGAAATCTTTGTGAAATCCTTAAAATCTTTATGAAATCTTTTAAATCTCTGTAAAATCTTCTGAAATCTTTGAAATATCCTGAAATACTTTGAATTTTTTTTAATATTTTGGAATCTTCTAAATTTTTCTGAAGTCTTTCAATACCTTGCGAAATATTTCTTAAAAACTTCTAAATCTTTCTGAAATCGCTTGACTCTTTCCGAAATATTTTGAAATCTCTGAAATCTTTCAAATCTTCTAAAATATGCGAAAAGTTTTAGATTCTTTAAAATCTTTCAAATATTTGCAAAATCTTTAAAATCTTCTGAAATATTTTCTATTAAATCATCTTCAAATTTTGGTGAGATCTTCGAAATTTTGTGAAATATATTTAATTTCTTGGAATTTTCTAAATCTTTCTGAAATCTTTAAAATTTTTGCGAAATTTTCTGAAATGTCTGTAATCTTTGAAATCTTTTAAAATATGCCAAAAGTTTTAGAATCTTCGAATTCTTTAAAATATTTGCAAATCCTTTAAAATCTTCTAAAATATTTTCTAATAAATCATCTTCAAATTTTTGTGACATCTTCGAAATTTGGTGATATATTGTGAAATATATATTTAATTTCTTGAAAACTTCTAAATCCTTCTTAAATCTTTCAACTCTTTCCGAAATATTTCAAAATCTCTGAAATCTCTAAAATATCTGAAATCTTTCAAATCTTCTAAAATTTGCGAAAAGTTTTAAAATCTTCGAAATATTTTAAATATTTGCAAAATCTTTGAAATCTTCTGAAATATTTTCTATTAAATCATCTTCAATTTTTTGTGAAATCTTCGAACTTTTGTGAAATATATTTAATTTCTTGGAATCTTCTGAGTCTTTCTGAAATCTTTCAACTCTTTCCAAAATATTTTGAAATCTCTGAAATCTTTGAAATCTTTAAAATCTTCTAAAATATGCGAAAAGTTTTAGAATCTTCGAAATCTCAAAAATTTGCAAAATCTTTTAAACCTTCTGAAATATTTTCTATTAAATCATCTTCAAATTTTTGTGAAATTTTCGAAATTTTGTGAAATATTGTGAAATATATTTAATTTCTTGAGAACTTCTAAATGTTTCTGAAATCTTTCAACTCTTTCCGAAATATTTTGGAATCTCTGAAATCTTTGAAATCTTTAAAATCTTCTACAATATGCGAAAAGTTTTAGAATCTTCGAAATGTTTTAAATATTTGCAAAATCTTTTAAATCTTCTGAAATATTTTCTATTGAATTATCTTCAAATTTTTGTGAAATCTTCGAAATTTCGTAAAATATTGTGAACTATATTTGATTTCTTGTAATCTTCTAAATCTTTCAAATCTTTGCGAAACATTTTAAATTTCTGAAATCTGAGATCTTCAAAATCTTTTAAAATATGCAAAAAGTTTTAGAATTTCAAAATATTAGAAAAATCTTTAAAATCTTTTGAAATATTTTCTATTAAATCATCTTCAAATTTTTGTGAGATCTTCGAAATTTTGTGAAATATTGTGAAATATATTTGATTTCTTGGAATCTTCTAAATCTTTCTGAAATCTTTCAACTCTTTCGGAAATATTTTTAAATCTCTAAAAGCTCTAAAATCTTTCAAATCTTCTAAAATATCCGAAAAGTTTTAGAATCTTCGAAATCTTTAAAATATTTGCAAAATCTTTCAAATCTTCTAAAATATTTAAGTATATTAAAAATCTTTCTGGGATCTTTAAAATCTTTGAAATATTCTAAAAAAATTTGAAATGCTTTGAAATATTTTTCAATTATTCAAATATTTTGGAATCTTTAAAATTCTACTAAAATTTTTAAAATGTTTCAAAATATTTTCAGATCGTTACAATCTTTTGGAATCTGAAATATTTGTGAAATTTGGAAAACCTGGAAAAGTCATTGAATTTGGGAACCAGATTTCTGTGTATTTGTTATTATTATTTATTACAGCATTTACAATTTCAAATCACAAATCCAATGGGATTCGTTGAGGCAAAGTTGGGGTTTCTATGCGGCATGTGCCTTAAATTTAAAATGCAATGCCCTTGGAAATCCCAAAAATGTCCAACGTGAGACAACAAATCTTCGAAGTAAAATCGCTAGGCACATGAACTATGCTTCAAAAAACAGAGGTAAGTGAAAACCTATTTCCTTTAATAAGCGATTTTTAAATTAAACTACACTAAACTCCCGATATAAGAACGATTCCGGACATGCCCCGCAGTTCCTCTCATCACAAAACTGCGGAAGCCATCAGTTCTAGGAATATCATAATTTGGGGATTCTTACATCGGGGATTCTTATATTGGAAGTTGAGTGTATAAAATAACCACGGTCTCTACGCGTGCAAGTGTTATCTGAAATAATAGAAAAGCATTAATTATTTTAAATTGATATCTAAACTTCAGAATTAATATATAATATCTTTGTACAATATATGGAAAATCAAACTGTTTCATTATTATTCAAAAATATTAATTTATAAAAAAAAGACTAGCATAACCTAAAGTTGTTGAAAATTGTAAGTGTAGTTTTTGAAGTCAAATGATTTTTGTTGAAAAATACCAATTTCCAACGAAAAATGACAACATAACCTAAAATTGGCCTAAAACTGTTTATCTTCTTTGAAATCTAATGATTTTTTAATAAAAGTACCAATTTTCGGTGGAAAATGCAAACAAAACCAAAAATTATTAATCTAATGGCTCTGAATGATAATGAAAATCTGAAAAATCTTCGGATTCTTTAAATTAAAAATACCAATTTTCGACCAAAAACACTAACACAACGTAACATAACATTAAATTATTCCACATTGTAAATCTTCTGCGAAATTTCATAACTTTCGATTAAAATAACGAATTTTTGGTGTAAAAACGCCAAAATAACTTAAAATTTCAATAAAGTAAGTTGTGAATCTTTTTCGAAATGTTCGAAATATAAGTTTTTCAAATTAAAAAAACAATAATTTTTGACGAAAAACGTCAAGATAATCCAAAATTGTTAAGATATTCTAAATCTTGTTGAAAGTGTAATGCTGTTTGTTTTAAAATACCAAATTTCAATACAAAACAATAAAGTATCCTCAAATTGTTCTTAAAAAAACTTAATTTTCTTGAAAATCGAATAATTTTTAATGTAAAACTTATATTTCCCACAAAAACACTAACATAATTTAACATTGTACAAGCTTGTGAGTTTTATTTTTAAAGTCTAATGATTTTCGTAGAAAATAACCGATTTCCCGTACAAAAAATGTTAACATAACCTCAAATTGTTTCGAAACTGTTTGACTTCTTTGAAACCTGATGATTTTTAATTAAAAGTACCAATTGCTGTCATGAGATTCCAACAAAAGCAAAATTTCAATTTTGATAAATCAATTAATTGATAATTTTAAAGGTCATAAGATTTAAATCCTATGATCTTTAAAATTAAAAATACCAATTTTTGACAAAAAATACTAACATTACATACTATTGAATAATTCCATATTGTGAATCTTCTTTCAAATTTCATAACTTGCATTTTAAAAAACGGATTTCTGGTGTAAAAACGAGCAACATAACCTAAAATTATTTAAAAAGTTGTGAATCTTCTTCGATATGTTTAAAATACAATTTTTTCAATTGAAAATACCAATGATTTTCGACGAAACACATTAGCATTATTTAAAATTGTTCAAGCTTGTAAATTTTAGTTTTTTAAACAAAAACCATCATATTTTTCTTTAAAAATACCAATTTCAGATAAAACTAGCATAAGACATACCTTATATTTTCAAAAAAATTTTAGCATAAGGTTTTTTATGATTTTAAGAATTGAAGTGATATTATCAGTCATGTTTTATAAAAAAAAAACATTGTTTTTTCATTATAAAAGTGTAAAACTTGCAAAAAATCATTATTTTAGCAATATTTTTTGGAATTCAATTTTTTTTATTGTTGTTTCTTAAATATGTTTCAAAACTGATTAAATTTTAATAAATAATAATTTATTCTTTCAGGAAAAACATTCCCTACAACTTTACCATTTCTAATTTTTAAAATAAGTAAATAGTATTCATAAAAAATTTTCTAAAATTGAAAAATGACGTAATTTTAACTTCATTTATAAAAATTAAAAAACAGAGGCCCATTTATTATTGCAAAAAAAAATTTGAGAAGAAAAAGTAACCGTAAATAATAATAAAAATTTCAAATTCATAATTTTTATTTTTCTCTAAGCAAAAGCGGTTCTCTTGAAAAAAAATGTATTAAAATTTTTTCAAATAACAAAATCTTAGATTATCTAATTCCGAAAATTTTAAATGCTTAAAATTGGAAAAGCCCGCCATGCGGAAAGTAATAATAAACATGATACGAGTAAAAAAAGATTTATTTATTTATTTAAAAACAGTTTTGCCGAAACAAAGCAAAATAAACCAAGAAAAATTCTACAGAGAGACAGTTTTTAGTTCCTCGATTTACCACCACTGATCAGTACTGATCTTTTCTTTTTACGTAGATCGGTAGTTACGTATATACATATAATTAATTTTCATTATTTCGGAATTTATAACCTTGTACTGAATATTTAAATATTTATTTAATCCATCTTCCAATTCTACTTTACATAATAAGTAGCTAAATCAAATTTGAACCTATCCTTTGCGAAAACTGTAATGTATGTAAAATTTGGGCACTTATATCTAATTATACTTTGGCAAGATGAAGCTTATGCTTGTAATGTTACATTTAAAAAACTATAAAATTATATAATGATATTGCTGGATTTTCAAATTTATTCAACAATTTTGAGCTCTTTACAGCAGAAAATACATTAAAATGATATTAACATCATCTTACAAATAATTCTCGATCAATTTTGTTTATTGAATATTAAACATCATACCCATTTTTAAGACAGGCTTTTTTCATAAATAAATTATATTTAAAACTACATATTTTATATAAAGAAAATGTAAGCGATTTTTGATCAAATTATCGTTTTGCAGGTTTTGGTAGAAAAAAGTTTACTTTCTGCTAAACTACTCAAAAAATAATGCAAAAATCACACTTTTGTTTATTGAATGTTGAAAATTACACCCATTTTCAAAACGCACTTCTTTTATAAAAAAATTATATTTAAAACTACACATTTTATATAAAGAAAATGTAAGCGATTTTTGATCAATTTATCTTTTTGCAGGTTTCCATTAAAAAACAGTTTACTTTCTGCTCGATTAGTCGGAAAATAATGCAAAAATCGCACTTTTGTTTATTGAATGTTGAACACTACACCCATCTTGAAGGCGGGCTTCTATTATAAATAAATTATATTTGAAACTACACATTTTATATGAGAAAAATGTACGTGATTATCGATCAATTTATCCTTTTGGAGGTTTTGGTAAAAAAAAGTTTACTTTCTTCCAAACTACTCGAAGAATAATGCAAAAATCGCACTTTTGTTTATTAAATGTTAAACATTACACCCATTTTCAGGGCGGTCTGCTTTTATAAATAAATTATATTTAAAACTACACATTTTATATGAAGAAAATGTAAGTGATTATCGATAAATTTATCCTTTTGCAGGTTTCGGTAAAAAAAGTTTACTTTCTGCCAAACTACTCGAAGAATAATGCGAAAATTTCACTTTTCTTCATGCATGTTACACATTACACCCATTTTCAAGGCGAGCTTCTTTTATAAATAAATTATATTTTAAACTACACATTATATGTGAAGAAAATGTAGGTGATTATCGATCAATTTATCCTTTTGCAGGTTTCGGTAAAAAAAAGTTAACTTTCTGCCAAACTACTCGAAGAATAATGCAAAAAACGCACTTTTGTTCATTGAATGTTAAGCATCACACCCATTTTAAAGGCATAGTTGTCTTGTAAATAAATTATATTCAAAACTACACATTTTGTGTAAACAAAATGGAAGTGATTTGATGAATTTATCCTTTGGGCAGGTTTAAGTACATCAAAGTTTACTTTCTACCAAACTACTCGAAAAATAATGCAAAAATCGTACTTTTGTTTATTGAATGTTAAACACTACACTCATTTTCAAGGCAGGCTTGTCTTGTAAATAAATTATGTTCAAAACTACACATTTTACATTCACAACATGGAAGTGATTATCGATCGATTTATCTTTTGGGCAGGTTTGGGTACAAAAAAGTTAACTTTCTGACAAACTAGTGCCAGGGGGCCGTAGACTGTATTTCTGATTTTTTTTTATATATGTCGCTGCAGTCATTTATGTGCTCAGCCTAACGTCCGTTTTCCCTCAACATTTGCATGATTTTTTATTGTAAATTTGCAAAATTGAAAAATCTTCAATTTTAAGCATTTGCAATTTGAAATTCTTCAGTTTGGAAAACTAACAATTGGAGGCTCCTTACTTTTAAGCATGTATACATACAAATTCTTAAATTTGCTTGATTTTAAAGATTAAAAATCAAGTTTTCAATTCTAAATTTTCCCAATTGCAGAAATTTCGAATGTAAAGCATAACAATTATAAAATTTTGAATTTTAAAACTTATAACTTGCATCATTTTTAATTGCAAATTGCCAAAAGTGAAATCTCTTTAATTTTTAAAGATTTACAATGTAAGTTTCAATGATTTGGGAGAGTTATAATTAAATAATCTTCAATTTTTAGAATGTTAAAATGAAAATTCTTAAATTTAGATGATTTTGAAGATCAAAAGTGAATTTTCTAATTCTAAATTTTCCATACTGGAGAAATTTCGAATGCAAACCGTCAAAATTTACTGAATTTTTAATCACGAAGCTTTCAATTTGCATAATTTTTAATTATAAATTTTCAACAAAAAAAAACTTTAATTTTTAAGATTTACAATTTAAGGTTCAAGAATTTTAAAGAGTTATAATAGAAAATTCTTGAATTTTGAATGTATGGTATTGGTGAGTAATTTAGAAGATTTTTTATGGAAAATTGTAAACTTTTTAAAGCCATTGAAATTCTAAAATCGCAATTTGAAATTTTTCAATTTGGAAAATTTACAATTGAGTCAAGTTTTTAATTTTTCATGCTTCTAACTGAAGAAATTTCTAATATAAATCATCAAAATTTATTCAAGTTTTGATTGTAATACATTCAATTTGCATAACTTTTAATTATAAAATATCAAAATCAAAAACTCTTCAAGTTGAAAGGTTTACAATTCTAAGTACTACAAAATAAAGAAGAGTTAAAATTAAAAACTTTTGAATTTTAAAAAAGTATGAGTAAAAATTTTTAAATTTTCATTATTTTGAAGATGAAAAGTCAAGTTAATAATTCTAAATCTCCCAAGTTAAATAAATTTCGAATGTATTTTGTCCAAATTTACTGCATTTTTAATTGTAAAACTTCAAACTTGCATAATTTTTCATTATAAATTGTGAAAATTGAAATCTCTTAAATTTAAGAACTTACAATTCAAAGTTCTACATTTTTTTAAGATTTACAATTGTAACAATTTGCAATTTACAATTCCTTAATTTTAAATATCTGCAGTTGAAGACTCCTCAATACATATTTAATGTGTTGCAATAAAAAATGTTGCAATTTTGAAAATTTAAAAATAAAATTTAATTAATTTTATATAACAAAAAAAAACAACTGCTTCAAACTGTAATTTTTCCTTTCAACCTAGTGTTTTTTTAATGTTAATTTTTGTTGTAAAATACCATCGTAACTTAAAATTGGTAAAAAATAATCAATCTTTAAAATCTAATGATTTTTGTTTAAAAATGTCAATTTCAATTAAAAACGCTAATAAGCAATAAATAATTCTTGAAGAAAATTTAATTTTTTAAATATAATAATTTTTAGATTTAAAATACTGAAGAATATTTGCGGTGATAAAATTAACACAGCCTAAAATTTTTAGAAATTTTAAGAATTCTTCGTAACTTTATGATCTTATACGTAATTGGTCTTTTTTATAAAAATAATAATTTCGAGTGAAAATTTCTAACACAAAACATGAATGATACATTTAATTTGTAGATCGTATGTCATTGTAACCTCAAAAATTTCTTCACATTTTTTGCAAATCCATCTTACGTTCACACAAAACGCGATATCGAGTTGTTTGTAAACATTTTTTTTCTTTTTTTATAATTATAAAAATTTAGGACCGGACAAACGTTTCTTAGTGCTTTTTATTTAGTTTCTCAAATTTTCAACTCGATATCGCGTTTCCTGTGAACGTAAGTCGGATTTGACAAAAAATGTGAAAACATTTTTTGAGGTTAC
>JAUELO010000179.1:27525246-27552079 GCA_032357855.1 Amphibolips quercusostensackenii | reverse complement strand
TCCATATATTTTTATCGGAATTTTAATTATTTGATTCAAAATTCAACAATTTTGTTTAAAAAGTGATCGTTTTTAGTCGAAAATTCTACTGTGTTTTTATTTGATTTGATATTTATAACAACAGTAAGCTTGGCAACTCCAGCAACTTCTACTAAATAGCAGAAATTTTCACCAAAAGAAATTAATTTAGAACAGCAAATACACTAGTCTTACTTTTCAAATGAAAAGAATTAACATTCCACCAGAAAGAGAGAGAGAGAGACTTTTAACCAATAAATATTTCTTAAAAATTCAACATTTTGGATAAATTTTTTTTTTTATTGACTAAAAAGTATTTCTTGGTTGAAAATTCAACTAACTGGATAAAAATTTATGTAGTTTGTTAAGAATTGGTCTTTTTATTAGAAAATTATTTTTTGTTTGTTAAAAATTCAATTATTTAGTAAAAAATTCAACTATTTATTTAAAAATACAATTATTTACATAAAAATTTAATTATTTGGTTGAAAATTCAACTGCTTTGTAGAAAGATTGTCTTTTTGGTTTAAAAATTGCACATTTTGCATTAAAGTTGTTTTCTCTACTTACTGAAAAATCTTTCTTAGCGGAAAATTCAAGTCTGGTTAAAAATGTTTCCTTTCGATATGAAAATTTATCTTTTTTGTTAAAAATTGTATCTATCTTGGTTAAAAATGCAAATATTTGGTTAAAATTTTCTTTTTTTTTAGTAGAAAATAATTTTGCTTTGTCGAAAATTCAACTAATTAGATAAAAAATTTATAATGAACGTATTTTGTTAAAAATTCGTCTTTTTTAGTAGACAATTCATTTTTTGGTTGAAAATTCCATTGTGAGGTTTTACAATTATGGGAAAATAGTGTCTTTAGTGTCATTTTTTCCGAAATAGTAGTAGAATAGTGACATCGCTAAAAAAAAGTGTCAAATAGTGTAAATAGTGCGATGAGTCCGAGGCCTGAAATTTATTCAGTGCACTGAAAAAGAACTTTTCGCTTCAAGGCTTAGGAAATTCCGAAAATCGGGGAAAAAGAGGATATTTCTAGAAAAAAACGGAAAAAAGAGCAAACTTGTTGAAAAAGAAGAACAAGGGAATGATTGTGAAGCCTGTAATTAATAAAAGACAGGATTGTTTAAGTACTTGTTTGATTCCTTGTCGAAGGAGAAAACTGATAAGCCAAACTGTACGAGAAGAAAATCCATGGAACCGGATCTAATTTTGGAATAATACTGCGCAGGCGTGTCAAAAACTGTGGCATCTGGTCCTGTATTTAATCCAGTAAACTCTGTATCGATGCATAAAAACGAGGCTTCCTTTAAAACTTTGTCAAGTTCTGATAAGACTTCTCGAAAATCTGTAAAAAGAAGTTGTATTAATTTAAAAGCGAATTATTAACTCTTAAATAGTTGAGGTATTTTAATGTAAAAAACAAACAAATAAATAGGCGTAATATATTTCATAGAAAATAGAAAATTCGATCTTTACTTTCGGACGAAAGCCGACTTTCAAATCCTGGAAGTTGTAATCTAAAAATTCAGAATTTCAAAATCTCGGAAGCAAGTTTTTTTTTAAACTGATGATTACATTCCTTATCGCAATCCGCATCCGACCCTGATCCAATTTGTGGCAAGTGTCACTTCAAGATTGTCAACTAACACATTTTTTTTAGAAGTTTAGAGGTTAATATAAAAATATATCAAAGTTGTATAAACGTCTTTTTACTTGAAAATAATATTTAGGCAGTCTTTATTGAATCTGTACATTCAATTAATTAAATAAAAACATAATTATGAATTATTTGTTGCATCATGTAGAACTTTGGTGTCAACGAAAGTTGAACTTTCAAAAGGAAAAGATTCTTGATTATAAAATAATTAAAAAGATATAACAAAAATTGTTTATTTAACCAATTTTATTTTTTGTCAAACGTTTGAAAATTGCGTATGACCCAAAGGTCCTACTCCTTGCACAGTAAATTTTTTTGTAGATTATGTGTCTTGGTCGTTTCCTGAGTATTTTGAAACAAGATTGTAAGTCTTTAGTCGACCCGTTTTTTTATAAAATCTACTTTTTATGAAATGCAATTGAATTTTTTATTCAAATTATGCGTATCAGCATAATAAAAATTATATGGAATAGTTCAATTTGAACAAATTAATCTTCTACCAACTAATAACAAATTTTCAACAAAAAAGTTAACTTTTCAGTCGAAAAATTAATTTTGAATTGAATATAATACAAATTTTTAACGAAATTTTTAAATTTTCAAACAAACAGGTGAATTTTCAACCAAAAAATTAATTTTTTACCAAAAAAGATTAATTAAAAAAAATGAATTTTGATTTGAATATTTGAATTGTTGAAGGAATTTTCAACGTAATAGTAAATTTTTAAGCTAAAGATAAATTTTCAACCGAACATAGAATAGTTAAATTTTCAATTGAAGAAGTGAATTTTCAACTAAAGTGATTAATCTTCAACCAACGAAATTAATTTTTTACTGAATATTTAAATTTTCAACCGAAAAAAATAATTTTCAACCAGTAAAGATAAATTTTAACCAAATACATGAATTTTCATCTAAAAAAGATAAATTTTCAACCAAAAATAAAACAGTTAAATGTTTAGTTAAAAAAAATTTTCAACCAAAAGTAGAAAAAACTAACTTTCAACCAGAAAAATTAATTTTTAACCAAAAACAGAATAGTTAAATTTTCATTCAAAAAATTAATTTTGAACCAAGTATAATATAAATTTTCACCAAAATAGTAAAATTTTCAACCAAATAGATGAACTTTCAACTAAAAAGATTAATTTTCTACGGAAAAAGATTAATTTTCAACTAAATACATTATTTTTCTTCTAAATAATTAAATTTTGAAGAGAATTTTCAACCCAATATTGAAATTTTCAACTGAAGAAGATAAATGTTAAACTAAACATGGAATATTTAAGTTTTCAGTTAGAAAAATAAATTTTCAACAAAAGAAATGAATGTTTAACGAAAAAGATGCAGTATCAACTAATGAGATTACTTTTCTACCAAAAAAGACGAATTTTTAACAAAATAGTTGAATTCATATCTAGAACAGATGAATTTTCAACTTGAATAGAATCGTGAAACTTTCAGTAAGAAAAATAATTTCAAACCAAATAAAATAAACTTCTAACGAAATAGTTATATTTTCGACCTGACTACTTTTTAATGAAATAGATGAATTTTCAACGAAATATTTGAATTTTTAACTGAAAAAGATAAATTTTCCACCAAATATGAAACACTCAAGATGAATTTTTAACCAAATACTTGGATTTTCAGCCAAAAAGATTAATTTTCTACCAATACAGATAATTTTTTTAAAAAATACTTGAATTTTCAACTAAAAAAAAAATTCAACCAAAAATTGGTTTTTTTAACTGTTCAGTTCGAAAAACAGTTTTCCAACCAAAAGAAAAAAAAAGAACTTCTAGCCAAAAAAATGAATTTGTAACTAAAAATATGAATTATTTACCAAGAAGATTAATAATCTACCATAAAAGACGAATTTTCAACAAAATACAGGATTTTTTAATAAAACAATTGCATTTTTAATTGAAGATCAATTTTCAACCAAACACGGAGTTGTTGAATTTAAAATTTTTAAAAATAATTTCAAAACAAAAAAAATTCTACACAACAGTTGAATTTTGAACAAAAAAATAAAGGTTTGTCAACTAAAATGATATATCACCAACCAAAAAAAAATTAATTTTGACAAAGTAGTTCCACTTTCAACTGAATAGTTGAACTGTGAACCAGAAAAGATTAATTCTAAACAAAAAATGTAATAGTTAATATTGCAGCCAAAAAATTTAATTTAAAACCAAAAACAGTTTATCGAAAATACCCTGACTGTCTGGTTTTCCTTAACAATGCCTGACAAGTTTTTAATTCCCTGACTAAAATATAAAATAAAGTCTGATAAATAAAAAATAAAGACAAATTCTAATCTTTAGATTTTTCTAAATGCCTAAAACGATCTAGAAATTTCGAGGAATGACCTGAACGTATTTTAAATTCCTGAATAAACCAGGAATTTCGAAAAACCCTAACACCTGAATGGAAGATTTTCCTGAACTCTAATATTTAGCTGAATCCCTAGATTTTTAGCAAAAACCCCGATTTTCCTAAGGCCGGTAAATCCCCAAGACATAATATATATTTTTTTCAAAAGATTCGTCAATTTGTGACCAGAAAGTGAAAATAACAAAATATAAACGTTAATTCAGAAAACGAAATTTTTATCATAATAAGAGCTATCTTAGGATAATTACATCCAAAATTATTGCTTAAATAAATCTTTCAATCTAAATTGCATCCAAATTTCTCAATTTTGAGGTCACGTCAAGCAAAACAAAAACATAAAAACTGAAAAGGTTTATATTTCTATGTTAACTTTATAAGCAACATAAATAGTCTAAGCAATAACAGTAAAAGTTTATTTATTTATCAAGCCACACTTTAAAAATCGAAAAGAAAATGAAGAAAATGATTATAAATTTGTTAACAGATTGGATACCATTTTTAGGTTATCTACAAATACTTACTCGAGCGTATAACTTCCATGGTGATTTCTTGACTGTATTCAACTTTTCTTAATGAGAAATATTAAAAGTTAGTTATTTAGACTCTCAATATTACTATTTACTTAATTAAATCAGAGGATATTATAAATAATAAATATATATAGTATAACGGCGAAACACAAGCATGCACCGCAAACACGCACAAGCACTGCTTGTGATTGCCAATGCGCATGCGGAGTTCTTCCTGATGTGTGTTTCTAGGTTATGTTAAGAAATGTAAACAAAAATGTTTTGATGCGTTATCACCATGAAGTGATGTTGTCAAAGTCAAATCTCAAACACATCAAGTTACTACAAAATTTAAGTTTACTAATTCTAGTGTAAACTTGGTTTTGTAGTTTTCTGAACAAGAAAAAGTTGCAATAGAAAATATTGGACATACGCATGACTTTAGAGAAAATTTGAAGAATTTCGAAGAAAACGGAAAAGGAAACATGTTTTCAACGTAGTCATTTTCATGGATATCTTAATTTAAATCGAAAACAGATGAATTTTTAACTCAACAGAAGACTAATTTTTAACGAAGAAAGGGTAAAGAAAACATTTTTTCAACATGGTTTTATAGTATCTTTGGTTTCATGTGTGAATTTTGAACGAAATAGTTGATGAGTCAAGCTAAAAAAAGTCGAATGTTTTAGGAAACAGTTGACTTTTAAACCGGAAAAGAGGAATTTTTGGAATTTTGGCCAAAAACTTTTATGACAAAAGATGAATTTTCAATGTTGATAGTTTAATGAAAAATATTTTTATTTTAAATCAAAAACAGGTGAATTTAACCAAAAGAGACGAATTTTGAAACAAATAGTTTGATTTTCAACAAAATAGTTGAATTTTCCTTCTACACAGAGATATTTTTAACCAAATATTTGAATTTTTAACTAAGAAAGATAATTTTCTTGACCAAATGGTTGCATTTTCAAATTAAAAAGATACATTTTGAACTAATAATGAAAGAGTTTAATTTTTATAAAAAAAAAAAAAAATTCTGCAAAATAGTTAAATTGTCTAGCAAAAAATTAAAATTTCTGTCAAAGAAATCAATTTTTAACAAGAAATTTATTACTTGATATTTGAACATAAAATAATTTATTTTAATTTAAAAACAGATGAATTTACCTAAAAGAGACAACCTTTGAACTGAATAGTAGAATTTTCAACAAAATTATAATTACTGTTTAAACAAAATAGTTCAACTGTCCACCTACGCAGAGGTATTTTCAACTTAATATTTAAATTTTTAACTAAGAAAAATCATTTTTCAACCAAATGGATAAATTTTCAATTTAAAAAAGATACAGTGTCAACTAATAATGGAATAGTTTAATTTCCATTTAAAGAAATCAATTTTAAGCCGAATAATTAAATTTTCAACCAAAGACATCAATTTCCAACGAAAAATGTAATATTTGATATTTCAATCAGAAATATTTTTATTTTAAATCAAAAACAGATGAATTTAACCAAAAGAGATGAATTTTGAACCAAATAGTTGAATTCTCAACCAAAGAATTATTTTTTAACCAAAATATTTATATTTTCCACTTAAACAGAGGTACTTTCAACCAAGTATTTAAATTTTTAAATAAAAAGATAATTTTTCAACCAACTAGTTGAATTTTCAAACAAAAAAAGATCAATTTTCAACCTGAAATGGAATCATTAAATTTTCATTAAAAAAATTAATTAATTTCATATTAGTAGTTGAATGTTCAACCAAAGAAATCATTTTTCAACGAATAATGTAATACTTTATATTTCAATCAAAAAACAATTATTTAGAATTAAAACCAGATGAATTTTACCAAGAGAGACGAGTTTTGAACCGAATAGTTAAATTCTCGACAAAAAAAAAACAAACTTTTTTAACAAAATATTAAAATTTTGAACAAAATAATTACTTTTTTAAGAAATAAAATGAATTTTTTACCTACACAGAGGTACTTTCAACCAAATATTTTAATTTTCAACTAGAAAAGATAATTTTTCGGATCAAATAGTTGAATTTATCAATAAAAAAAATTATTAATTAATAATGGAATAGTTTAAATTTCATTCAAAAAAATTTATTTTCAGACAAATATTGAAAATTTCGACAAGAGAGATCAATTTCAAACAAAAAATGTAATACTTGATATTTTTAAGATTTTTTTTCTAATAAAAAAAGGATTAATTTAACCAAAATAGATTAATTTTGAACCAAATAGTTGAATTTTCAACCAAATAATTATTTTTTAAACAGCATATTTATATTTTCTACTTAAACAGAGGTACTTTCAACCAAATATTTTCAAAATGTTATCAAAAAAAGATTATTTTCTCGATCAAATATTTGAATTTTTAAATGAAAAAACATAAATTTTTGATTAATAACGGAACAGTTGAATAAAATTAACATTAAAAAAAATTAATTTTCAGCTAAATAGTTACATTTTCAACCAAAGAAATCAATTTTCAACAAAAAATTTAATTCTTGATATTTTAACAACAAAAATTTATTTTAAATGAGAAACAGATGTATTTAACCAAAAGAGACGAATTTTGAACCGAATAATTGAATTTTGGACTGAAAAAATAACCTTTCAACAAAAAAGTACTTGAATTTTGAATAAAATAATTACTTTTTTAACAAAATAGTTAAATCTTTACCTACAAGCATGCATTTTCATTTAAGTAGTTAAATTTTCATTAAAAAAATTAATTTACAACTAAATAAATAGGTTTTCAATCAGAGATCAATATTCACCAAAACATGTAATACCTGTTATTTCAGCCAAAAATATTTTTATTTTAAATGAAAAGCAGATGAATTTAAACAAAAGAAACTAATTCTTAATTAAATAGTTGAATTTCGAACCAAAGTAATGGAATTTTTCACACAAAGACGAATTTTTAACAAAACAGTTGAATTTTCTATCCGAAAGTATGAATTTTTTACAAAATAGTTAAACTTTCAAACAAAGAGATCAATTTTCAACTGATAAAATAAATTTTTAACAAAGTAAACCAAGAAAATTAATTTTCTACCAAAAGAGGCGAATTTTTGAGAAAATACATGAACCAAAGAGATGAATTTTCGCCACAAAAATATGAATTTTCAATCTAGTGTTAATTTTGAATCAAATAGTTTAATTTTCGACTAAAGAAGACTTTTTAACTCTAAGAGTGGAATTTTCCACAAGATAGTTGAATTTTTTATTGATCAAATGAATTTTTAACAAAATACATAAATTCGTAATCAAAAAGATCAATCTTCAACTGATAATATTAATTTTGTACAAAGTAAACCAAAAAAATAATTTTCTACTAAAACAGGCAGATTTTCAGCAAAATACATAAATTTTCAAATAAAATTGATAAATTTTTAAACATGTAATAGATTTTTGAAGAAAAAAAAATACATTTTCAGTAAATAATAGAATAATTTAATTTTCATTCAAAAAAATTAATTTTTAGCCAAAGATATCGATTTTCAACGAAAAATTTCAGTTATTTCAACCAAAAAACATTTCAATTTTAAATCAAAAACAATTGCATTTCATCAAAAGAGACGAATTTTCAACCAAAAAGGTGAATTTTCGACCCGACAATATGAATTTTCAATAGTCTTAATTTTTAACCCAATAGTTTAATTTTTGACCAAAATAATAGAACTTTCAAGCCAAGAGGACGAATTTTTAACAAAACAGTTTAATTTTCTAACAAATAATATCAATTTCCAACAAAATAGTTTAATTTTTAACTGATAAAATGAATTTTTTAACAAAATAGTTCAATTTTCAAACATGAAAGTTAATTTTCTAACAAAAAAAGCGAATTTAGAACAAAATACATTAATTTGCAACTAAAAACTATAAATTTTCAACCAAAAATAAATCAGTTCAATTCCTATTTAGAAAATTTAATGTTTGACCAAAAAGAAAAAAAACAGTAGTTCAATTTACTATCAATAAAATGAATTTGCAATTTTTAACCAAGGAGTTGAATTTTCTACCAAAAAAGATGACTTTTTAACAGAAGAGTTCAAGTTGAAAAGAATAATTACTTTTTCAACAAAATAGTTGAATTTTTCACCTACAAAGATGTATATTCAGTCATATAGATCAATTCTTAACTAAAAGAAGTACACTTTTAGTGAAAAAATTGAATTTTTAGATTCAAAAGGTAAATTTTCAACAAAAAATAGGAGTTTAATTTTCATTAAAAAAAATTAATTTATAACAAAAAACGTATTTTCAAACAAAGTGATCATTTTTCCACGAAAAATTTAATATGTAGTTGAAATTTAAACTAATATATATGTGTACATTTTTAAAATCGAAAACAATTTAATTAAACCAAAAGAGACGGATTTTCAACCAAAGAGGTAAATGTTTGACCCAAAAATACGAATTTTTAACAAAATAGTTAAATTTTTAGCGAAAGAGATAAATCTTTTACTAATAAAATGATTTTTTAAACACGGTAGTCCAATTTTCAAACAGAAAGATTAATTTTTTACCAAAAGAGGCGAATTTTCAATCAAATAGTTGATTTTTTAACTAAAACCGATCAATTTGCAACCAAAAATTTATAAAAAAATTAATCTTCAAATAAACAAAAAAATATTTCAATTGTCTACCAATAAAATAAAATTTTAACAAGGTTACTGAGTTGGATTTGGTCCCTTTTACCCGTAGCTTACAGCTTCAGAAGTGGGATACGAGGGACTAAATCCGAGAATGCACTAAGGGTAGTGCCGGGTCTAAGTTTAAATAAAGGAAAACGCTCGAGATACCGGTTCGCGAAGACAGGGTGTCGCTTCGTGTGAGAATTCGTGTATCCGAGTGTGGATCTGCAAAGAAAAGTGAAATTTTTGGCAGAGGGTGCCAATGTGTTTAGTGTTCAGTTCTATCATCGATGAGTTTTGGCCGAGAGAGCCAAAAAGTGAATTTAAAGTGGGAAATTTTTAGACAAAGGGTGCGGTGTTGCCACTTAAGTGACGCAGTTGAGAAATAGTTGAGACAAAGGGTGCGGTGTTGCCGCTTAGGTGACTCGGGTGAGAGATCTTGGAGACAAAGAGTGCGGTGTTGTCACTTAGGTGACGCAATTTGAAAGTTTTAGAGACAAAGAGTACAGTGTTGTCACATTATAGGTGACGCAGTGTAGGAAGATCTGGATAGTGACGAACTTGAGAGTGTTCAAGAAAATATGGCGAACATTGAAAACGGTAATGATCGTTTGACGGGAGGTTGTGAAGGAAATCACCAAAATGAGAACCGTGACGAAGATCAAAACTCGGGTGACGGAGGATCTAGAAATGACGAGAACGAGTACCGTGGTGATGATGTCGACCAGCAGAATTTGGACGGAGAAGGCCCGCAAATGTATAGGCTTCCACGAAATGCTCTAGTGGTAAATATTGAGGAGATAGTTGCTGCAACTACCAGGGCTGTCATAGAAGCTATGAGGGTAGGCGAACAAAACAGAGGAATCAACAGAGAAGTTCACGACGTTGGACGAGCTCCAAGGAATGTAGCTCCAGAACACAGCGAAATTGGTGACCTAATTCCTATCTTTGTGAAGAAGAAGATGATGACATTGAGAAATGGATTCGCAGAGTAGACGAAGTAAGAGAGGCTTATGAAGTTCCGGATAACATAATAAAGTTACAAGCCGCACGTCGATTGAGAAAACGTGTCCTTGAGTGGTATAACAACACGCCAGGGATCGTAGGAAGAACTTGGCTACAATTGAAAGAAGATCTGATCCAGGTGTTCAAGTGCAGAGAAGACCCTTTAACTCGTACAAAAAAAATGGAAGGGCGACTTTGGAAAGTGGGAGAAAAATTCTCCTCCTATTTTCAGGATAAATTAAAACTAATCAACAGACTAGATATTCCAGAGGAGTTAGCAATTGAATATGTGATAGAGGGAGTTCCGGATTTCCTCTTGAAATCTCATGCCCGGGCAGGAAATTATAAAACTTTGGTGGATCTGCTCGATGGAATGCAACGTATTACAAAAAATGAACCAAGAAGAGATTCCAGAAAAGGTATCGGTGTTAAGCAGAGTGGAAATTCTGCTCCGCAGTCCAAGCAGTCAAGATTTGACGAGAATAAATTAGAGTCATTAAAGTCTACTTCGACTAGTCTACGTCCAAGATGTTACAGTTGCCATGAGTTTGGGCATCTAGCCAGTGAGTGCAAGAATCCTCCAAAGGAAAAGGGTGCCTGCTTCAAATGCAAGGAGACGGGTCGTCAAGCTCGAAATTGTCCAATCAGAGCGTCAAGAGATGCGACAGAGGGAAATAGAGGATCTTCTAATGCTACCAGTTCGAGTTATAAGGATGATACAGTGGCCTTCATTCAGGATTTGTCAACTGAGCAGCTGCACGTGTATTCCAACGAGTCGTCGGTGTCAACGGAAAAACGAGTTCCTCTAGTTGTCCCAAGAAGTGCGGATACGGTATTACTGCGTAATGGAAAAGACGATAAGTATTATATAGAAGCATTAATTGACAACGGTAGTCCAATTTCATTGTTAAAAGAGAAAATTTATTTGCGAGATTTCGACGAATATGAGTTATTGTGTAAACCTAATCGAGATCGTTCGTATACGGGAATTAACTTCTCGCCTTTAGAGATAATTGGGTTCATTGAAGCGAATGTGAAATTGCAGCCTTTGGGCGATAGGTTAATTCCGATTCTTTTTGCGATAGTACCAAACACAACGATGAGTCAAGATGTCATTCTAGGCCGTGACTTTCTAAACAAACCGGGTATCACTTTGATTAGGCGTGATAGCGTGGTACTAAGATACGAGTTGCCGGAAAACGATATCATGTCAGTTGGCGAGAGTGGAAACGAGGTAAATTTAATTGATCTGACAACGAGTAAAGTCGATAATAAAGTTCCTTTCAATTTTAAAAACCGATTACAAAGATTGCTAAATGATTATGAAGAGAAACTAAAGAATCCCAACCCGATTGATTTTAGAATGGATATACAGTTAACCTCAAACGAACCTTTTTATTTTAAACCGCGAAGATTGTCTTGGTTAGAACTTACTAAATTAAGAGAGATTATTGAAAAGCTTTTAAAATTGGAGTATATCAGACCAAGCCAGTCAAATTATAGTAGTCCAGTCGTCATGACTAAAAAGAAAAATGGCGAGTATAGGTTGTGTGTGGATTTCCGGGCTTTAAATAAAATAACGGTGCGAGAACATTTTCCACTGCCACGAATTGATGATCTAATTGACAGGTTACGCGACAAAATCTTTTTTACGAAACTAGACTTGAAGGACGGGTTCCATCATATTAAGATGGCAAATGATTCGAGTAAGTACACGGCTTTCAGTTCTCCTGAGGGACAATTTGAATATTTAAGAATGCCATTTGGGCTGGTAAATGCTCCATCATATTTTCAGAGATATTTAAGTATGATTTTCCAAAACTTGATACGTGCCGAGAAACTTTTGATGTACCTTGATGATTTTCTAATCGCGACTGAAACGCTAGAAGAGAATTGGTCGGTACTTGAAAACGTTCTTGATTTAATGGCGCAAAATGGTCTCCACTTGCGGCTAGACAAATGTGTGTTCGGTGCTACCGAAATAGAGTATCTTGGCTATGTGGTCAATGAACAGGGTGTTAAACCAAGTCGAGAGCATGTGGAAGTGTTGTTAGAGTACCCAGTTCCTAGAAGTGTGCTGCAAGTTCAGAAGTTCTTAGGATTGGTGGGTTTTGTCAGACGATTCATTCCGAACTTTGCAGTGATAGCCAAACCACTGTATGATTTATTAAGAAAAGGGGCAGAGTTTAATTTCGGTGACTCTCAACTACGTGCGTTTGAAATTTTGATTGACCGTATGGTAACTGAGCCGGTGTTGGCTATATATTGTCGTTCAGCGTACACTGAAGTGCATACTGATGCCAGCAGCATAGGGTTTGGAGCGATTTTGTTACAAAAACAGAAAGATGATCAACTACATCCGGTTTATTATTATAGTAAGCGTACTTCTAGAGATGAAAGTAAATATCATAGCTATGAGTTGGAGTTACTATCTATTGTGTATGCCTTGAAGCGATTCCGAGTTTATCTGTTAGGAATACCTTTTGTAATTCGAACGGATTGTAACGCCGTTAAATTAGCGTTAGAGAAAAAAGAGATTAATCCTCGCATAGAACGATGGGCGTACGAATTACAGCCATACAGCTATAAGATCGAACATCGCCCCTCTGAACGTATGAGACACGTAGATGCGCTGAGTCGCGAGATATATGTTATAGAACCTCTAACTTTTGAGCAAGAACTTACGTATAAACAGTTGTCGGATCCTACGTTGAAAGAAATTCGCGAATCTCTAGAACATGGTGAGAGTGGAAAATATGAAGTCCGAAACGGATTATTGTATCGTAAATTTAAGAATGATCTGTTGTTCTATGTACCAGAGAAAATGATTAATCTTGTAATTAGGACGTGTCACGATGATATAGGTCACGTAGGGGTTGACAAGACGGTAGAGTTAATTTTAAGGGTGTATTGGTTTCCAGAATTACGGAAAAGGGTTAAGGAATACGTGGGAGCTTGTTTAAAATGCATAGCTTATTCTGTACGTTCAGGGAAAAGTGAGGGAGAGTTACACCTATGGGATCGGGCGAAACGTCCTTTTGAAGCCAGTTTTGTCGACCACTATGGGCCTTTGAGAAATGCGAGCTTAGGTTATAAGCATATATTCTTAATAATTGACGGTTATACAAAATTTGTTGTGCTTTATCCGGTGAAAACTACTTCCGCAAAAGAAACTATCAGTAAACTAGAAAATTACATCCATCATTATGGGAAATCGAGGAATTTAATTTCAGATCGGGGAAGTTGTTTTACGTCAGAGGAATTCGCGAAATTCACAAATAGTCACGGTATAAAACACACCAAAATCGCAGCTGGCACTCCTCGTGCTAATGGTCAAGCCGAAAGAGTATTCCGATTTTTGAGATCTACTTTAGCGAAGATAGCAGGAACATCTGATTGGAGAGATAAATTAATAGATGCACAATTTGCAGTCAATAATACATTGAATCGATCAATAGGGTGCTCCCCAGCGCGACTACTGTTCGGAGATGATCAAGTAGGCCTTCCAGACGAAGAATTTAGAACTTTGTTATTAGGAATTAACGACCAGGTTGAGCCTGATGTGTTGAGACAAAAGTTGCGTGAAGATGCCGACCTAATATCTGAAAAGTTGCGTCAGAGAAATAAAAAAATGTTCGATGATAAGCATGCAAAACCGACTAACTTTAAATGTGGCGATTATGTTGTAATACCCAACGTTGTAACTGAACCTGGGGCGAACCAAAAACTGTTGCCTAAGAAAAAGGGTCCATACGAAATAAAGAAAGTTTTACGTAATGATCGCTATCTAATAGGTGATATAGATGGATTCCAAATAACCCAAAAACCATTTTCGAGTGTGTATAGCTCTGATCGTATGGAACCTTGGGATGGACAGACTTTGGTTCTACACTAATTTACCGAGATGATCGAGGGCAATCATCTGTCAGGATGGGCCGAACTGTAGCAAATTACTTTGAATTTGGCGCATTTTAGAGCGACCTCTATCGGAGACTTGGTGGAGAAGTCAGGCTGTATCGAACCGTGATCGAATAAACTTGTTTTATTATCTCCACTCAGAGTTGAGTTTTACTGAGTTAGATGTAGTCCCTTTTACCCGTAGCTTACACTATTAACATTTAACTTTTGAACAGAGGTAAAAAAAAGAAAATTAAATTTATTAGAATGGCATGCAGGTAAGAATAAAACTGTTAGAGAGGCTGGAGAAGCTTACGCTAGTAAAATGAAAAATCTTTGTAAAAACTAATTTTTTCTGTTTAAGTGTATTTAAAAAATAGTTTATATATTTTAACAACTATTTCATGAAATAATAAAATTTGAAAAATTATTATTCATTACGAAGATATTATAAAAATAAAGTTTTGTCTCGTACATTTGGACCTTGTTTTCCCCTCAGCACTCAACGAAGTGAATTTAGCTGGTCGTTAAAGTGAAAATACCTAATACACCATTTTACCTACGTATCGGAAGTTTATTTGCGCATGTGCGGCCGACACGTGCTTCCCGCGTAGTATGAAAGTTGCGCTCATATTTGGTGAAAATGTTTACCATTTTCCCTTTTTTCGCAGTGAAATTAAATGAAGACGATGTTCCGGGTGCAGAATTAGGCAAGTGTGAAATAGAAAAACATAATGTTTCTCAGTTAAAACAGTGGTTAAGTTGCCGGAAGAAACCTAATAGTGGTAAAAAAGCTAAACTTGTAAACAAGTTTGTAGGTTAAATTTCTCATATTTTTAAATTTTTATTACATTATTGTGATTGCAATGAATATTGAAGGTAAAAGACAGGATTTAAGTATTGTAATTTTTTTAAAATAAAATTGGTGGTGTCAAAACATATACGAAATCTACAGAAATATACCTTAACAGAATCATCACATTTCAAAGTCAACTAGATAAAATTAAATCAATAGTATAATAAACAATATATTAAACATCTTTCTTACCAATGATTTTGAAACTTTTCCGACAATTTGATAGGATTTGGAAATTCCTCACTGGGTACACTTTCACCCACAAAATATAAAGAATAAATGTAATGACTGTAAGTAACCTTATCAACAGAGTTGAACTTGGCATCTATACGGCCGCATGCTTCGACCCAGTTTTTACATTTTAAGCAATTAATACATTCTCCAAAAAGTTTCTTGAAGCCTTCTTTTCTGATACGACCACTTCTGTATTGTAAACACGGTTTCGGGAAACGTCGATGAAGTAGAAGAGGTTATGTTCCTTGTATGCTTTCAACTATCACTTTTTCAAAGGCCGTACATACAAATCATACACGCTTCCTTACTTTTTTCTTCATTGAAATTCATTTTCAATTTGAATTTTTTTTCGATAACTTGTCAAAATTGTTTAAAAACTAAACAAAACTGTTTTCGCTATGTTAAATGAGCAAAAATGATCACAACAACTGGCTACAAGAGAAATCACATTGCACATGCGCAGTAAAATTTCCGATAGGTAAAACGGTCTATTCAGTTTTCGAATTTTCGGTCGCAGTGCTTCCGCGGAATAGAGAAATAGTTAAGAAAAGAAAAAACTCATATAAAACTCCAAAGATACAAAATGTGTTGATACTAAGTTATTTCTGCAGAGGCTTCAATTCTCAAATCGTAATAAATACACACTTGCATACATATGTATATATATGTATGTACACACATACTTTCCAGAAAAAAAACACCAAAAACATCACGCTTGTTTCCGCTGTTTTCACTGACATTAAATGCAAGAGTGCTTGGTTATGCATAATTGAGGTATTTTGAATTTTCCCGCGAAGAATGACGTCACAAAGATATAGCCAATCTATGCGTTTGTCGAAAAATGCCGCGAGCGGGATCCATATTCAAACTTTATTTAAAAAAAAACATGTTTCTTATTCAATAAAAAATTCTTTCTTCTTGGTTTATGTTAATGAGCTACTAAATAAGCAAAATATCTTTTTATCTCATTTGATGCGAAATCCCCATTAGTAATATATTCAAAAGAATATCAACAGATGTATTGTCATTTTTTAAAAAGTGTTTATAAAACATGTTTTATAATAATAGCTTAAATACTATTAACCAATCAGGCTAGGAGAAGGATCCTCACTATATTATTTTAAAAAATTTAACTAGATTTAGTCTTATATTAATTTCTCCATGAAACTTTCTGGATGACAAGCTGCGTAAAAGCTTCTCAAATCCGTTCGTCCTAGAAAACTAAATATTTTATCCACCACAAGAAAAGGCGCTTCCCACTTCAAAGCCTTCCTAAAAGGCTCCTCACATTTTTTTAACAAAATAATCCTCTCCTTACCCTTTTTGATCCTAAATTTCAAAATCGTGTTGTATATAAAAAATCTTTTTTTCACCCTGCATTGAAAAAATGTCCAAATCAAGGGGTTTCTAACACAGCTAATTAGTTTTTTCTCATTTGCTACCAAGATATCAAAGAGTTTGACACCCTCAGCAATATCAGTATTTCTCATTCTTCTAATTTCGATTAAACAAATCTGGTCGTTGAGTTGCGTTCCCATCAGTGTATCTAAATTTTGTTGATCGATAAATTGATCAGCAACTTGCAACCTGATCACCTCCATCATTAAAGAACTGGAAATATCAGCATTGATATTGCTTCTTTCTATGGATTGTTTGCGATCAGAATGCCTGAAAGCTGTTTCATTTTTGCCATCCTTAATATTAATATCAGCACCATACATTAAAAGAAGATCTACCCCTAAACTATTTCCGTTTTTCACAGCTGTGTGGAGAACAGTCTCTTTTTTTGTTGATGACCAAGAATTGACATCAGATCCATACTTTAGGAGAATTTTTAATAGTTTTTCTGATGATGTTTTAACTGGTTTTGATAATAAATAATGAAGTGGAGTTAAATCATCTTTGTTTCTGGCACTTAAGCTGGCACCACAGCGAAGAAGAAGTTTAATTAAGTTCTTGTCTGAGTCTTCTTGGTCCAGGGCAAAGTGTAGTAGAGGAAGACCATCCTCATTATTTTCCTCGAAAGAAACGCCCTTTCTGAAGAGGAATTTAATCATTTTTATATTTCGACGTTCAATAAAATTATAGAGAGAGGTAATTTCATTTTTCGAGACCGATTCAATGATGTCTTTCACTTTTTCGAGAACTCTTTTCTGGACTGTGGATCGCAGATCTTGATCATCATGGCTGGTTTTGGATTTTTTCTTTTTCATGATTTCCTAGAAGAAGAAAATTAGTTTTTTCAATTTGGATTAAATATTTAGTTTTCTGGGGCGATTTTGAAAAAAAAGCTTTTTAACAATTTCGAAAGGTTTAAAAAAATTTTTTTGAAAATTTTCAAACTTGAATAGATTTTAAATAGTTTAAACATAAATGTAGATTTTGAAAGAATTTAAAACAAATAAGTTAGAAACTTTTTAAGAATTTTGAAAAGTTTTAAGGAAATAAAAAAACTTTTTTGATATTCCTAGAAAACCTAAAAAGAATATTAAAAAAAATTTCCAAACATTTTAAAAGATTTCCCAAATTGCGGAAAAAGAATCTGAAGGTTCTTAAAGATTTTTTTTTTCTAAATTCGCAGGATTTGAAAAAAATCAGGAAAAATTCGAATAATTTTTAGAACTATTTGTAAAATTTAGGTAAAGATTCAAAAATGCGTTAAAACTTGAAAATGTTTTAAATTTTTGTTGAAAAACTGTAGATTTTTAGAGATTTCGAGCAAAAAATATAAAAGCTTTTTAAGAATATTGGCAAACTTTAGGTTTCTGAGAAATGTAACGTTATCTAAATAACATATTCAAATATAATAGTAATCAATTGAACAAAGTTTCAAAATGGTTCAAGAGATTGGAAATATTTCTTAAAATTGACGTGATAATTTAAACTGATTTTATATTTTGAAAAATTGACTTTAAGAGAATATTTCAAAAGACTTTAAAACATTTCAAAAGATTTCCAAAATTTTCAAAACAAAATATGGAAGATTCGTAGATATTTATTTTTTAATTTTAAGAAATTGAAAATAAAATTGAAAAAGTTGAAATAATTTTAAATTTAAAAAAATTTACAAAAATTCAAAACAAAATGTAAATTTTTGAAGATTTCGGATAAAGATTTTGAAACTTTTTATGAAGTTCGAAAGGTTTTTACAAAAATAAAACTTAAGATTCCTGAAAAAATTTTTAATGACTTTTTATTTTGAAAAATTTATTTAAAAAAAAAATTTAAGATGGTATTTAAAACATTTCCAAAGATTTCGACAAATGTTGAAAATATCTGGAAGATCTAAGGGCAATTTTTTTAATTTTTAAAGACTTCAAAATTTTAGGAATAGTTTGAGTCAGTTTAAAAGATATTTTGAAACATTCTAAAAGTCCTAAATATATATTAAACGTACTTGAATTTTTCTTAAAATTAAAAAAAATTCTAAAAAATAGAAAAACTATATTTTTCGACATCCAATTAATGACTCAAATCTTCAAAATTTTTTCTTAAATTTTCTCCAAAATCTTATAAAAATGATACATTTATATAATTTTAAAAAATTACAAATAAACTTAAAAAAAAATTTTTATTTTAAATTTTTATTCTGTATTCAAAACTATTTATCCCCTAAAATTATAATTTGGGCAAAATTTTTTTTCTTTCATGACTGGAAAATCTTTTTTTCGTTAAAAATGGAACAATTTGGTTAAAATTGGTCTTTTTGGTTTAAAAATTAATATATTTTTTGTTAAGAATTTCACTATTTTGTTGAAAACTCGTTGTTTTTGGTCAAAAGTGCAACTAGTTAAAAATTAATTTTTTTTAAAATAATGATTTATAATTTCAGTTGAAAATTCATCTCTTCGGTTGACAATGTAAGTATTTCGTTGAAAATCCGTCATTTTGGTAGAAAATAACTTTATTTTGTAGTAAATTTATATTTTCGCGTTCAAAAATTAAACTGTTTTGTAGAAAATCCGTCATTTTTAGAAAAAAAAATAATATTTTTTGGTTTAAAATGCATCTGGTGAAAAAATATTTTCCGTTTAGGATTCTGCTATTTTGTGAAAACTTTGCCTTTTGGGGATAAATTCGACTGTTTTGTATTTAAAATAAAAAAATTAAATTAATTGAGAAATTAAAAAAAGTTCCGTTTTCAACCAAAAATGAAATAGTTGAATTTTCAGTTAAGAAAATTAATTTTTCAGCAAAAAAAAAATTATGAATGAATCTTAAACTAAAAATAGTTGAATTTTCAACGAAAAATATCCTTTTTTAACCAAAAAGATTAATTGCTTCAAAAAAGACGAATTTTCAACTGAAAAAGATAAATAATCAACAAAAAATTGAATCGTGGAATCTTCATTTAACAAATTAATGCTTCACCAAAGAAATAAATTTCCAACTGAAATGATAAAATATTTAATTGGAATAGTTGAATTTTCAGTTTAAAAAAATTATAATTTTCAACTAAACATAAAAAGAATTTGAAAAATAGTTACATTTTCAAACAAAGTGATGAATTTTCAACTAAAGTAATAAATCTTTAACTGGATAGTTGCATTTTAAACAAAAAATATAAATCTTCAATTAAAATGATGAATGTTTAACTAGAATAATTAAAGTTTTAATTGAAATGATTAATTTGAAACCGAAATGATTTATTTTTATCTAATAAGATTAATTTATATAAAAAAAAAGAATTTTTGACAAAAAATGATAATTTTTCAAACGAAAATTAAATAGTTACATTTTCAGTTAGAAAAAAAGATGAATTTTTAATTACAATTATTTAACATTTAACTAAAATAAATACATTTTTGTCTGCAATAGTTAGATTTTGAGTTGAGAAAATTAATTTTTAGCCGAAGAAAAAACTAATTTTTAACAAAAGGTCTCATTTTGCAACAAAGGAGATGAATTTTCAATTCAAATTATAAATCTTCGAACAAAAAAAATTAATTTTCAACAAAAGAGTTTAACTTTTGACCAAGTAATTAAATTTTCATTTAAAAAAAAAGATGAATTTTCAACAAAGAAGATTAATTCTCTTGCACAAAGAACGAATTTTCAACTTAAAATATAACAGTCAAATTTTCACATAAAACATGTAATTTTAACAAAACAAAAAAAAAATAAAAAAAAGGTAATCACAGTAATATAAAGCTACTTTTACAAATAAAGATTCATTAATATTTATAAAAAAAAATACATTTTTGGTTAAAAAAATTAATTTTCAATCAAAAAACTTAAATCAAAGAAGTGAATTCCCAACCAAATTTTGAATTTTTAAGCAAAAAAGATAAATGCTAAACTAAACATGGAAGCTAAATTTTCAGTTAAAAAAAATTAATTTTCAATAATAAAGAAGACACTAATGTTCAATCAAAGAGGGTAATTTTCAATCAAAAAGATTATTTTTCTATCGAAAAAGATCATTTTTATCTAAATAAATGAATTTTAAAGCAAATTTGAAATTTTTAAAGAAATTTTCGACTTAATAGTGTATTTTTTAACCAAAGAAATTAATTTTTAACCAAAGAGGTAATTAGTAGTTACATTTTTGCACAAATAAATTAATTTCTAACTAAAATAATGAATCTTCAACCAAAGTTTTTCAAATGGGAATTTAACTATTCCATGTTTGATTCAAGATTTATCTTCTGCAGTTGAAAATTCAACTACTTGCTTGAAAAATTTTGTATTTTGTAAAAGTTTGTCTTTTTTGGTAGAAAATAAATCTTATTGGTGACTAATTCACCTTTTTGGTTAAAAATTCACGTATTTTGTTGAAAATTAATTTTTTTTGTAGAAAATTAATCTTTTCGGTTCAAAATGCATTTCTCTGGCTTGAAAATTAGTTTTTTTTTTCAAATTGAAAATTAATTTTTTCAACTGAAAATTTAACAATTTCATATTTGGTTGCAAAATTAAACTATTTGTTTACAAATTTCTGTATTTTGCTAAAGCTTTAAATTTTATCGTAGAATATTAATATTCTATATGTAGATTAGGTTGAAAATTCCATAAAAAATTTAAAGATGTGGTTGAAAATTCATGCATTTAAAAAAAATATTCTTTTTCGATAGAAAATTAGTTTTTTATTGAAAATTAATTTTGCTGACTAAAAATTTAACTCCATTTTTTGTTGAAAACTTTTGTTGTTAGACGTTTAATCTTTATGGTAGAAAAGTCATCTCTTTGAAAATTTAACTATTTCCTTGAAATTTATTTGCTTCAAAACTTAGTTCTTAAACTGAAAATTAAACTATTTTTTTTTGTTTTAAAAATTTATCTTTTTCAGTGAAAAATGAACCTTTTTGGTTGAAAATTAATCTTCTCGGTTGAAATTTTATGTCTTTGGTTGTTTCGACTAAATTCAGTAAAATTTACCTACATTTAGGATTCTATTCTGAAATTCAGGTAACAATTTTAAGTATCAGCGCCTAAAATGTTTCTAATTTTGGACAAAACACCTTCTGTATAATTCAACTTAAACAAAAAAATATATTTTTCATCAGACGAAATGGATTTTCAAAACAAAAGGATCAATTTTCAACAAAAAAGTTACTTTTCAACCAAATAGTTGGACTTTCTACTAAAGTAGTTCAATTTTCAACCAAAATATATAAATTCTGGATAAAAAATATAATAATTAATATTATTTCAACTGAAAGAGATTTTAATTCGAAATTAATCACAGCTCAATTCAACCAAGACAAATTTTCAACAAAATAGCTGAATCCTCAACCAAAAGTCATTCATTTTCATTTGCCTCGAAACAGGGTTACTTTTTTTTGAACAAATTTTTTTAGTTCAATTCGTTCTTCACTCAATAGCTAAAATCGAAATTTCAATATTTTTCTAAAACTGCAAATTCAGTTCACAATTAATGTTGCAATTTAACCTCGAAACGTCACCTGTTTCACTAATTTCCTCGAAACTGGACAGCTTTTTGTGAGAAAGATTTTTTTTATTTCGATAAAACATAAAAATATGTCGAAAGCATTTTTTTTATTTGTTAAGATCCTGTTAAATTTAAAACAGTTTTTAAGTTTTTCCTGAAAAAAGTAGGAAATGATGCTTGATTCCTTATGCATTTCCACCCTTCAATTGACATTTCAAATGAAAAAATTGAACTACTTTGTACTTCCACTTACTTCTTCTTCTCCTTTTTGCATCCTTATGTATGTATTATGAAGATTTTAACTGATTTTAATTCAAAACACATCGACATCAACAAAATATAAACATTATATCCGCCTGATATAAAAAAGTATAAACAAAAACACTGGTCAACATAACCTGAACTATCAAGGGTTTCGAATATAGATGACGCTGATAGCGCTAACATAGGTATTTTCCAGCCCCTTGCATCTCTGAGTTGAAAGTGTCCCGAATGTTGACCGTGGCGCTGATTTTTCACGAGGCCTAGAATCATCAAAATGCATGGGAAGAAACATAAAAATTCAATTTTTTAGGAATAAAAACTATTTTATCCAACTTTTTCAAACTAGTCGTTGATCTAGGATATTTTTGGTGTTTTTTAAAGCAATATTTATTGTTAAAAAAGCTTTAATGCTCGAGTTATAGACGTAAAGTCCCTGATTTTGTTGGCGGGAAGTTCAAATCGAGATTCTGTCATTTTCATTTAAATATTGATATTAACGTTTATTGTCTTTATTTATTTAAAACATTATGTTACTATTCCTATATAATTATTAGTCATTAATAATTTATTAAAATTTTTTGAATGAATAATAAATATTACTTTAAATTTCGAAACAAACAGTTCGACAATGAAGTAAAAATTAAATATTGAATAAAAGTGAACTATTATCGAAATTTCATAGTTCTATAGTTCATACATAATTTAATACTAAATTTTTTATTTTTTATTTATAATTCAAATTAATATTTATAAAAAATATTTAATATTTTTTGTTATTATAATTAATAATAATGTTAAAATAGGTATTTTCACTTCAACTATCAGCTAACTTCACTTCTTTGAGTGCTGAGGGGAAAACCACGGTCCAAATCAGCCCCCTGCATCTCTGAGTTGATAGTGTCCTGAATGTTGACCGTGGCGCTGATTGTTTACGAGGCCTAGATTCATTAAAATGCATGGGAAGCAACGTAAAAATTCAATTTTTTAAGAATAAAAACCATTCCATCCAATTTTTTTCAACCAGCCGTTGATCTAGAATATTTGCGATATTTTTTAAAACAATATTTATTGTCAGAAAAGGTTTAATGCTCGAGTTATAGACGTAAAGACCTTGATTTTGTTGGCGGGAAGTTCAAATCGAGATTCTGTTATTTACATTTAAATATTTATATTGACGTTTATTGTCTTTATTTAATTAAAACATTATGTCACTATTTTCATATAATTATTATTTATCAATAATTTATTAAAATTTTTAAAAAATATTACTTTTAATTTCGAAACAAACAGTTCGACAATGAAGTAAAAAATTATATATTGAATAAAAGTAAATTATTATAAAAATTTCATAGTTCTATAGTTCATACATAATTTAATAATGAATTTTTTCTTTTTCATTATTAATTTTTTATTTATAATTTAAATCAATATTTATAAAAAATATTAAATCTTATTTGTTATTAAAATTAATAATAATGTTAAAATAGTAACAACAATTAATTCTAATAATATCAATAAATATTAATATCACTACTCGAGCATTTCACATTTTTTGGTAGTAAGTATTGCCTTAAAAGATATTTAAGAGCTTATAGTCTAAAGTCTCGTGAAAGAAAATTTGATCAAATAGTTTTTATTCAGAGAAAATTGAAGTTTTACGTTTCTTCCCAGGCATTTCTTTGAATTTAGGCCTCGTGAACAATCAGCGCCATCTGTCGGCCCCAGTCAATTCTCACGACAACTGAATTCAGTGTATTTTGGTCAAAGAGCCAGGGGGCTGGTCTACAGTAAGTATATAAATCTAAACAGGTGTAAACCTAACCTCATTTTTGCTTATATGTTCCTTAAGATTCCTTAATTATTTTTCATCGACTCGACGTTAGGTCATATTGTTTATGTATCAATATGTTCCTTAATTATTTTTCATTGTCTCGAAGTAAGTGTATTGTTTATACATACATTTTTTAATTCTCATTGATTGAATTGGTTTACACATAACCTCAAAATTACATATAGTTTTTCAAGTGATTTATTAAATTGAGGAAAATAGCCACATTATTAAATATAATAGAATTTAAAGGATAATGTAAGTATTCATTTTAAAAAAATAGTTTAATATCCAATTGTTTATTTAAAATGTGTTATTTGGAGTTTTGTGTTTTTTCATCAGTTTTAATAACAATTGTAATTTTAGCTTAATCTTTATCGTTGATAGCTTATTTTATTCTTAAAGAGATTCTTTTTACAATGCTGTTCGTGGGAGTATTATTAAAAATAAGCTAATCTGTTATCAATTTTACAAGCTTATTAGTATTTTTTTTTAAGATAATAATAATAATAATAATAGATCTCTATTATGTTCCACGAAATATATACATTAGCTTACAGAAAGAGATATAGACGAGTGGACATAAAAGGCCGAGGTTCAGCTGAGCTGCTTTGCAGCCTATCCTTTATATTTAACATATTTATTTGGTGTAAAATTTATTTACAATAAAACTCCGTCCCACGAATAGAATTGTAGAAAATCTCTCTAAGAATAAAATAAGCTACGCACGATAAAGATTAAGTCAAAATTACAATTGTTATGTGAAGTGAAAGAAAAAAACACAAAACTCCAAATAACACATTTTAAATAAGCAATTATGTAGATATTAAACTATTTTTTCAAAAATGAACACCTACATATTGTGGCTGTTTTTCTCCGTTTCGCATATTCTACAAACTTTTGACGAATAATCGCACTTATTAATTGGTTTTTAGTTGCATAAATTCAAGATTGTCTAGAACAAACAAATTTTTTTACAATGATAAAATAAAAATTTCAGATTTGAAAATTCCACATCTGATGAAGAACCTCGTAGGAAAAATTCGAAAAATAATTCAAATTTACGAGCGGAACTTGAGGAGCTGAAAAAGCTTACTGATGAATTGCAAAAACAAAAGGCCGAACCAGACAAGTTGGATAAACTTAACGAAGTCACAGGTAAGTAAGTGATTAATATTGAAAATGTTTCTGTTAAAATATTTTTTCTGTTTTTTCTGTAAATGAACCTTTTTTTTGCATAATAACTATTTCATTTGTTTCATTTTTTTGTAGAGAACAAACACTTAACTTTTAAACTTTGAATGTTAGGACTTTAAATGTTCTATTTAAAAAATGAATAATTTATAAAAGAAATTGTTAAATTTTGATTCATGAATAATAATTGAACACTTATCATCTGTAGAACAATTCGAATGTTTTTGAGAGGTATTTAGATGTTTAGAAAAGATTCAAAAATAATTTAAAACTTAAAATGATTTCAAATAATTTAAACGAAGTGTGTGTCCCGACAAAAGCGGGCTGTTCGTACCGAAATATCGGTGCAAATAGCCATGGCCTAATTTATGACAAAATTGAGATTTTTGTAGATTTGGAACGAAAATTCAAAAGCTTTTTAAGAATTGTGACAGGCTTCAAAAGAATAAAAATATTTTCTTAAAATTGCTGGGAAAATTGAAAATGATTTTTTATTTTGAAAAATTATTTTAAGAGTTCTAATTTTGTAGAAGTTTCTAAAAATTGTAGGAAAAATTCGAACTATTTTAAAAGATATTTAGAAGTTATGAAAAAATTTCAAAAATAATTTTGAATTTGAACAAATTTAAAACAACATGCAGATTTTTCAAGATTTTGAAATTAAATTTTGAAGATTTTTAAGGATTGCTAAACTATTTTTTTTTTAAATTTAACTTCTAATTCAAAAAGTATTCAGTTAAAAAAAAGGTAATTGTTTAAGTTTTAATATTTCTAGCTTAAAATTGGTTAAAATACTATTATTTAAAAAAATTTAATTCATTGATCGATTCTTCAATTTCAAACATTGAAAATGATAACATGGATTTATATTTTTGAAACTGAATCTGAATTTTTGAACTGTACAATTTATAAAAGTTAAAAATTCTAAAATTTTCAATTCAAACGTATTTATTAAAAAAAATAACTAAAAAGCATTAGTACTTACCATTTTATACGCGTAAGTTATTGAGCATTTGCATACAAAGTTTTTCAATTAAAAAACTTTTTAACTTCAATTTTCGAAGTTTAAAATTTAAGATTTCCACTTTGAGTGCTTTAATTTGCAGTTCATTTTTCATTAATTTAAATGAAAAAATGGTTAGCTTTAGAGGGCATATCTTTTAATATCATTGAACGTGAAAAATGTTTGTGAGTCGGATAAAAACCGAGAAATTACCGGGAATTGGTTTCTTCGATTAAAACGACCACCCTGCTCTAATCTTTGAAATACACTGCTCAAAAAAATGTGACCTATGTGCTCATGAAATGAGACATGTCATTTTCAGAGTAGTTTGTTGTGCTGAATCCGAATCTGGCCTCCATTTCTCTGCAGCACGTCAGGTTTTCGAGATTTTTTGCATCAAAGTTTTTTTTTG
>JAUELO010000179.1:27440848-27459423 GCA_032357855.1 Amphibolips quercusostensackenii | reverse complement strand
TTAGGCATATGTGGACAGAAAAATCCGTTATTTTCTATGTCAATTTCTTTGATTAGAAAATTTATGATAATTTCAGTTAAATTCATAATTTTTTAATTATTCTTATAATTTTTTTAAAAATTTAATACACAAATGCATTATTCAGGCATTCGTCGGCAAAAAAAATTCATTTTTTTCATGACAGTCCTTTTATTTCAAAACTTCATGGCAATTTTAGCAACATTCATAATTCGTTGATAAGTTTTTATGACTTTTTAAAAACAAATTCAATAAACAAATGCATTAATCAGCCATTTTTTGACAGAAAATTTTTTTTTTCATGTCAACTAATTTAATTGGAAACTTCATGATAATTTTAGCAAAATTTATAATTATTTGATCAAATAACATTTTATTTTATCAGGTCAAGAAATGCATCATTCAGTCATCTGTCATAGAAAAAATTGTTTTTCAAGAAATATAAAATTTGTCAACTAATTATGAATTTTTTTGAAATTATCATGAAGTTACCAATTAAAAAGACTGACTTCGAAAGAAAAAGGAATTTTTCCGTCCACAGATGCCCGGATAATGCATTTGTTTGTTGAATTTGTTTAAAAATTTTTGAATTTCATAAACAATCATGAATGTAGCTGAATTTATTATAAAGATTCAAATTAAAAAGTCTGACATCTAACAAAAAGAATTTTCTCGTCGACACATGCCACAATAATGCATTTGTTTAATTGATTTGTTTGTAAAACTTATAAATTTCATAAAAAAATTATGAATTTTGATGAAATCATCATGAAGCTTCTAATTAAGAAATTTGACAAGAAAAACGAATTTTTCTGTTCACAAATGTCTGCTTAATGCATTTGTTTATTAAATTTGCTAAAAAAAATAATAAAATTTATCAAATTATTATGAATGTTGCTGAAATTGTCATAAAGTTGCCAAATGAGAGGACTGGTATTAAAAAAAAAACTAATTTTTTGCCAACAAATGCCCAAATAATGCATTTTTTAAATTAAATTTTTTTGAAAAAGTCATAAAAATAATTTAAAAATTATGATAAAATTATCAGGAAGGTCCTGATTTTAAAAATTCACATCGAGAAAAACGAATTTTTCTGTATAAAAATTCCTGAATAATGCATTTGTTTATTTAATTTTTTTATAACATTAAGAATAATAATCTCAAGAAGACATTTTTTAATTATTATATTGCTTTTATCCAATTCTTTGCAATATCACTTAAATAAACGCAGAATTATGAAAAAGCATAAAAAACATACTTTCAACAAATAGTTTGCTTATAAAAAATTTGGTTGCTCATTATATAATATTGGAACATATTTAACTAATGTTACTCTGTCAAATTTAGGTGATTTTAATGATTTACCTGTTATTGACGAGCACCGGTAACGTCAAATAGAAAAAAGGTTCATTTTTTTTTAAATATTTTTTTATTTATAAAAAAATTAAAAGCCTAATTTAAAAAATAGGCTTAACAGCTCTCTTGAAAATTTTATTAACTTTTCCTTTAAATTTTTTAGTCTAAATTGGTCAATAATTGTGGGGTGTACGTTATTTTTACCCGAAAATGTCATTTTTTTCTTACTGTGCGGTGGGGCAAAGGTGACCTGGCTTATTGCATCGCTATTATTTAACAATTTTATTTTTACATTGCATTAAATAAATCTATTCTTTAAAAAGATAGTGCTACTTACTCAAATCTTTAAAATAGATGTTGAAAAAGAAAAATTTTACAATGGCAGTTTTAAAAAACGAAAGAATGGAAGATTCGCTCGCAGAAATATAAAGTTTTCAACATTAATGGCCAAACTTACCGTATGAAAATTTGATACCTGGACAGATAAAACAATATTACATTATGTAATTATAATAATTAAACGTAATGCAAGTCCAAAATATATAAAATGTAGTAAATAATTAGAACCTCACCAAGGGGGTAAGCGCGACCAAAAATAATAGTTTCCAAGTGTTTAGGTTGTACACCTATTATAAGTTTTGTCGATGAATAATCGGTAATGTAAAACAGCCGCTTATCTTCTGGGCTACATGCAAGAAACCATTAAATAATATTATTTTCAATGCGGTCTGCAGAGCATGTTTTTTGTATTGGTACGGTACAAACATATTTTGCTTTTAGTCCGTTTCTAGCAGAATGTCAACAAATAACAGCTTACGTCACAGCTATCACTATTTTCATTCAAAATAACTTATTCTTTTTGCTGAATTCGTTTTAAAGTAATTTTTCTAGTACATAAAATACCACTGAAGCGAAATATTACATATTCCTATTTTCAGATGTTTTGATTTTCATAAAAAGCTGCGGTCGCTTATACCCTCCGGCGGGGGGCAAAACTGACGAAATACACCTTTTTTAGAACTAATTAAGTGATCAAATCATTATTTTATTAATGTAATGAATACTTATAGAAATATGATACGTAATAATGTAGGACTCAACATGAAAAAAATAGATCAATTTCACATCTTAATAACTTTCAAAAAAGCATTGACTCTTAACTGGTCGCCGCTGCCCCTCCTTACCCTATATGCAGTAAAATCAGTTCGCGGATTGGAGGTAGAAACACTTATTAGAAACATAAGCGCTTTTCATCAATCACGAGCAAAAAAATGTTTGTCAACAAGTTTAAAAAGAAGTGTCAGTGCGTTCGTTATCGGTAAAGCGCACTGAAGCCATTCAATCTTTTCGACCTTTGATGCTCGAATGGTGTCACATCATCAATCATTATACAAGGCTTGGCTGGCTCCTCTTTCGTTGACACGTTATTATCGACTTATAACATTTACCTGCAGGAAAAGATTTGGTTGAACTGTCTTCAAGTGAGAATTGTAAAAAAACTTATAAATACCGTAAACGGGGTGATATCATCAATCATTAATACAAGGCTTGGCTGGTACCTCTTTCGTTGATACGTTATTATCGACTTATAACATTTACCTGCAAAAAGATTTGCTTAAACTGTTTTCAAGTGAGAATTGTTAAATAACATATAAATACTGTAAACAGGGGTAACCGGGGCATGTTGGGGAAACTGGGCTACTATTTATTTTATATTTTATAATTTAATTTATTTTTTTCTGAATAAAAGTCAGAAATATTTCTGACTGTTTTTTATAAAAAAAAATGTCAAGATTAATTTTAGAGGTTGTTTGATTCAGTTTCAGGGGTACATTCTTATGAAAATAATATTTATATAAAGCTTTGTTGTCGCTGTATAATTATTTTTATAAAAAGTTTAAATTTGCAGGAGGAAGCGAGCCATGGTGAGAAATTATAATGATTAAATTAGATCGTCTCGTTTAATTAAATACACTGGAACTTGGATTTAATCTGTCCAGGTTAATGTCGTTCCGATAATTGATGTCCTCTGCGGTTTCAAGGACACTGCAAGACTGCCCGGAACCGTACTTAATTCCAAGTTCCAGTATACTTTGCAAAATGTTATTCGCGAAGATATTTCTAATATCATCAGAATTTTTTTTTAAATTTTGTGCTCTTGTGTTCATAAATATATGCGACATATAAGGTTATACTCTGACTGAAAATGAACACGTATTTTTATGTTGTTACTCGTTATGTTGATTTGATTAACTTTTATATAATGATATAGGCTTTTAATTTATAACGAGGGCTTAAGTGCTCGGATGTTTGGTGTACCTTACATTGCAAAATTACATGGGATGACAGAATATTGCGTAAGATGGCTAAAGATGCCATGGGTTATAAGAAACTCCTTACGGAAGATAATCATTGGATTTGAATGAATAATACGAAAATATTAAAGAAATTAATGTGAAAAGAAGATAAACTTTAAATTTATTTTAATTTATTTTAGAACACTTATGAAGTCATATAAAAGTACGCAAAAATAACGATTCCGCACAAATAAACTTTACACAGCACAAATTTGTAAATTCCCTTAATAACTTTAAAATCTCTAAAGTTTGATAAAAATAATTTTAAAAATCATCACAATAATAAAAGATCCTATCAATTTTAATCTTGAATAATCTTCTCTCCTGAAATTATTAAAATCCAAAGAAACCCTCTGGAATAAAATTTAATTTATTCCGTAAAGTATAAATCATTTGAGAGTCCTTGTACATAAAATGTCAAGAAGTTCTCTATGAATTCTTTAAAATATTCCGAAATCCTATAAAATTCTTTGAAATCCCTTCACATTAATGATCTCTCTTGAAATCCTTTATGATCTTCTAAAATCTCTTGCAATCTTTGTAAAACGTAAAAATCCTTGTAAAATAGTGTAAATCATTTGAAAGCCCCTAAATATAATACAAATTAAAATTATTCATTAAATTTTTCTTGGAAAAAACACTTAAATCCCTAGAAATCTTTATGATTGCTTGAAATCTTCAGAGAATTTATAAAATCCTTAAATCCTTTGAAATTTTTTAAAATATCTTAAAATCCTTCGGAATCTGTAAAATCTCTAAGAATCCCGTGAAAATTGACTAAATTTAATTTATTTTTTAAAGCTCACTAAAAAACTCGTTAAAATATTAGAAAGTCCTATAAAATTCTTAGAAATCACATAAGATTATTGATATCTTTTGAAATCCTTTATGATACCCTCAAAATCTTTGTAAAACGTAAAAATCTTTCTGAAAAAGTATAAGTCATTTAAAAGACCTTTACTATAATTGAAGTTAAACCTATTCGTTAAAGTAAAAAAAAAGTCTAAATCTCTGAAAAATTTTAAAATCCCTTTAAATTATTGAAGAATTAATAAAATTTTTAAATTATGTCGAATTCCTTGAAATCCCTTGAAATCTTCAGAAGTCCTACAAAATCGTCTTAAATCCCTTGACATTTTCAAAAAACGTAAAAATCTTTTTAAATATAAATTGTTCAGAAATTTCTTCAAATCCTTTGAAATATATTTGATCTCTTAAAAACCAATGAATTTTTTTTTAATTAGTTGAAATAATGATACATTTTAAAACATCCTTTTAAAGTCTAGGCATTCCTTAAAACTTCCTGGTATATTTGGAAATCTTACAAATCCCGTGAAATTTGTATATTATTAATTTTTTGATATTTACAGGTTGAAGATTTATTTGTTTCAAAACTGAACTATTTTGTCAAAATTGTATTTTTTTATTGGTTCAAAATTGAATATTTTTACTTGAAATATTATAAATTTAAAGCAACAATTTTCTGTAATTAATCATTCTTTTTGGTTACAAATCCAACAGTATTTACGAAAATTCGTCTTACTGGCTTCAAAATTCAACTATTTTGCTAAAAAATTTATTTTTTATCAAAAATTTGTATTATTTGTTGAAATTAACTTTTTTTATTTAAAATAAGAACATTTCCTTAAATGTTATTTCATTTCTTGACTGAAATATTTTTATTCGTTAAAAATTCACCTCTTTTGGTAGAAACTTAATCTTTTTTGGTTACAAATGCAACTTCTTGATATAAAATTAAAATCTCTTTTGTTAAGGATTCAACTACTTTGTTGAAACTTACAATACTAAGTTAAAAAACATATTGTTTAAAAGTTATTTACTTTGGTTTCAAATTTAACTATTTTTTTTTTAATTTCGATTTTGTTTTTGAAACAGCAATATTTTTACTTCAAATATTAGGAGTTTATAGCAATTTAAACTTATTTGTTATAAAATTCAACTGCTGGATTAAAAATAAATTTTTTGAAAGAGAAATTTATCTCAAATATCTTTTTTGGATTAAAGTTTATTCTTCGTTACAAATTCGTCTTTTTGGTTGAATTTTGAGAATTCAACTACTTGGTTAAATTTTCCTTTTTTGTTAAAAATTTGTCTTCGTAGTTACAAATTTTATCATTTGATTGGAAGTTTTATTCTTTTGTTAAAAATTTAACAATTTTGTGAGAAGTTATCCTTTTTGGTTAAAAATTTAACTATTTTGTTAAAAATTTGTCTTATTGCTTGAAAATTCAACAATCTAGTTAAAATTATTTTTTTTCTCTTTTCCGGCTTTATTATTTTCGTACAAAAGTTGTCAGAATTATTTTATTAAAAGTTTATACATTTCATACATGCACTTTAAATTATGTTGATGAAAAAATTTTTCTGTTTGCAACAAATGTTTTAAATATTACGAATGAGCATAACTTCCTTATTCTTTTATAAAATATATTGATATTACAGGTCAATCGATTCGTCACGAACAAAAGAATCTTTTATATTTTTGCATCAATTTTAAATTATGCGGGCGAAAAAATTGACTGTAAAAAACCGTATTTGCAAACATTATGCATTACCATATCTTTCTTACTCTTCAATAAAATGTATCAATATTACAGGTCAATCGATTTGTCTCGAATCAACACATCTTTTCTATTCTTACATCAACTTTATATATTGCAGATGAGAATATTTTCACTATAAAAACCCTTTTTTTAATATAAAAATCGATTTTTATATAAAATAAATAGCGATATCTTCCTCACTTTTAACAAAATGTATTATTATTATATATCAATCAATTCGTCTAGAATCAACGCATTTTTTCTATTCTGACATCAACTTCAAATAATGCGGATGAGAATATTTTTACTATAAAAATCGATTTTTAATATAATATAAATAGCGATATCTTCCTTACTCTTTGATAAAATGTAATAATATTATAGGTCAATCGATTCGTCTTGAACCAAGGAATCTTTTATATCCTTGCATTAATTTTGAATTATGTTAAAAACAAAAATGTTAATATAAGAAACGTATTTTCAAATATTATGCATTATAATAGCTTTTTTACTCTTCAATAAATTGTATCAATGTTATAGGTTAATTGATTCGTATCGAATCAACACATCTTTTCTCTTCTTACATCAACTTTAAATTATGCGAATGAGAATATTTTCACTATAAAAATAGTTTTTTAATATAAAATTAATAGCTATAACTTCCTTGTTTTTGAATAGAATATATTTATATTTAGGTCAATCGTTTCGTCTTGAACCAAGAAATCTTTTTTTTTTGCATTAATGTTCTATTATGTGAATGAAAAAAGTTTTAACATAAAAAACCGATTTTTAAAATAATATAAATAGCGATAAATTCCTTATTCTTCAATTATATGTATCAATATTTATAGGTCAAACGATTTGCCTCGAATCAAAACATCTTTTTTGTCCTTACATCAAGTTTAAATTATGCTGATGAGAATATTTTTACTGTAAAAATCCATTTTTAATATTATATAAATAGCGATAACTTCCTTACTCTTTAATAAAATGTTTTAATATTATAGGTCAGTCGATTCGCCTTAATCCAAGGAATCTTTTATATCCTTGCAACAATTTTGAATTATATTAATGAAAAAAGTTTTAATATAAAAAACTGTATTTTCAAATATTATGCATTACCATAGCTTTCTCAGTCTTTAATAAAATGTATCAACATTATAGGGCAATCAATTCGTATCGAATCAACATATCGTTTCTATATTCTTACATCAACTTTGTATAATAAGGGATGAGAATATTTTTACTATAAAAATCGATTTTCAATATAATATTAATAGCTATAACTTCGTTGCTCATTAATAAATTATATTAACATTATAGGTAAATTAATTCGTCTTAAACCAAGAAATCTCTAATGTTTTTGTATCGACTTTGTATTATGTGAATGAAAAAAGTTTTAAAGTGAGAAAAAAATTGTTAAATAATATAAATAGCAAAAACTTCCTTACTCTTTAACAAAATATATTAATATTATAGGTCAATCAATTTGTCTGAAACCAAGGAATCTTGTATTTTTGCATCAATTTTTAATTATGTTGAAAAAAAATTAATACAAGAACCGTATTTTCAAATATTATGCGTTACCATAGCTTTCTTACTCTTCAATAAAATGTATCAATATTATAGGTCAATCTATTTGTCTCGACACATCTTTTCCATTCTTACATCAACTTTAAATAATGCGGATGACAATATTTTTACTATAAAAATCGATTTTTGATATAATATTTTTGCTATAACTTCCTTGCTCTTCAATAAAATATATTAATATTATGGGTCAATCAATTTGTCTAGGTAAAGAAGTCGCTTATGTTTTTGCATCAATTTTGTATTATGTGAATGAAAAAAATTTTGTATAAAAAACCGGTTTTTAATATAATATAAATAGCGATAACTTCCTTACACTTTAATAAAATGTATTAATATTATAGGTCAATTGATTCCTCTCGAGCCAAAAAATCTATAAAATCTATATATACTATAAAAACCGTATTTTCAAATATTATGCATTGCCATTTCTTTTTTATTCTTTATTTAAACATATTAATATTATAGGACAATCGATTTGTCTTGAATCAAGGAATCTTTTATATTCTTGCATCAATTTTGAATTATGTCAATAAAAAAAGTTTCACTATAAAAAATGATTTTTTAAATATTATCAAGTTATAAAAAAATGCAATTAATATTTTTAGGAATCTTCCGGTCAGTTTCAAGATATTAGCAGTGAGAATAAGCCCTACAAGTTTCATCAATTTATCTCCAACCGTTTTTGAGTTAACGTGTTTACAAAAAGTGTGACATCCACATATCGACACATCCACTTAGACATCCGTACAATTTCTTAAAACATTGTATTAGACATTTTTTAATTGAGGAACATATAAATTATTTTTTTTTTCAAAAATGTCGCCACTACAAAGCTTTTTCTATAAGGAAGCAAAATTAATTTTTTTGGTTGAGGATTTATTTCTTTATCTTGAAATTTACTTATTTTGTTAGAAATTCAAAAGTTTCGTTGAAAACTCATCCTTCATGTTTAAAAATTCAACTGCTTCATTGAGAATTTGTCTTTTTAGCTTAAAAATTTAACAATTTGGCAACAAGTTTTCTTCTTTCTTTACTGAAGAATCTTTCTTCGTTCATAATTCTTTCTTTTTGAAATTTCGTCTCTTTGTTTAAAAGTATATTCTTTTTGGGTGAAAATTCTATTATTTTATTTATTGTTACAGAATTCATCTTTGTGATTAAAAATTTGATTATTTAGTAAAATTTTTTGTTTGACTGAAAAATCTTTCTTTGTTAAAAGTTCTGAAAATTCATCTCTTTTACTTAAAACTCTTCTTTTCGGTTTGAAAATGCATATTTTTTGGTTAAAAATACAATTTTTTGGCTTAAAATTATTCTTTTTTTTTTAAGGATTCAACTAATTTTTTAAAAATTCTTCTTTATAGATTCAATTTAATATTTTTGATTTCAAATAAAAAAATACATATTTATTTATTTTGTTAAAAATTCATCTTTTTCTATTAAAAATTCAACTATTTGATTAAAAAGTGACTTTTTTGTTAAAAATTATTATTTGCGATTCAAAAAATTTATATATTTTTTTTTCATTTTAATAACTTGTTTGACATTTTTTTTCTGAGAAATCTTTTTTAGTTAAAAATTTAACTCTTATGTTAAAAATTTGTCTTTTTGATGTAAAAATTAATTATTTTTCGTTAAGGATTTCACTGTTTTGTTGCAATTTCGTCTTTTTTTGGTCGAAAATTGTTTCTTTTTGACTGAAAATTAATCTTTTTTGAGAGATAAGTTTTAGGTTGAAAATTTAACTGCCTTGTAAAAAATTCGTGTTTTTGGATTAAAAATTCAACTATATTGGTAAAAAGTTCAACTGCTTGGTCGAAAATAAATTTTTCTGTTCAAAATTTTACTATTTTCACTTTTCCACTTTCTTGGTTGAAAATTACTTATTGACTGCAAATTCGTCTTTTTGGTTAAATTTAACTGTTTTTGATTTTAAATTAATATCTTTTTCAGATGAAATAACAAATCTATTTGGGAATAAAAACTCATCGTTTTTGGTTAAAAATGAAACTTTTTGGTTAAAAATTCAACTGCTTTGCTGGAAATGTTTTTTTCCATTATTAATAATTTTTTAAATTGAAAATTTAACTATTTGGTTAAAAATTCTTTTTTTCTGGTATTAAATTCATCTTTCTGAATGAAACTTCCACTATTTCGTAAAAAATTTATTTTTCATAAAAATGCGAAAATTTCAAATGAATTTTTACGAATTTGGCAGTAACTTAAAACTTTAATTTTCGTTATTTTTAAGTTACATTGTGTTCTTTGGATATCTCCTATTAGGAGAGGTTTATGGGTCAGTTATAAGGAACATTAATCTCTTTCGGTTGAGCATTTAGCTAATTTTTTGAATATCTGTCTATTTCATTTGAACTTAAGTGTAATTGATTTTAAATTAAAACCTTATTTCGTTGAAAATTTAAATGCTTGGTTAAAAATTCATGTATTGTTTAAAAAATTCAACTATTTTTGTTTAGCAATTTGGTTAAAAGGTAAAATTTTTGTTAAAAATTAATATTTTTTATTTAAAAATGGAACTTTTTTTTGCACAAAATTCGTCTTTTTGTCTTGAAAATTGATCAATTCAGTAGTATTTTTTATACAACTCAAAATTTGGCTTTTGCGTTTCGAAATTTATTTCTTTTTGTAAAAATACTTACTTTAGTTAAGCATTCAGATTTTTTCTTGAAAATTTGTCTTCTTTAGTTAATTTTAAATGTATTTGATTTTAAATAAAAATATTTTATTGTTGAAATAATATCAACTATTATATTTTTTCGTTTAGATTTTATCTATTTCGGTTCGAAATGCATGTTTTTCGTTAAAAATCCCACTATTTTGGTAAAGAGTTTCACTATTTGGTTGAAAAGTAACTTTTTTGTTAAAAATCCTTTTTTTTTAAAGTACAACTTCTTTATAGAAAATTCTTTTTTTGACTTAAGAATTAACCAATTCAATAAAAAAAATTTTTTCTCTCAATTCCAAATTCAATATTATCTTTTCTAAACAAGTTTTGATTCAGGATTTTTTTATGATTTAAATAAAAATGTTTTTGTTGAAATAATATCAATTATTATATTTTTTGAGGAGAAGTAATCTATTTTAATTAAAACTTCATGTATTTTGTAAAAAATCAAACTACCTTGGTAGGAAGTCCAACTATCATTCGACAGAAAAAAAAATTTGTTGATAATTCAACTTTTTTGTTGAAATGTGTTTTTTGGATAAAAGTTGAACCACTTTGTTAAAAATTTAGTTGTTTCTTCGAAGATTTATAATTGCAGTTAAAAATGTAACTATTTTGTTTAAAATTTGTTTATTTTTTTTTGGCAGGAAATTTGACTATTTAGTAGGAAATTAACTAATTTACTCAAAATTAATATTTTCGGCATACAAATTTAGGCATTTCGTTAAAAATTCATGTACTTTGTTAAAAATTTAACTATTACATTAAAAATTTATTTTTAAAAAATTTTTCCTTTTGTCTTGAAAATTGAACTCTTTTGTTCAGAAGTGTTCTTTTTGGTTTTTAACAAATATTCCTTCCGAAAAAACTGCATATTTTTCGGTTGAAATTTATATATTTTTCTGTTCAAAAGTACAACTGTATGGATAAAAAAGTGTCTCAACATTTTTTTTCGTTTTTAATTCAACTAGTTTGTTAAAAAATCATCTAATTTAATAAAAATGCAATATTTTTACAGCTAAAAAAAATTTTCAGCTGCTAAACTGGATTCGTAAAAATTTATTAGTGTCATTAATAAGATTATAACTCGGGGGAAATGGAGTTTGCTTCTCGAAATAAAAGCTTTATGGGTATTAGTCAATATTAAAGGTATACTAAAATTTACGATATAAAAACGATTTAAAACTCCGATCGAATTTACGTTAGTCACGTAAATTCGTTAAATCACCGTAAATTTTGGTTTATGTTGAGCTTAAAGTTACCTTCCATCAGCAACAAGAGCTGCTCGTAATTGTGAAATTAATTCCTTCCATTCCACTCTTCCGGCATGTAGGTAGTACTTTACGTAGTACTTTACCTAAAGTATCACTTAAGATACAGAGTTACCCTCAGACTCGAGGGGTAAAGTTAAACTTTAGGAACTTCAGACGCCGATAAGGGAAACTTTGTCGTAATAGAAATATTTGCTGCTGGTCAATATCGGCTTCATACATACAACAGGAAAATATTTGCTTCAGAAAAATATTTATTGAAATCTTTTTGTAAATCTACTTGCATCTTGAATAATTAATGCTAGATATTCATTTTTATGATAAGGGTAAGGAGCGGCAGTGCCGAACAGTTAAGATTTTTTTAAATGTTAACAAGATGTAAAATTAATTCATTTTTCTTTATTTTGTGTATAACATTATTGTATATCATATTTCTATAAGTATTATTTACATGAATAAAACAATTATTTGATATAATTATTGCTAGCAAGCTGTGTTTCATCGTCTTTGCCACCACCGCAGGGTAAATGCGACCGCAGCTTTTTATGAAAATCAAAACATCTGAAGATAGAAGAATATGATGGTTCGCTTCTGTCGTATTTTATGTACTGAAAAATTACCTTTAAACGTATTCAGCAAGGGGAATAAGTTATTGTGAATACAAATAGTGCTAGCTGTGATATAACCTCTTATTCGTTAAAATTCTGCTAGAAACGGACTACACGCAAATGTTTTTAGCGTACCGATACAAGAAACCTGCTCTACCGACAACACTAAAGATAATATTATTTAATTTTTAATATTAACGACATTTATTACGACAATTTAATAATTTCGACAAAACTTACAATACATGTACCACCTTAGCACTTGTAAACTATTATCTTAGTCGCCCTTACCCTTCTGGTGAGGCCTCATATTATTTAATACATTTAATACATTTTAGTCTTGATTTTCAGTTAATTATTATAGAATTAAATGAACTTATATTGTTTTATTTGTCAAAATATCATATTTTCATACTGCAAACATTGCCATTAATGTTAAAAACTTTATATTTCTGCCAACTAATCTTCAATTCTTTTGTTGTCAAAACTGTTTTCTGCATAATTTTTCTTTTTCAACGTCATTTTTCAAGATTTTAGTATGTAGCACTATTTCTAAAATAAAATAGATAAAAGTAATGCAAAGTAGAATTAAAATTGTTAAATAATATAGTGACGTTATGGACAAAGTGACGTTATAGGCAAAGTGACCTTTACCCCACTGGGCGGGTAATTCATAAGTCTGAAGATCTCTCAAGAATTTCTGTGAAACTCTAGGGGAATGTGGAGAAACAATTTTTGAAATTTAGGATATTTTTCGTTAATAAAAGTCCATTCAAGAGCACAAAATTTTGTTTGAAAATTCTATTTTTCTAATTCTAGAGTAGTTAAATTAAAATAAGGTTACAAATAATATAAATAATCCTTCATATGAAAAGAGGTAACCTCCATCTTGTGTCAGATTGTCGTATAGTAGAATGCGACTACATGGTTGTAGTAATTTAGTATAGTATGAATCGAGTGCAGTGTTTCTACTTTTATTACTGGAGTATAGTCTACTCTCCAGAATGTCAAAATTGGCTAAGTTCGTGGCGCCTCCTTTTAGGTTGTAAACAGATGAATTAATTATTAAATGAAAAAAATTTTCACAATATTAAATTTAATAAAGGTTTAATTTTAATTTTTAAAATAAAGTAAATAAATTCATTATTTACTTTAAGGTTATGCAATTGAATATTGTATCTAACTTGTAAAATAAAAGATTATTTATGTTAATAATACATCTCTTCCAATTATATAATTTTTGTACATTTTTGTGATGATGTGCAATAAGTAGAAGAATTTTGCTTTGAAAATTATATTTACATATATTTTATTTTTTTATGAAATAAGTTTAAAAGGTTATTATTAATTCAAAATTTCAGACAAAAAATAAAAAGGAAAAATTATTTTAATGTTTTAATGATGCTAACTATTTACAGCTTTTTCTGTTGTACAATGATTAATTAATATGTTAATAATTAATAATATTAATATAATTAATTTTTTTTTGAATTATTTTTAAAGGCCATTATTAAATTAAGTGTATCAAAATGCAAATTAAAATAAAGAAAAATATATAATGCAAAAATTATTTGATTATTTCAATGAAAATAATTTTTTAATGCTTTTCATGCTGAACGTAAATCAGATATTTTTCTCAAGATTCTGTAATTAAATAATGGCTATTATTTGTACGATAAAAGTTTATTTATAATTTAAAATACCTCTATTACAATTATATAACTTTTTCAATGTTTGTGATATTTTAAGGTTATTTAACTGTATATTAGCTATAATTTGTATAATGAAAATTTATTCATATTTAAAATACCCCTATTCCAGTTACATAATTTTTTAAATATTTCTGATGTAAAATAAGTGCATTCAATTTTCAAAATTATATGTACATATGTTTTCTTTTTTTTCTGGAATTAGTTTAAAAGGTGATTAATAATTCAAATTTTCAGAAAATCAGCAGGTGAAAATTATTTGAATGCTTCAATGGAAATAATTATTTAATGCTTTTCATGTTCTGAACTGATTATTTAATTATTAGCTAAAGATTTTTTCACAATATTAATTTACGCAAAGATTGAAATTTACTTGTTTTCTATTAAGTAAAATAGATTTATTATTCACTTTAAGGATATGTCATTGAATATTTTATTTAAATTATATAATTTTTTTAAATGCTCGCAAAGTTGTGAAATAATTATCTGAATTTAATTTTTAAAATTATACATATAGACACATGTTTAATTTTGTCCGGAATTAGTATAAAAGGTTAATTAATTACTCGAATTTTCAGTGATGCAATTAAAATTTTTTTGAATATATAAATTAAAAATTATTTAAATGTTTCAATAAAAATAATATTAAACATTCTTTTATTATCAATATTTTTTATAATTATATTATTATTAATTCATTCTTTCAAAACTTCAATTTTCTAGCATCACTTAAAGATCTTATTAATAAATAAAATATTTCTAAAAGAAAGTTGAGATTAAAAAAAAATTTTACTACAAATTATTTGAATGTTTCAATGAAAATAATAGTGTGATTCTCTATTCTACTTATATATAATTTTTCAAACATGTCTGATATTGTGCAATGGGTATCTGACTTTAATTTTTAAAATTGTACATAAATATATTTTAATTCGTCCTGAGATTAGTATAAAAGTTTACTAATAAATCAGATTCTTAAAAATGAAAGTAAGAATTTGAAAAAAGAAAAAGTAAAAGTTATTTCAATGTTTGAATTTATAGATAAATGCTTAAATGAATATCTAAATTCCATTTTCGGAATTATATCTAAATATTATGTTTTAATTTTTTCAAAAATTTGAAAAAAATATGTATATAAAGTAAAAATTATTTTGTTTAATGCTTTTGATATTGTGAATTCACTGATTAGTTATTAACTGCATCTGTTAAAACTTTAATTTTCTGGAGTTAGATCAAAGGGTTATTAAGAAATTAAAATTTCGGAAATAGAAGTTAAAATAAAAAAATTTTTTAAAATAAATATATATACACAGCAACTATTATTTGAATGTTTGATTTAAAATTATATTTTAATGTTTTTTATGTTGTAATCTGATTAATTAATTAAAATTAGCTGGTTAATTTTTCTCACAATAATAAATTACATGAAAATTTAATTTTAATGTTTTTCAGTTAAATACATAAATTGATTATTTAATTTAAGGTTATGTAATTCAATATTAGCTATAATTTGTATAATAAAACTTTATTGAAATTTAAAATACCTTGATTCTGATTATGTAATTTTTGTCATTGTTTGTTTGTGATGTTATGAAATGAGTCTATGAATCCAGATTTCAAAATTATTTGTAAATATGATTTAAGTTTTTTCTGAAATTAGTTCAAAATTGTATAAATAATTTAAATTTTTATTGATATATAAAGTAGAAATTATTTAAATGTTTCAATTAAAATAATTGCTCATTGATTTTCGTCTGGTGTTTTCCGGGCGTTATTAACAATAGGTGTAAATTTCACGCATGCTTCCGCATTTCTCATTGTAATTAAAGAACAAGTAAATATTTTATTGATATTTTAGTTTAATTTTAAAGACAAGATTTTACGCTTGAATTTATCGAAGATTCAAAAATGAGTATTTGAAATAATTTTTAAAATTATATGTAGATATGTTTTAATTATTTAGCAATGTATTTTTATACGCTGTTATTTTTCTACTTAAATTTTTATTTTTTTTAATTAGTGTGAATGTTTATTAAAAAATCATATTTTAAGAAAAGAAAGTTCAAAAAAAATATATAAAATAAAGAGTATTGACGCATTTTAATGCAAATACATGTTTAATGATTTTTGTATTGTGAGCTGAGCATCGGATCAGAACATAATTTCATAAAATTATAGGTTATGATGTTTTGATAATTTAGCGATGCAATATATTGATCCCCTGATTTACAAAAATTTATGTAAAAGTACCCGCAAATGTCATTGTACAAAAATTAAGTTTTTTGGCAACATAAAATTGCATAGCCTAAAAGTGCAGAAACCATATATTTTAATAATTTATCTATATATTTTTCTGCATTGTTCGTGAATTTGGTAATGATGTATTGTTTGTATTTATGTTATCATAATTGATTTTTTAGACATTTTCATGTCTACAATTGCACCACCACGCCGTCCTCATTCATATTCCGTGAACTTTTATAGATCTCCATTTTAAAATTGCAAAATAAATTTTCAAGAACAAATGACTGTTATCTAAATTTATAATTATATTAATTATTATTGATATTTTTCTCGGATTTATTACTGCTCTGGTTAAGTCGTGCACTTGAAATATTCAAAAAATGATATCTCGCCCTTTTCTGTTTTAATATTAGTAATCGTAAATTAAATAATTCTGCGTTACACTTATTCATTGAATACATTCTTTCAGAATCTAATTTCAGCAGAAAATTAAAATGACAAAAACTTTTAATAAATAAATAGTTATTAAAAAATTGGATAAATCATGGAAATTAATAGGAAAGTTAGCGCGCGCATGTGCGCGCGTATAATAGTCTAGTTTATTCATAAAAGTGACTAGACTGACTTTATCTTATAAAAGCGACTGAAAAGTAATTTAAAAAATACATGACTAATAGTGAATGTATGGCAGCTCTAATTATTTCTGGTAGTTACTCTAAGTGCTTCTTCTTATGACAATTCCCTGACATTTGCAAATTTTTTTATAAATCCCTGACTTTTCCTGATCAACAAAACTCCCTTACAAATATGGACCATAAAACCAAGAAAAATATTTTTTTTTCCAACTGAACCAAAAAATTAACATATACGTTAAAAATTCGAAATCCCTAGTTTTCATAAATTTCATTTGATCCAATTTATAGGCTAATTAATGCATCCGGAATTTAAAAATAAATTCTAAATTACACGCCCACGCATTGGAATAAATTAAAAAATGAAATATGTACAGCGAGATAAAGTTCATGAGAAATCGATTAATCGTTCAGTCGCTCGATTATGAATTATGGGGGTCATTAAGACCAAGAATGGCTTCATGAATCACGGTATTTGTAAACTTTTTGCGAATAAGTAACACACGACCTAAGAAATGTCGATCAGTCAATCTCAACTAGTAGAGGGCCTTTTCACATTTATACGATTTCCATTCATTTAAAATAATAAAAGATTAAAACTCAATAATTATTATTTTTAACTTTTTTAAATATGATGAAAATAATATTTCTTTAGAGTTTTAAATATTACAATGTCGAAATTTTGGATTTTATTATATCTAAGTGCAAGTAATCTGATCTTAAGCGAAGGTAAGTTAGAAAATATATAGCCAGAGATTTAGAAGAATAAGTTAGACTACAGATTAAATGATTATTTAAAAATCACAGATGGTAATTTTACTTTTTTTTAGCTTTTGAATTGCAATGGGCTACTAGCGGATTTTCAACCGGCTTATGTAAGTACGAGCAACAAATTATTATTATAAGGAATTGGAGAATTTTTTAATATTTATTTTATAAAAAATGTTTTAGGTAAGGAAGACCAACAACCGGTTGTTGAATATTTTTCTTTTCATGGCAAACAATATCTTTTGTTTTCTCAACGAGTGACCTGGGAAGAAGCTCGTATGTTATGTACAAGTTATGATGCAAAATTAGCAATTCTTAATGATATTGAAAAAGCAAATGGAGTTGCTGAAGCATTAGCAGATTCGAATATAGGTTTGTAGAAGCAAAACAGAACAAGATAAATAAAAAAAAAAATTTATCCAGACCTTGTGGATCTACGATCTTAAATGATCATTCAAACAAAGAAAATCACATTTCCTTAAAAATATCAATCGTTCAAAGCTCGATTTAAATTTAAAACGATATTTAAAATATTGATTGGCAAATCAAGTCTTTTTCGAAAAACCCGGGAGGACGGAAAGCCAAATCGGTTTGGAATTATATACATTGTCCCTAGTGATGTTATTAGAATGTTTTTGAAATAAAATGTTGTATTCTGTTTTGATATGATGCTCAGCTAGTGCTTATTGCGTGAATCGCTCAGCCTGACAGTACTCTCATGTTTACTTACACGTTGGCTTACCGCTCTCCCGGTTTTTCCAATATAGAC
>JAUELO010000179.1:27321725-27340045 GCA_032357855.1 Amphibolips quercusostensackenii | reverse complement strand
ACAATCCTCGCTAGTGAACCCCCACTCGCCTGCTTCGCGAGTGTTGCGCTGCCGCTGAAGCGAAGCCGATGGGTCTCGAACCAAGCCACATTTCCGGCCACATCTTAAGCTCGAAACCCCCGATACCCACATGACTGTAATGAGACCCAACCTTCACATGTACATAGTCTTAGCAATAACGTTCCACTTTAATTTTAAAATACTTTGCTTTTTCTTTTGTTAATAATTTTTCCTCTCCCATTTTATTTATTAACTTTTGAAACAGTCTTAAATTTAAATTGTTTAAAATAGTAACACTTGAAATTAGGTCTTAATGTTCTGGTAATATGAAGCGGCCAAAACTGAATTAGTTGAAATCGAAAGCGTTCAAAGTTGAACAATTTTGAGTTGTAAAAGTTAACAATTAAATAATTTAATATAGATTTATTCGACTTTGATAAGCAAGTTCAAATAAAAGACATTTAAACTTTAGAATTTCCAAATTGAGACTTAATAATGAATTTTCTTTAAAAAAAGGGCACAGTATTATTGATTATTGTTTATAACAAGAAATTAAAGCCCCCTTTCAAAATGACTAGAGAATTTTTTTCGCTTTTTAAATCCTGTATGTGACAAAAATTTTTTTAAGTGATAATAAAACTAGACCAAAAAGGCAGCACATTTTCCAAAAACTTATTTTGAGTAAATCTTTTAATTACTTGTGAAAGTTACTGATGGACTACGTTAAAAAAATGTTGACATGCCTAAGTAATTACAACTGGAACAACAACTCCACGTTTTTTTAAAAAATTTTTTGTATATAAAAATAATATTTTTCTATACGTATATGTAAAAAAAATTTTGAATGCCTTAAAAAGATTTGACTTGCAATATTTTTTTTCAATATTTGAATTGCAATATAAAATTGAATAACAATGATTCTTCATTTATGGAAGTCTGTTTAAATTTCGCCTTTTTGGTAACAATTAATCTTCCTTGTTAAAAATTGATCTTTTCGCCTGAAAATTCAACTATTTCAGTTGAATATTTATTATTTTCATTCAAAAATTATCACTTTGTCTGGAAATGTAACTATTTTTTTTTATTAGTTTTTTTTTGTTGAAAATTAGTTTGTTTTTTTTATTGAAATGTAACTATTTCAAAGAAATATTTCATTATTTTGGATGCAAATTTATGTCTTTGGTTGCACATTAATTTTTTTTACTGAAAATTTAACTGTTTAATTTTTAGTTGACAATTTGTCTATTTTAGTTGAAAACTCATGTATTTTGTATGAAATTTATCTTTTTGGTAGAAATTAATCTTCTTGTTTGCAAATTCATCTTCTTGTTTAAAAATTCATTATTTTAGTTAAAAATTCATCTTTTTGGTTGAAAATAAAAATTTGATTTAAAGTTAAATTCTGTAGTTAAAAATTCATCTTTTTCATCTGAAATTCATTTCTTCTACTTCAAAATTCATCATTTTAGTTGAAAACTCATCAGTTTGGTTAAAAAAATTACTTTTCCATTTATGGTTGAAAAATGATCTTTTTTGTTCAAAATTCAACTATATAGTTAGAAATTGGCATTTTTTAGTTGAAAATTGAATTATTTGGTTGAGAATTCATGTATTTTGTTAAATAATCGTCTTTTTTGGTGGAAATTAATCTTTTTGGTTCAATATTTATCTTTTTGGTTGGAAATTTACCTATTCTAGTTAAAGATTCATCATTTTAATTTATAGTTCATCTTTTTTTTTTAATTCAACTTTTTTAGTTGAAAATTTATCATTTTAGTTTGAAATTTATTAGCTTGAACGAAAATTCATTTTTAAACGAAAATTTAACTATTCGAAATATGAGTTTAAAACTGATGCTTTTTTAGTTCAAAATTCATTTGGTTAAAAATTTGTTTTTTTTTTATTTAAAAATTTAACTATTTCGTTAAGAATGTATGTATTTTGTTGAAATTTCGTCTTTTTTGGTAGAAAATCAATCTTCTTGTTTCAAAAATCATCTTATTGGTTGAAAATTTAAGTATTCGAATTCAATATGCATTATTTTATCTAAAAATTCATATTTTTTGTTTAAAAAAATACGTGGTTGAAAGTTAAACTCTTTTGTTAAAAATTCATCTTTTTGGTTAAAAATTTATTTATTTTTTAGTTAAAGTCATCACTTTGGTTAGAAAATTTTTTTTTTTAATTAATTTTTTCAATTAAAAAATGAACTCTTCCATTTATTGTCAAACAGTGTTTTTTTTTTTAAATTCAAATTTATTTCTTTGCTTGAACATTAATTTTTTTAGCAAAAATTAAACTATTCAATTTTTTGTTGACAACTTATGTTTTTTAGTTAAAAATTAATGTATTTTGTTGAAACTTTTTTTTCAAACTGAAAATGGTCTTTTTTAATTAATGTTCGGTCTCTTGTGGTAGAAATACGTCTTCTTGGTTAAAATTTCATTTTTTCAGTTGAAAATTCCAGTATTCCAGTTAAAGATTTATTATTTCAATTGAAAATTCATCTCTTCGATTCAAAATTAATTTTTTTAACTGGAAATTTAACTATTACATTTTTGGTTTAAAATTGATCTTTTTTAGTAGAAAGTTCAACTATTTCGTTAAAAAATCATGTATTGTTTTACAAAGTCGCCTTTTTGGAAGAAAAATAATCTTCTTGGTTGTAAATTTATCTTCTTGTTTGAAAATTCATCTTTTTGGTTAAAAATTCACCTTTCTGGTTGGAGATAAAACGACTTGATTGAAAGTTAAAATTTTTTTTAGTCCATCTCTTTCGTTTGAAGTCCATCTGTTTCAGATAAAGATTTACCATTTTGGTTGAAAACTCATCACATTATTTGAAAATTTTTTTTTTGTTTTTCTTATAGCAAAATTAATTTTTTTTTACTGAAAAATTAACTCTTCTATTTATAGTTGAAAATTGATCTTTTATGGTTCAAAATTCAACTATTTGGTTGAAAATTTATGTATTTTATCAAAAAGTTTGTCTTTTTTGGTAGAAATTAATCTTTTTTGTTAAAAATTTATCTTATCGGTTGAAATTATAATTGTTCAAGTTCAAGATTTGTCATTGTAGTCAAATATTTTTTTTTTATTTAAAATTCAACTATTCCAGATAAATATTCCACCATTTTAGTTTAAAATATTTCTCTTTCGGTAAACATTCATTTTTTATCTGAAAATGTACATGTTCAATATTTGGTTAAAAAATTATTTTTTTTATTTGAAACTTATTTATTCAGATAGAAATTAATTTTCTTGGTTAAAAATTCATCTTTTTGGTTTATTCAACTATCCTAGTTGAAGATTCATCATTTAAGTAGAAAATTTATCAGTTTGGTTGAGAATGGACATTCTTTAGTTCAAAACTCAACTATTTAATTCAAAATTTGTCTTTATTTATTGAAATTTCAATTATTTCATTAAAAATGTGCAAATTCTGTTGAAATTTCGTCTTTTTGATAAAAAATTAATCTTCTCATTTAAAAAGTCTAAAAGTCTAAAAGAAATGAAAACTTGGTTGAAAGTTAAACCCCTTTTGATCAAAATTCTTTTTTTTTGGTTTAAAATTTATCTATTCTAGTTGAAGATTCATAATTGTTATTGAAAATTTCTCACTTTGATCGCAAATCGTTTTTTTTGTATAAAATTAATTTTTTTAATGAAAAATTATCTATTCCATTTCATGTTTTGTTGAAAACTGATCTTTTTTTAGTTTAAAACTCAACTGTTCGTTTGGAAATTGGTCTTTTTAGGTTATGAATTCAACTTTTTTGTTGACAATTTATGTCTTTTGTTGAATAATCGTCTTTTGTTAGGAAATTCATCTTGTTGGTTGAAAATTCAGCTATTTGGTCAAAAATTGATCTTTATTATTGAAAGCGCAATATTTGTTCTTGAAAATTTAGGAATTCCGAGCCAATTGTTTTAAAAAGTGCGAAATTTTATCCAGCATTTCAGTAGTAAACTCAAAAGTTATCATTTTTTGATTAAACTGTTTATCTTTTTTTTAAATTTACTGCCTATAATAACTTTTTTAACATACTTATTTTTTAATTCAAAAAATATCCCTATGAGCGTGAAAAAGCTACTTTTCTAAACTTATTTTTTAACCCTAGGGATTATGAGATGTGTATTTAGCGAGTCGTTTATCGTTTAATTTAGACAACTTTTAATTATTTTTTTTTTATACAAAATTCATAGAATAAAGGTTTTTGAATGGTTGATTGAAAACTTTCACGAACATAGTAGAATGTTATCGTAATATTCACAGACGTCGAGTAATCGAGGAATTGAGGTACAGAGCGGGTCATCTGTTTAGGAACTGTAGAACAATAGAGCACTATCCGATTGAACCTTCAATGAAGCTCAACGATCGACAAAGTATTTGTAAACTTGACTTTTCGAAATTGAAAGGATTTGCTTTTTTATCTTTTTTTTAATCAGAAATAGTCCTTGATGAAACAGGTTAAAAACGCTAAATTTTAATTAAGATCCTTAATTAGAAACAAAATCCAGCAAGCTTTCTCCTGGACCGGGAAATCGGGAAAACCGGGAAATGACTATCAATTTTGTTTACTAGAAAAAAACACGGAAATTAAATTTGTGACCGGAATTTTTCTCTTGAATATACTAATATGCAAATTAAGGATCTTATAGATGTGCAGGCAAGTTCAGAATTATAATAATCTTCAACTTTATTTATTAAATTAAAAAATAAAAATCTGTTGATAAAATTAAATTTAAAGAAATGCTAGAAAATTTGAATCAATTCGAAAAAGATTACCCGTGGATTCATTAAAATTAAAGTAGATTTATCTGAATTTATGAGAATTCCATTCAAGAATATTATGTTAAATTTCAGGACAGATAAACTTAATTCATAAGATTCAGATTGAATCGAGAGAATTTAGTTTCATTTAAAATTGATTATCTCAATTTAATAAAATCTTACCTAAATGAAGCAGATTTAGCTGTATTAAAAAAGATTTTAATTAATTTAAGAGAATTTAACTCAAATTAAGAAGGTTAAGTTGAATTGAAAGGAATTTAAGAAAATTCTAGTCATTTCTTTAAAGATTACAGGTGAATTCGCGAAAATGTAGGAAAATTCATTTCATATTATGAAAATGAAATTAAAAAATATTATATTAAATTTGAGAGAACATCGATTTAATTTAAGAAGATTTCGTTTGATTCAAGAAAATGCAACTTAGATCAAGAAAATTCAAGTCAATTCTTAAAAGATTACAAACTAATTTTCAGTTTAAGAGAATTTAACTTATTTCCCGAAGGCTTAGCCTTATTAAAGCTGATTTGAATGAATCTAAGAGAAATGAACCTAATTTAAAATAATTCCTTTTAATCCCTTCAAATTCAATAAAATTAAATTAAATTCTGAAAAGATTGCAAGCGGGTTCACGAAAATTAAAAAGATACATTCGAAGTCTATAAGAATTTAATAAAGAATATTAAATTCAATTCAGGAAAAGATCGATTTAATTCAAGAAGATTCAACCTCATACAAAAGAATTTTATTTAGATAATTCAACTCAATTCAAGAAGATTAAGTAAAATTCAAAGGAATTCAAAAAAATTAAAGTCAATTCTAAAAAGATAATTTTAATTAATTTGAAAGAATTCAACTCAATTCAAGAAAGCCAAGTTAAATTCAAAGGAATTCAAGAAAATTAAAGAAGGTTCATTCAATATTATGAGATTTAAATTCATGAATATTTTGTTTGATTCAAGAGAATCTCACTTGGATCAAGAAAATTCAAGTCAATTCTTTAAAGATTACAAGCTACTTTTCAGATTAAGAAAATTCAACTCAATTCCTGAAGGCTTAGCTTTATTGAAGCTGATTTTAATTAGTATAAGAGAAATGAATTTAATTTCAGATAATCAAGTTAAGTTCAAAAGAATTCAAGAAAATTCAAATTAATTCTGAAAACATTGCAAATTTATTCACGAAAATTAAAGAAGCTACATTTGACGTTATGAGAATTCAATTCAAGAATATTATATTTAATTTAGAAAAAGATCAATTCAATTCAAGAAGATTTAATATGATTCTAAGGAATTTAATTCAGTTGAATGTTTTTTACTTAATTTAAAAGAATGTAACTTAATTGAAGAAGATTATACTGTATTAAAGAAGATTGAAACTAATAGCAGATAATTCAACTTAATTCAAGAAGGTAAAGTTAAATTTAAAGGAATTTAAGAAGATTGAAGACAATTCTAAAAAGATTAAAACGGGATTCACAAAGATTGAAGAAGATTCATTTGACTTTATGAGAAATAAATTCAAGAATATTATGTTTAATTTAAGAACAGATAAACTTCATGCACACTTATTCAAATTCATTCGAAAGAATTTAGTTTCGTTAAAAAAAGTTTTTCTAAATTCAAGAAAATTCAACTAAAATGTAGAATATTTAACTGTATTTAAGATGATTTTAATTAATTTAAGAGAATTGAACTCAATTCAAGAAAGCTAAGTTAAATTCCAAGCAATTCAAGAAAATTAAAAAAGATTCATTTAATATTATGAGAATTAAATTCAAGAATATTTTGTTTGATCCAATAGAATTCCACTCAGATCAAGAAAATTTGAGTCAATTCTTACAAGATTTCAAGCTGATTTTCAGTTAAAGAAACCCTGACTCAATTCCCGAAGGCTTAGCTTTATTAAAGGTAATTTAAAATAATTCAAGAGAAATAAACTCAATTAAAAATAATGAAGTTAAATTCAAAGGAATTCAAGAAAATTCAAGTCATTTCTTTAAAGATTACGGGTGGATTCAAGAAAATGTAAGAAGATTCATATAATATTATAAGAATTAAATTTAAAAATATTATATTTAATTTGAGAAAATATCAATCAAATTCAAAAAGATTCAATATGATTCAAAGGAATTTAATTCAGTTGAAGAATGTTTTTCCTAATTTAAAAGAATGTAACTTAATTGAAGAAGATTTAACTGTATTACAGAATATTAAAACTAATTGCAGATAATTCAACTTAATTCAAAAAGATTAAGTTAAATTTAAGGGAATTCAAGAAGATTAAAGTCAATTCTAAAAAGATTAAAAGGGGATTCACAAAAATTAAAGAAAATTAATTTGACTTTATGAGTAATCAATTCAAGAATATTATATTTAATTCAAGAACTGATAAACCTAATTTATGAAAATTTAGCTTAATTCGAGAAAATTTAGTTTCATTGAAAACAAGTTTTTCTTAATTTAGAAAAATTTAACTTAAATGTAGTAAATTTAACTGTATTAATAAAGATTTTAATTAATTTCAGAAAATTCAACTCAATTTGAGAAAGCTGAGTTGAATTCAAAGAAATTCAAAAAAATTAAACAAGATTTTCTTAATATTATGAGAAAGAAAATCAAGAATATTTTGTTTGATTCAAGAGAATTTCCCTTAGTTCAAAAAAATTCAAGTCAATTCTCGAAAGATTACAAGCTGATTTTCAGTTTAAGAGACTCTAACTCAATTCCCGAAGGCCTAGCTTTATTAAAGGTGATTTAAATTAATTCAAGAGAAATAAACTGTATTTAAAATAATTAGGTTGAATTCGATGGAATTCAAAAAAATTATTTTCAATTCTAAAAAGATTGCAAAATTAAAGAATGCACATTTGAAGTTATAAGAATTAAATCCAAGAATATTATATTTAATTCGGGAAAGGTTTAATTCAATTCAAGAAGATTTAGTTTGATTCAAAACAATTTATTTCAGTTGAAGAATGTTTTTCCTAATTTAAGAGAATTTAACTTAATTGAAGAAGATTAAACTCTATTAAAGAAGATTGAAAATAATCGCAGATAATTCAACTCAATTCAAAAAGGTTAAGTTAAATTCAAAGGAATTCAAGAAAATTCAAGTCAATTCTAAAAAGATTACAAGTGGATTCACGAAGGTTAAAGAGGATTCATTTGAATTCATGAGAAATCAATTCAAGAATATTATGTTTAATTTGAGAGCAGATGAACTTAATTCACAAAAATCCAGATTGATTCGAGAGAATTTAGTTTCACTGAAAAAAGTTTTTCTCAATTTAAGAAATATTAACTTAAATGTAGAAGATTTGACTGTATTAAAAAGATTTTAATTAATTTGACAGAATTCAACTCAATTTAAGAAAGCTAAGTTAAATTCAAAGGAATTTAAGAAAATCAAAGAAGATTCATTTAATATCATGAGATTTAAATTCAAGAATATTTTGTTTGATTCAAGAGAATTTCACTTAGATCAAGAAAATTTGAGTCAATTCTTAGAAGATTACAAGCTACTTTTCAATTTAAGAGAATTTGACTCCATTCCCGAAGGCTTAGCTTTATTAAAGCTGATTTTAATTATTTTAAAAGAAATAAACTCAATTTAGGATAATTAAGTTGAATTCGAAGAAATTCAAGAAAATCAAATTAAATTCGAAAAAGATTGCAAGCGGATTCACGGAAATTGAAAAAGATACATTTGAAGTAATAAGAATTTAATTCAAGAATATTATATTTAATTTAGGAAAAGATAAATTTAATTCAAGAAGATTCAGTTTGATTCAAAAGAATTTAATTCAGTTAAAGAATGTTTTTCTTAATTTAAGGAAATTTAACTTAACTAAAGAATATTTAACTGTTTTAAAGAAGATTTAAACTTATTGCAAATGATTAAACTCAATTGAAGAAGGTTAAGTTAAATTCAAAGGATTTCAAGAAGATTGAAGTCGATTCTAAAAAGATTAAAACGGCATTCGAAAAAACTAAAGAAGATTAATTTTAATTGATGAGAAATGAATTCAAGAATATTATGTTTAATTTAAGAACAGATAAGCTTAATTCACAAAAATTCAAATTCATTCAAAAGAATTTCGTTTCATTGAAAAAAGTTTTTCTGAATTTAAGTTTTTTTAACTTAAATGTAGAATATTTAACTGTATTTAAGAAGATTTTAATTAATTTAAGAAAATTTAACTCAATTCAAGAAGGCTAAGTTAAATTTGAAGGAATTCAAGAAAATTAAAGAAGATTCATTTAATATTATCAGAATTAAATTCAAGAATATTTTGTTTGATTTAAGAGAATTTCCCTTAGTTCAAAAAAATTTAAGTCAATTCTCGAAAGATTACAAGCTGATTTTCAGTTTGAAAGACTCTAACTCAATGCCCGAAGGCTTAGCTTTATTGAAGGTGATTTTAATTAATTTAAGAGTAATAAACTGTATTTAAAATAATTAGGTTAAATTCAATGGAATTCAAGAAAATTCAAATTAATTCTGAAAACATTGCAAATTTATTCACGAAAATTAAAGAAGCTACATTTGACGTTATAAGAATTCAATGCAAGAATATTATATTTCATTTAGAAAAAGTTCAATTTAATTCAAGAAGATTTAATTTGATTCAAAAGAATTTATTTCGGTTGAAGAATGCTTTTCCTACTTTAAGAGAATTTAACTTAATTGAAGAAGATTTAACTGTATTAAAAAAGATTGAACATAATTAAGTAGACTTAAAAACAGAGAATTTCGTAAAGAATTGTAACTTTTACTTTTGAACGGGAAATTGCGGTAAAAAATTAAAATTTATAATTTAAAAAAGGAAATTTTCATAAAGAATTATTATTTAACTTAAAACAGGCAAATTTTTTGCATAGAACGGGAATTTTTGAAAATAATTTTAATTTTGATTCAAAAGAAAAGATTTTAAAAAATATCCCGGTTTAAATTTAGAATTATAATTATTTACAAAATTTTTAGATTCAAATAAGAATTAAAATTCTGCTTCAATTAAAAAAATCATTGAAATAATGAAAAAATTTTAGAAATCCCTTAAAATCTTTAATAATTGTTTGAAGTTATGCAAATTTTGTTGAACTCTTTTGAATTAACCGGAAAAAATTAAAAATTGACCGGAAATTAAAAATAATTTGTCGAGTATACACACTGTGTAAGACAATCTTGAGTTCGAATTTCTTTTCAAATTTTCATTTGAATAATTAAAGAAGGATTTACAAACAGAAATCTTCGCAATTTGATCTTTATACCATTTTATCTCGGATTCTTATTTTAGTCATCCTAATCAGTTCTAACAGAAGCGCCGTCATCCGGCAAAGACAGGTCCTGGGCTCGAATCCCAGCGAAGTTGAGAGGCATTGATTTTTTCAGTGAAAATTTTATTCCAAATCTGATTTAAAAATTGCCATCTTGTCTTACTGACGTAAAAATATCTTTAACATTTGATAAATTAATTGGGTCATTACGATGGATTTCTAGTTTGCTAATGATAAAAAGGAATCTTCTGATAGATCTGATCAAGAGTACTAAAATGAAAATCTTAAATAAAAAGTTTCATAATTGCCTATGTTCAGCTAGAAAGCGTAAGGGTTTCTGTGAAAAAAAGGTTGTTTGGGCCCCTTCGTAGCTTAGTTGCTAGAGCCGTCCGGCAAGCGATAGGTCCTGGGTTCGAATCCCGGCGGAGTTTGAGAGGCTTTTCTTTTTTTTCAGAGAAAATTTTATTAATTTGGCCTTTTCTGTGCAGGAAGTTTAGAGCTATCTTAGTTATAATCCATCTAGTGAGTTGTAGACTGAAATCCTTTATGTTGTACTGATTGAATTTTCAGAAAATGCATATAGTAGCTGTATGGGTCACTATTGTATTGGCACATTCGAGCAGAGTGCTCGTAGTTGGAGACCAAACACAGTATATTAGTCCTTTGTCTCCACAAAGGACAACGTTCAGCGAAATTGGTTTCAACGACAAGCGATCCAACATGGCAGAACCTTCGTGTGAAGAGTTGCGAGCCATGTGGAGATACAGTAAACGACAAAGCAGAGCTGCAGAAACTACCAATGAACTACCAATGTATCGCGACCCATTTTCCTACAATGTATGGGAAACTTATCCAAGTCGCTCACAATCATCGCTCGGTTATCGAGGTAATGTTACAATTTTCTATCAAATTACAAATGGAAATCATTAAGTTAGATCAGGCGGTAGCGCTCCGAGTTTGTAACCGGAAAGTCCGGGTTCGATTCCTGCTGCCGGCGTAATAGTACGAAACTTTTTTTATTTATATTCAATTTTTATATTATTTTATTTTACTATTTCTTCAAATTTTAATTTTTAATTTATATTCAATATTTTATTTTTATATATTTTATTGTTATCCTATATGAAATTAAAAATAAACAAAACAAAAATTTTCAATTGACTGACACAAAATAAGAATTTTCTATAAATAAAAACTTTACTTGAAGTAAAAGTGGTAAAAGGTGAAAAACCTAATTTTTTCAAATTAAAAAAAATGGTTTAAATACTTTCGTTCGTTTTAAATAAATTAAATAGCGAATTGCAAAAAAAATGTAATAAAGAAAAATAGTAGGTAAAAAATGTTGACAGCAGGAATCGAACCCGGACAAGCGTAGATTATTTAAAACCTTTTTCTGGCAATTACCTATTACAAAAACTTCAGTTTTATTCAAATTCGTTTAAATGAAATTAAATAAAAAAATATTCAACTATTGAAGATTCAAACTAATTCAAGAAAATTAAAATCAATTTGAGAACGTTGATTTGAAATTAGGGGAATTTAAGAAGCTTTTGAAGATTTGGGAAAAAAAATTTGAAGCGTTTCAAAAATTTTTTAAGGTTTTAAAAAAGCAAAAAAACTTTTCTTACGATTGCGGAAAAAAAATTTATTTTGAAAAATTAATTTTTAAAGAAAATTGAAACATTTTTCAAAACATTTCTAAAAATGTCGAAAAAAATTTATGTGATTTTAAGCGAAATTTTTATTTTGACATATTTTTAAAAAATTTCGAAATAGTTCGAGGTTATTTAAAAGATATTTGCAAATTCTTCTCTTAGTAGAAATTTCACCTTTAATGGTGAAAATTACAATTTTCTGGTTGAAAATTAATCTGTTTTCATGGAGGATTTAACTATTTTGTTAATAATTTGTCTTTTCTAGTTGAATTCATATGTAATTTGTTAGAAATATTTTGTTTAGTTAAACGTCATCTCTTCATTTGAAAATTTGTCTATTCCGTTAAAAATTGATTTTTTTGGTTGCAAATTATTATTATTTTTTTTTTAACTTCTTAGTTTTTGGTTGAGATAAGAAAATTCAGTTACTTGGTAGAAATTTCAATCATTCATTTAAAATTTTTTTTTTTTTGGAAAATTCATATTTTGGAACTGAGAATTAAACTGTTTGGTTAAAAATTTAACTATTTTATTAAAAATAAAAATATTTCATTGAAATTTCGTATTTTTTAGGACGAAATTTATCTATTTGTTTTAAAATTAAACTATTCGAGTTAAAATTACTTTTCTTGTTAAAAATCACAATTTTCGGTTTGAAAAATTGTACTATTTTGTAGAAAATTTGTCTCTTTTGGTAAAAATTTGATCTTTTTTTTTTAGAGATACAATTTGTGGAAAAATAATATTCTTTGGTTGAAAATACAACTGTTATGTTGAAATTTGTGTTTTTTTAAATAATTAAAAATTATAAAATATTTTTAACAATTTTTAAACAAAATGAGGATTTTTGAAGATTTTGAAACAAAATTTATAAGCTTTTCAAGAATCTTGCAAAATTTTAAGAAAACCACAAACTTTTTTCACGATTCTGGTGGACAATAAAAATGAATTAGGTTTTAATTTTTGAAAATTTTTCTTCAAAGCAATTTTTTAAATTTAGTAAAAGATTTCTCAAAATTTGTAGAAAAAAATCGGAAATATTTTAGGAGAATTTTTTTATTTTGAAAGAATTCTCAAAATTTTAGTAATAATTCAAGTAAGTTCAAAAGATGTTTAAAAATTCTTTTCTTGGTACAAATTTCACCTTTTTGGTTAAATGCTCAATTGTTGGTTGAAAATTGATTTGTTTTTAATTGGGATTTAAGTCTTTTGTTGAAAAATGTTATTTTTCTGATTGAATTTTACTGTGATTTGATAAAAATGATTTTTTTCTTTTGGTTGATCTTTCATCTCTATATTCGAAAATTCAACTACTTTGTTGAAATTTTTCTTATTGCAAATTAATTTCTTTATCTGAAAATTTAACTGTTCCATGTTTGGTTGGTTTAAGATTACCTTCTTTGCTATAAATTACAACTTTCGGTTTAAAAAATTGAACTATTTTGTAAAAAATTCTACTCTTTTGGTAAAAATTTAATCTTCTTTGGTTGAAGGTGCAATTGGTTTAAAAAAAATATATTTTTTGTGTGAGGATTTGACTTTTATCTTAAAATTATTTTTTTTTAATAATTAAAAATATAAGAAGATATACATTTTTTTTTTAAATTAAGTTTTTTGAAGATTTTAAAACAAAATTCAGAAGTGTTTCAGGAAATCTGAAAGGTTTAAAGCAAGAAAAAATCTTACGATTCCGGAGTAAATTAAAAATTTATTTTCATTCTAGAGAATTAATTTTAATAAAAATTTCACAATTTTTCAAAAGATTTATTAAATGTGAAAAAAAATCTAAAAGATTTTGATTTTTTTTGTCTTGAAAGATTTCTCAAAACCTTAGTAATATTTCAAATTAATTTAAAAGTTGTTTGGAAATTCTTCTCTGGGTAGAAATTTCACCTTTTTGGTTGCAATTATTCTTTTTTGATTGAGGATTCAACTATTTCCTTGAAAATTTATCTTTTCTAGCCTAATTTAACTGTAATTTTTTGATAATTATTTTGTATAAATTGGGAAATCACTTCCATTTTTATTTCCTTCTTCCCTACCCCCTGCACGCTTCCCCTTTCCTTTTTTCCTCTTTTCCAATTTTTCCTTTCACACTTTTCCTTCTCTATTTCTCTTTTTTATTTTTCATTTTCCCCTTTCCTTCTCCATACCCCCTTACCTTTCATTTTACCGTTTCCCCTTTTCATTCGGCCTTTCCAGTTTCGCCTTATATTTCCCCTTTTCCTTCACCACTGCGATTCCCTCTTTTCCCCTTTTCTTTTTTTCCTTTCCTTTTTTGCCTTTCTTTTACTCCCTTTTCCCGTTTTCCCTTCTCCTTGTTTCCATTTTCCAAGACTTCTTTTTGCCCTTCCCCTTTTGCCCTTCCTTTTTCTCTTTTTTATTTTTCCTTTTTCATTCCCCTTTTCCTTCACAATTTTCTTTTTTTCCTTTTTTCTTATTTTTTTTTCACTTCCCCTTTTTCCTTTCCTTCCCACGTTTTCCATTTTTTCTTTACCTTTTTCAATTAGATTTTTTTTTGCGTTCTACTTTTTCAGTTTTCCCCTTCCTCTTTCCCCTTTTCCAATTTTCTCATTTTCCCTTTCTTATTTCTCTTTCCCCTTTTCTCCTTTAATTTTCCCTTTCCATCTCCTTTATCCCTTATCAGTTTGCTCCTTTCTTCCCTCCTTTTTCTGTCCCCTTTTTTCTTTTTTTTACATTTTTCTTCCCCTTTTCCCTTTCTAAATTTCTCCTCTACACTATCCCTTTTTTGTCCCCTTTCTCATTTCCTTTTTATATTTCCTTTTCCCCCTTTTCCTATTCCCCTTTTCCAATTTTACCCTGTTCCTCTTTGTATTTCCCCCTTTTTTATTCCCTTTTTCCCTTTTCTCTCCTTCTTTGCAGTTCACCATCTCCTCTTTCTTTTACCCCTTTCTCCTTTTTCTTTTTCATTCTGTTCCCTTTTTTCGCCTTTTCCAATTTTTCCTTTCCATTTCCCTTTTACCTTTCACATATCCCCTTATTTTACCCCTCTTCCGTTTCCTTTTCCCTTCTCTGATTTTCCCTTTTCCAATTTCCCGGTCCCTCTTCATTTTCCCTTTTCCCTGAACTTTTCTTCCTTGTCTCTCGTTCCCTTTTCAGTTTTCCCTTTTCCCATTCCCCATTTTCCTTTTCTCTTCACTCTCTCCCCCTTTACTCTTTTTTTCTGTTCCTCCTTTTCACTTTTTCTAATTTTTCCTTTTCCTTTCCCTTTTACTTTTAACCCCTTCCGTTTTCCCCTTATCTTTTCCTCTTTGCCTTTTTCCCTTCTCTTTTCTAATTTCCCTTTTACATTGTCATCTACTTCCCCCTTCTCCCCTTTTCTATTTTACGCTTTCCCCAATTTCCCTTTCCTTTTCCCTTTTCCTTAACGTTTCTTCCTTTTCCTTTTCCAGTTTTCCCTTTCCAGCTTTCCACTTTTCTCTTTTCCCTCTTCCCTTTCTCGTTTATCTTTTCCTCTTCTTTTTTGTCTTTCCCCCTCTTTCCTTTTCTAATTTTTCCTTTCTATTTTCACCTTTCTCATCTTTCTTTTCCTTTTTGCTTTACCCTTTTTCATTTCCCATTTTTCTTTTTTTCTTCCGCCTTATCCTGTTGCCTTTTCCCTTTTTTCCTCTCTCTCTCTCTCTCTTTCTTCTGCTTCGCCTTCCCTCTTTCCCTTTCCTGTTTTCCCCTTTCCACTTCCCCTTGCTCTTTTCCTTTTTTCCCTTTCCCATTTGGTAAGGGGACAGGGAAAAAGTAAGAGAAACAGAAAGATTTCTCGATTCAGACCCTGCCCAGTCGTGCGGTCGGAGTATATCTTCTGATTTTCTACTTCAATTGTTTATGTTAAATTTTAATAATAGTTTCCTTTCAAAATGTATTTTCAGAAGATTATACAGGGCCGGCAAGAAGTAGATCTGGTGGAGTTCCAATTTATGGAAAAGTGGTCCATAAGGCCCCAGCAGGAAGTAGATTGAGAAATGGAAGTCCAGATAGATCGAGGGCTTTCGAGGAGGTAACAAGGATGTATGGAACAGTAAATCGTCATCCACCAGCTTCTCATCGACGACTCAACTTCAGAGTCGGTGGCGGTACCGCTCCGACGTCGTCTCAAGTGCCTCAGGCAGGAAGCTTTCAACACCTCAAGGAACTGATACTTACCGAACGAGCACGAGAACTACAGGTAAGCCGATAAAAACCCGATAAAAGCAAAAAAAGTTTCTTTTCTTACCTCAAATCCTCTTGAAGACAGGGCCTAAAGTGTTTCTAATTTCGGAACACACACCTTTTGAATGTGCACTAGGGTGGTCCAAATTTTTTTTTTTCGGCAATTTACTTTCTCATTGACCGGAAATTTGTTTGAATCAAGAATAAAATAAATTTTTTTAAATGATATTTTGAGGTGGCGCAAGCTCTATAAAGTTGAAAACGTATTTTCCATTAAAAAAAAATACGTTTTTGTAATTTTTTTTCAGAATCGTCAATAATAGGTCAATCGAGTTAAAACTCAACATTTCTCTTCAAAATCAGCCGTAGATTGCAAACAAAATAATAATTACTCAATGAATATCACCCCCATAAGTCGGTTTTATCAGCTTCCAAAAAAACCCCATAAGTGAAAAACTGGGTTTTGCGAGTTTTTGGCGCTAATTATAATTTTCTTTATTTTTTAAGTGCAAATTGTTTCTAGTACATAACATCATACTTTAAACTTAAAATGAGATATTTACATAAATTATTTAAATAAATTATTACTGTTTTTAGCAATTTTCTGTTAGAATAGATTTAGAAAGTCGCGGTTTTTTCACAAATTTTCTTTTTTGTGTCAAATTTTCAATGAGAGTGAGGTAATAATTGATGTTAACGGATATAATTGTTTAAACAATTTATCATTGTTAATAATATTCTCTTAGAATAATGTTAGAAAATTGCAGTTTTTTTACAAATTTTTTACTTTTTGTCCAATTTTTAATAAGAGTGAGGTAAATAATTAACTGAAGTCAACAAAATTAATTGCTTAAACAATTTATTATAATTGTTTATGATATTCAATTTGAATAATGCTAGAAAGTTGCGGTTTTTTCTAGAATTCCAAACTATTTGTCCACTTTTTACTTAGAGTGAGTTAATAATTAATTCAATTTAGCAGAAATAATTATTTGAACAAATTATTATTTTTTATAACAATCTTTTTCTCTATGATTGATAGATAGATGCGGGTTCTTCTGAAATCTTTATATTTTTACCTACTTCTTACTTAGAGAAGTAATAAATCATACAAGTTAACAAACATAGTTGTTTAAACCATTTTTTATTGTTTATAACTATCCTCTCTTAGATAAGTGCTGAAAAATTGCGGGTTTTTCTGAAATCTTAAACTTTTTATCCACTTTTCACTTAGTAAGGTAAAAATTTTAGCAAGAACAAACATAATTGCTTAAACAATTTATTATTGTTTATAACTATCCTCTCTTAGATAAGTGCTGAAAAGTTGCGCGTTTTTCTGAACTCTTAAACTTTTTATCCACTTTTTAGTTAGTAAGGTAATAATTATTGCAAGGAGAAACATAATTGTTCAAACAATTTATTATTGTTTATAACTATCTTCTCCTGGAGTAATGCTAAAAATTGCGGTTTTTTTCAAACTTTTAACTTCATGTCCACCGTTCACTTGAAGTGACTTAATATTTAATTTAACTTAGCAAAAATAATTGTTTAAACAAATTATTATTGCATATAGCTATCTTCTTATATATTAATACTCGATAGTTCCGGTTTTTTTCTAAAATTTTCTACTCCTTGTTCCATTTTTAATTTGAGTTAAGTAATAATTAATTCAAGTTAAGGACATTTTTTAAACAGTTTATTATTATTGTTAAAATAATATTTTCTTTGCTTAAAGGTAGAAAGTTGCGATTTTTCCTGAAAATGTTATCTATTTGTCAATTTTTTACTTGAAGGGACTCAGTAATTAATTAAATTGAGCAAAAATAATCATTCAAACAAATTGTAATTGTTAATAATATTTATTTAATATAACGCTAGAAAATTGCAGTTTTTTTATCCATTTTCTACTTTTTATCCAATTTTTAATTAGAGTAAGGTAAATAAGTAATTAGAGTGAACAAAATTATTTTCAAAACAGTTTATTATTATTAATAATATTGTCTTTGAATCATGTAAGAAAGTTGCGGTTTTGTCTAAAATATTCGATTTTTGGTCACATTTCACTTAGAGTTTGATAATGGTTATTGAAATTTAACAAGCATAATTGTTTAAACAAATTATTATTGTAAAAACCTTTTCCTTCTGTAGTAATGGTAGAAAGTTGCGTTTTTTTTAATTCTCCACTTTTGTGTTAAACTTCATAGGACTTATACCACCTGTGAATATAATTTTTTTTATAAAAAAAAAATTATTTATTTTTGTGTGGATTTGAACAAATTTCTAGGCGATATGCATAAAAATTCGAAAAAAAGATTTTCCTATGCATTTCTTGACCACCTTAATGTGAACCCTCCTTCTTACAAGAAAAAGCCAACTCAGACCAACTCAGAAGGGACATCCTTACCTGTTGGCAAAACAGCTCACCAACGC
>JAUELO010000179.1:27228521-27239931 GCA_032357855.1 Amphibolips quercusostensackenii | reverse complement strand
TCCCGGGTACTTTCTCGCCAAAGGAATTCCAATATGCAAAATCGCGAGGAGACTCGTAATCGCCAACTTCCAGGTCGTTTGGGAGGGACAGTTATATTTCATGGACAAAGGCACATGCAGTGCTTCTATGATGTGCCTCAAAATTTGGCCCTCGATTACCGGAGATTCGTGGGCAGTTTTTTGATACAAACTTACTACCATGGATAAGGCTTTTTCTCCAAAAGGCACGTAGTTCATAGTCACCCAATCGGCCTAAAAAAGGCTCTTTTTACTATTTTTTTTTTAAATTTCAAAAAATTTCAAGAAAATTCGTAAAAACTTACAGATACCCCTCTGACTTGCGAAATCTGCTTGGTAGCAATTTTTCCATAAGTCGGTGCTTCGCAAGCCAATTTTAGGAAGTAAAGGAGCTGCAGAAAAATGGGTCCTATCATCGTTTTTAAATTTTCTGGTCCCAAAAGTGCTTCCTGAAAAAAGAAAATATCATTTTTTTTTAGAAGAAAGTTCCTTTATTAGATTCTCGCATTCAATTTATAATTTTAAATAAAATTAATGCATTGGTACCATATCAAATTCCATATGGAGCGCTCAAGATTTCAAGTAGAAATATACTGCAACTTAAAAAAAAATAGTTGAATTTTCAACCGAAAAAGATTACCTTTCAACAAAAGAGTTCAATTTACCAGCTGAAAAGTCAAACGTTTTAGAAAACAGTTGACTTTTAAACCTAAAAATATGAATTTTCATTCAAGAAAGATGATTTTTCTAACAAATAATTCAACTTCCAAGCAAAAGAGAGGAATTTTCAACCTAAAAAGATAAGTTTCAACCAAGTGGTCAAATTTTCAAAGAAAACAAAAAATAAAGTGAAAAAATTCTTCTCCAGCAAATTTTCGACCAAATAAGATTAATTTATAATAAAATAGTTGAATTTTCAACAAAATATTAAAATTTTTAACAAAATAGTTGAATTTTTAACCAATTAGTTAAATTCTCAGCATATTATAAGAAATATTTTTAACCAAAAACTTGAATTTTTAACTAGAAAAAAAGAACAATTTTCAACTCTAGTCCAATTCTCAAATAAAAAGAATCGATTTTCAACCGCAAACAGAATAAATCAAGTTTTGGTTGAAAAAAAATCGATTCTAACAACAAGAAGCGAATTTTTAACAAATCAGTTTAATTTTCAAGCAAAAGAGATAAATTTTTAAACAAAACAAATATGAATTTCCAGCGAAATGATCCAATTTTCAAATTAAGAAGATTCAAGTTTTTTCTTTCGATGTGATGAAAGTTTTTGATCTACTAATCTAAACCAAATTGGTTGAAATTTTTAGCTACGAAAAAATTTCTCTCTAGCTAGTTTTCTATCTAAAAAGACGAATGTTTCACCAGATAATTGAATTTTCAACCAAATAGTTGAATTTTTAGAAAGGCGAATATTTTAGAATACAGTTGACTTTTTGACGCAAAAATATTAACTTTCTATCCAAAAAGACGAATGTTCAAAAAAACAGTTACATCTTCTACCAAAAAAAGATTAATTTTTAACAAAATATTTAAATTTCCAAGAAAATAGTTGAATTTTTAACCAAATTGTTGAATTTTCAACTTAAAAAGAAGTATTTTTAAGCAAATAGTTAAATTTTTAAAGATTAACTTCAAATAAAAAAGTTGATCTTTTAAGCTAAAAAGTCAAACGTTTTAGAAAACAGTTGACTTTTAATTCCGAAAAGATGAATTTTCAATCAAGAAAGATGATTCTTCAACGAAACAGTTGAATTTTCATTAAAAAAATGTCATCGAAAATTAAAAATTAATTTTAAACCAAGCAGTTGTACTTACAACCAAATAGTTGAACTTTTAAACAAAAGAGAGAAATTTTCAACCAAATGTTTGAATTTTCAAAAAGACGAATATTTTAGAATACAGTGGAATTTTTCATTCAAAAGCATGGATTTTCTATCCAAAAAGACGAATGTTAAAAAAACAGTTTCATTTTCGGAGAAAAAAATTAATTTTCAACAAAATAATTGAATTTTTAACAAAATATTTAAATTTTCGAGAAAATATTTGAATTTTTAATAAAATATTTAAATTTTCAAGAAAATACTTTAATTTTTAACCAAATAGTTGAATTGTCAACCTACACAGAAGTATGTATTTTCAGGCAAATAGTTAAATTTTCAACAAAAGAAGATAATTTCTTCACAAAAAAGTTGAATTTTCAATAAAAAGATGAAAATTTTCAACAAAAAGTGTAATATTATTATTTCAAGAAAAAAATATTTCAATTTTAAGTAAAGTTGAATTCAACTAAAAAAGATAAATTTTCAACTATAGTTCAATTTTCAAATAAAAATTATCGATTTCAAACAAAAACGAAATAAATTTTTAGTTGAAAAAAAATCGATTCTAACAACAAAAAACGAATATTTAACAAAACAGTTTGATTTCTAATCAAATAGTTAAATTCTTAAGCAAAAGATATTAATTTTCAACCAAATGGTCGAATTTTCAAATTAAATAGATTCAAGTTTTTTCTTTCGATTTTCTTTCGAATTTTGAATCTAAGCCAAATAGGTTTAAATTTTTATCTGTCAAAAAAATTCCTCTATAGCGAGTTTACAATCCAAAAAGACGAATGTTTGAAAAAAATATAATATTTAAGAATACAGTTGAATTTTCGATCCAGACGTATAAATTTGCTATACAAAAAGACGAATTTTCAACAAAACATTTACATTTTCAAACAAAAAAGATTAATTTTCAACAAAATAGTTGGTTTTTTAACACAATATTTATATTTTTAAGAAAATAGTTCAATTATTAAACAAATAGATGATTTTTTATCTAAAAAAGATCATTTCTTAACAAAATAGTTAAATTTTCAATTAAAAAATATAAATTCTCGACAAAAAATGTAATAATTGATGTTTTAACATAAAATATTTCTATTTTAAGTAAAGTTGAATTCAACCAAAAAAGATGAATTATGAACAAAATGTAATATTTGATATTTCTACCCAAAAAGATTAATTTTCAACAAATTAGTTAAATCCCTGATCAAAAAGATTAATTTTTAACCAAACAGTTGTATTTTTAAGGAAAAAAAACATTCAACCAAAAGAAAAGAATTATCAAACCAAATAGATGAATTTTTAACAAATTGAATTTTCTTCAGTCAAGAAAGAAAAATATTTTAACCAAATTGATGAATTTACAAGATAAAAGGACAACTTATCTACAAAACAATTGAATTTCCAACCAACTAGTTAAATTTTCTAACAAAGTAATACAATTTTTAACCCAAAAAGACGAATTTTCAAAAAACAGTTGACTTTCCAAGCCGAAGAGACAAATTTTCTATAAAAAAGTGTTTTATACAATTTGTATCCAAAAACTGAATAGTTAAATTTTCAGTTAAAGAAATTAATTTTCTACCAAGAAAAAAAACAAGGAATTTTCTACGAAATAGTTCAATCTTTATCCAATAAAATTCATTTTATAAATTAGTTCAACTTTTAACCAAGTAGTTGAATTTTCAGTTAAGAAAATTAAGTTTCATCCAAAAAAAATGCAACAAAATAGTTCAATCTTAAAACCAATAAAATAAAATTTTAACAAACTAGTTAAAGTTTCAACCGAATACTTACTGTTTTAAAAGCAACAGCTAAAATTCTTAAATTCAAGGTTCTCATGAAAAATTCAAGGAGATATCCAGGTTTTTAAGAATTAAAAAAAAATCAAGGAGAATTCCAGGGTTTTACGGTTTTCAAAGTCGAATTCCCTACTCAAAAAGACGAATGTTCAACAAAAAAGTTCATTCTCAACCAACAAGATGAATCTTTAACAAAAAAATGCATTTTTTACAAAGTAGTTTAACTTTCAACCAAGCAGTTGAATTCGCAACCAAAAAAATATAACTTTTCCACAAAAAGTTGAATTTTCAACAAAATAGTCGAATTTTTAACCAAACAAGATGCATTCTAAATCAAAATTTAATAGCAGACTTTTCCATTTTAAAAAACTAACTAAAAACGTGACTTATCTACCAAATTTGTTTCTCCTTTTTTTCCGTTCCTTTTCCCTTTCCCTTTAACCCTTTTCTTTTCCCCCTTTCTCTATCCCTTTTCCCATTAACTTTTTCCTTTTCTCCTTCTCCTTTTTGTTTTTCCCTTTTTCTTTTTCCCTTTCCCATTTCCCTTTTCCCCTTTCCTTTACGTCTTCCCCTTTCTGCTTCCCTTGTCCCACTTTCCCCTTTCCTTTCCTATATTCCCCTTTCCTTTTCCCTATTCACCCTTTCTTTTCCCTTTCGTTTTCCCTTTTTCTTTCCCCTTTCTTTTTCCCTTTCCTTCTCCCCCTTCCTCTTCCCTGATTCTTTTCCCTTTTCGCTGCCCCTTCCCATTTCACACAGCCCTATTCCCCTTTTCCTTTTCACCTTTCCTTTGTCCTTTTCCTTTTTCCCTATCCTTTTTACTTCTTTCCTTTTCGGTTTTGTTTTTCCCTTTTCTCCTTTCTTTTTTCCTTTCACTTTTCCCCTTTCCCATTTTCCACTCTCCCCTTTCCGCTTCCCTTGCCCCCTTTCACTTAACCCTTTCTTTTTGTTTTTCCCTTTTCTTTACCCTTTCCTTTACCATTTTCTCCGTCCTATTTCTGAAATAGACCCTTTTCCCCTTTCCTTTTCCATTTTTCCTCTTTCCTTTTCCCTTCTTCCCATTTCCCCTTTCCTTTAACTCTTTCATTTTTTCCTTTCTTTTTCCCCTTCCAATTTTCCCCTTTCCGCTTTCCTTGCCCCTTTAATTTTCCCATCTCCTTTTCCTTTTTCTCTTATTCCTTTTTCTCCTTTCCCTTTCGCCTTTCCCTATACCCTTTTCTTTTCTTCTTCTGCTTTTCCTTTTTTCCTTTTCCCTGTTCCCCCATTCCTTCCCCCCTTTCCTTCTTCTCATTTTCCCCTTTCGCCATTGCTTCTTCCTTTTCCTTTTCCCATTTTCTTATCCCCTTCCCATTTCCCCTTGCTCCTTTTCCTTTTCTTCTTTCTTTTTCCCCCTTTCCATTTGTCCCTTTATTTTTCCCTCCCCTCTTACCCCTTTCCTTGTCCCCTTTTACCGTTTCCGTTTCTCTTGTCCCCTTTCCTCCTTTCCTTTTCCCTTTCCCTTTCCTTTTCCCTTTCATTTTCCCTTTTACTCTTTCCGTCTTCCCTTTCCCCTTCCCTTCTTCATTTTTCTCCTTTCTATTTCCCATTTTTCTTTTTCACCGTTTCCGCTTTCTTTTCCCCCTTTTTTCTCTCCTTTCAATTTTCCTATTTCCCCATCCCTTTTCCCTTTGCCCTTTCGTTTTTTTCCTTTCTTCCTTTCCCTTTCCGTTTCCATTTTCCCCTTTCCATCTTCCCCTTAACTTTTCCCTTACCCCCTATCTCTTTTTCCCTTTCCTTACCTTCTCTTTCTCATTTACTCACTTCTTCCTCCTTTCTGTCACTTTACGTGCCGCTTGACGCGGTACAATTGAGTTCACTTTACGTGCCGCTCGTCGCGGTACAATAAAGTGCTATTTTACTGCCGCTCCGCAGGCAGATAAAGAGCTCTTTTTCTGCCTATTTCAGATAAAAATAATTAATTAAGTTCTAAGCATAAAAAATAAATTTTCTATTAAGAAGATAAATTTCCTATCCAAAAAGATGAATGTTCAACAAAACAGTTGAATTTTTGACATAAAAAAAAATAATAATAGATTTTTCAATTAAAAAGTATGAAATTTCAACCGAAACTAATTTGATTTTTTTATTGGATCCTATTAATTCAGTTCGCTTTCAAGCGAAAACAGGAGAAGTTTCTTAAAAAAAGGTGTGAAGTCTCTCATTAATAGATTGATACCTTTTGTAAAAGTTCCATAGAGTGAAGAATTCCATCTTGGAGTTGTGTAAGAATAGCATCAGGAATTGTAGGTAAAATGTAGGGCGTCGACTCTCCATGAACAGGAACAGCGACTGCGTTTTTCAAAACCGAACACAGTTTTTGTAAATCGCCACTAGTGTACCTGCATCAAACAAAGAACATTTTTAGTATTACTCTTCAATAATTTGAAAGTAAAAAAAGAAATAAATTGAATGTCTACTTACTTATTTTTAATATGTTGAAATACTGCTGGAAATATTTGTACGAGTGCAGTTAGAAACGCCTGAGAGGGAATATACGGTTCTACTTCGTTTTCTTGTGGTGGAGTTGTACTTTCCGTTCCAATACTCAACCAAACTCGCCAAGCTACTAACCACAATGCTTCAGAATCTTCAGAATGAACTGGATCATTATTGTCTGCGTTTTTGGGAATATATAAAATTTCTTGGAAGGATTTTAAAGCCGCCAAGGAAACCTGAACAATGACTTAAATTAATTTTTACAATTTAAAACTAAAAAAAAAAAATTAATTTAATAATTGCGTATAATTACCTCATTGTTTTTGCTAAGGGCCGAGTTTTCAATAAATTCAAGAAGAAGGGACCACGCTCTTGGAAAATCGCCTAACATTTGTAACAACTGGCGTTTTGTGTTGAAAACTCTTGCAACACCACTCAAAGTCAAAACCTGAGGATATAATTTCAGTTTAAAAAATTACATATTCAACTACGAAATTTTTGGAAAATATACAAAAAAAAAAACATGAATCTAAGGATCATGTTTGCGCAGCACACTCTTAAATGTCTCCATTTAAATTAAAAGACATAAATCAAAAAGGAGGAAAGGAAGAGAAGGCAATCTCCAAATCATCTTGTTTTTTTCTTTAAAGGAATTGAATTTGGAACAAATCAAAATTTTAGTGTTTCTTAGACGTCAAACATTCTAATTTAAGTGTGAAATTCTTTGAAGATTTGAAAAAAAAAGAATCTAACGATCAAAATTGGAAAATACATGATTTTTTAGATTTTAAATTTTTTTAGACTTTATTTCAAAGTATGCACAGTAGTCAATGAACGGAATCTTAAAGGATTTTAAAGTATTTCGAGGAATTTTTATAGTTTTTAAAATACTTTAATAGATTAAAAATTTTTTTAAGGAATAGCAAGAGATATGGAAAGATTCCTACGGATTGAAACAATTTCAATGAATTTTAAATTGTTTTCAAACAATCTTAAAAATATTTTGAAACACCATATTGAATTTAATATCGAACGCCTTAAATTCCTAATCTTTCAACTAAAAATATTGAAATTTAAGCAAAATAGATGAATTTTTAAGTAGTAGAATTTTCAACTAAAAAAAAACAGATTTCTCGATAAAAAATGTAATGGTTAATATTTCAACCTAAAGATTATTAATTTTCAAGCAAACAGTTACAGTTTCAACCAAAAAAAAAATTTATTTCTTCTAAAAGCGAAGAATTTTCAATGAAAAAGATAAATTTTCAACAAAAAAGTGTAATTTTCTAAAAAAAAGACAAATTTTCAACAAAATACAAAAATTTTCACCCAAATAGTTGATGATTCTGTTTAGAAAAATGAATAGACAACGTAATAGTTAAAATTTGAGTTAAAAAAATTAATTTTCAATATAAAAAAAAAACTAATTTTAAACAAGATAGTTCAATTTTTAATCAAAAGAGATGAATTTTCAAATAAAATGATCAATCTTCAAAAAAAAAAAATAATTTTTATCAAAATATTTAAATCCTCAACCAAAACAGATTATTAATTTTCAACCAAACAGTTGAATTTTTAACCAAAAAAGATTAAATTTCTACTGAAAGAGAGGAATTTTTAATCAAAAATATGAATTTTTAAATAAAAAGTTTAATTTTCTCCCAAAAAGGACCAATTTTCAACAAAATACATGAATTTTCAACCAAATAGTTAAAGATTCTATTTTGAAAAAAAAGGAACAATTAAATTTTTAGTTAATAAAATTGATTTTCAATCTGAAAAAATCGATTTTTTAACAAGATAGTTCAATTTTAATCAAAAAGATGAATTTCCAAATTTAATAATCAATATTCAAAACCAAAATTTTTTAACCAAGAAACCTATATTTTAACAAATGGATGAAATTTTTCAAGTTAAAAGGACGAATGCTTTCGAAAAAAATTTGACTTTTAATACCGAAAAAAAAATTTTTATCAAAAAAATTAATTCTGAAACAAAAAATATTAATTATTAGCTAAAAAGCTGAATTTTCAACAAGAACCAGAAATAATTTAAAGTCAAGCAGTTGCATTTAGAACCAAATAGTTGCAATATTCAGCAAAAAAGACGAATTTATAACGAAAGTGTTAAATTTTGTAATCAAATAGCTTAGTTTTTAATCAAAAAATAGGACTTTTCCACTCAAAGGTGAATTTTTATTCCGAAATGATAATTTTTCTATTCATTAAAAGCCAAATTTTCAACAAAGCAGTTGAATTTTTGACCAAAAAATATTACTTTTCAGCAAAATAGTTGAATTTTCAACCAAATAGTTGCATATTGAACCAAAAAATATGAATTTTCTACCGAAAAAGATAAATTTTCTACCAAAAGAGATAAATTTTTAACAAAAAAATCAGTTTTCAAGCTAAAAACTCGAATGTTTTAAAAAAAATTAGTCTTCTAACCTCAAAAAGATAAATTGTCAGCAAAAAAGTTTATTTTCGACCCAAAAAAATGAACTATCAACAAAAAAGATGAATTTTCGAGAACAAAAAATAATTTGAAAATAAACAGTTGCGTTTAGAACCAAATAATTTAATTTTTAATAAAATGGTCGAAATTTCAAACAAAAAAGATTAAAGTGCAACCAAAAACAGTTGCTTTTTCAAACAAACACTTTAACTTTTAAGCCAGAAGGATACATTTTTTTAGAAAACAGTATATGAAAAAGTTATATACTTTTTTGTAGAAAACAGTTTTCTACAAAAGAGTTGAAATCTCGACAAAAAAATATAACTGTTCAACAAAATAGTTTAATTTTCAACCAAATGATTGTATTTTAAACTAAAAATATGCATTTTCTATCAAAAGAAATAACGTTTTAACAAAAAGTTTAGTGTTCAAGCTCAATAGTGGAATGCTTTAGAAAAAAATGTAAAGTTTAATCACGAAAAGATAAATTTTAATCAAAAAAGTTCATTTTTAGCCAAAAAAGATTAATTTATGTGCCAACGAAAAAGCAGAATGTTTAACAACAAAAATTAATTTAAAAGTAAACAGTTGTATTTGAAACAAATAATTGAATTTACAATCATATGGTCGAAATTTCGCAAAAAAAAGACTACAATGCAACCAAAAATTTTCTATAAAAAAATACGAGTGTTATACAAGAAAGTTGAAATTTCGACCAAAAAACATGACTTCAACAAAATAGTTGAATTTTCAACCAAATGGTTGTATTTTTAACAAAAATATGATTTTTCTGCCAAAAGAGATAATGTTTAAACAAAACACTTATTTTTCAAGCTGAAAAGTAGAATCTTTTAGAAAAATTTTTATTTTAATTACGAAAAGATAAATTTTCACCAAAAAAGTTTATTTTCATCAAAAAAGCTAATTTTCAGCCAAAAAAGGTGAATTATCAGCCAAAAAAGGTGAATTATCAACCAAAAAGATGAATTTTCAACAAGAAATAATTTAAAAAAAAACAGTTGCATTTAGAACCAAATAATTGAATTTTCAATTAAATGGTCGAAATTTCGAACAAAAAATATTAAACTGCAACCTTAAACAGTTGCGTTTTCAATCACACAGTTCAATTTTCAAGCCAGAAAAATAAACAGTAAAAGAAAAAAAAGAAAAGATAAATAGATAAAGATAACAGTTAAATTTTCAACAAAAAAGTTAATTTTCAAATAAAAAAGGTAAATTTTCGATCCAAAAAGACGAATTTTCTTTAAAAAAAGTTGAAATTTCGACCAAAAAATATAACTGTTTAAAAAAATAGTTCAATTTTCAAACAAATGATTGTATTTTGAACTAAAAATATGAATTTTCTACCAAAAGAGATAACGTTTAACCAACAAATTTATTTTTCAAGCTAAAAAGTGGAATGTTTTAGAAAAAATTTGAATTTTAATCCCAAAAAAATAAATTTTCATCAAAAAAGTTCATTTTTAGCCCAAAAAGATGAATTATCAACCAAAAACCTGAATTTCCAACAAGAAGAAATAATTAAAAAATTAACAGTTGCATTTAGAACCAAATAATTGAATTTTTAATCAAATGGTCGATATTTCGAACAAAAAAGATTAAACTGCAACCAAAAACGGTTGTATTTTCAATCAAGCAGTTAAATTTTTAAGACAGAAAGAAGAATTTTGTTCGAAAACATTAAAAATTTTAAGCCAGAAAGATGGATTTTTTAAAAAAAGTAAAATTTTCAACAAAAAAATTAATTTTTAATAAAAAAAGGTAAATTTTCTATTTAAAAAAAAAAATTTTATCGAAAAAGAATTGAAACTTTTACCAAGAAAATACGACTTTTCAACAAAATAGTTGAATTTTCAATAAAATAATTAAATTTCCAACCACATAATAAAATTTTTTACTATAAAAAGATGAATTTTGACCCGAAAATATAATAGTAGACTTTTCAACCAAAAAGAGTTACCTTTTAAAGAAAAAATAGTTGTGTTTTTTTATTAGGTTCCATTAATTAGGTTCGTATTTAAGCATAAAACAAAAAAAAATAAAAAAGTGGAAGTTTCTTGAAAATAAGGGAAAAAGGAGGATTTCTTTTTTTTTAAAAAAGGGATGAAGAGGGCAATAGGGAAAATGTGTATTTTGATATTGAACAGCATTTTCTTACCATAGATTACTATAGATTTTATACATAGATTATTTTAATTTTTTTTTTTTTTAATAAAATCGGAATTGAAATGCGTTAAAGAGACTGAAGTGGCATTTTCCTTAAAAAAAGTGACTAAAAAGTGACTAAAAGTGACTGCTAAGCAGCCCTGTGAATTTCCTTTTTTAAATTGCAAATTCTTCTCTTCTAAATTTCTATTTAATTCCTACTTTTTTACAGTTTGAATTAAATTACCTGCGTCTCTGCCCATTGCTTATGTGCCGTATTCCTACTGTGATGAATAAGAATATTTCCTCCAGTATCGACTTTCTCGTTGCTCGCCGAGCTCGACAAACTCCTGACTTTATCAAGCAGAGGAAAAAGTACTTGCCAAAGGACAGCTTGCCAGGTTGGCTGATGCAAAAGACTTCCATGAGCCGAGATCGTAGAAAATAAAGTCTGACTAGCAGATTTTCGCACCGCGGGTCGCGGATCCACACATAGATCTCCTAAAATAATTTCAATTAATTAAAAATCCCATCCAGGGTGTCTACTCAAATCCTGAAAAAAATCCCCTAACAATTACAGGTTTTTTCCAGGGATCTCAAGTTTCTTCCAGGTATAATTTTTCATAGTACGGAACAATTCAAATATTTTTCATT
>JAUELO010000179.1:27212207-27226607 GCA_032357855.1 Amphibolips quercusostensackenii | reverse complement strand
ATTTTTTTTAAAAAAATAAAATTTTAATCAAAAAAAGGTAATTTTCAACCAAAAAATATAAGTTTTCAACAAGAGTTGAATTTTTAAACAAAAAAATTGAATTTTCGATCATAGGGTCGAAGTTTCAAATAAAAGAAATTAAACCTCAACCAAGAGCAGTTGTATTTTGAACCAAATAGTTGAATTTTCAACCAAATGGTTGAATTTTCAGAGAAAAAATTAATTTTTAACCAAATATTTGTACTTTTAATAAAAAAAGAGGAATTTTCTACAAAAAAAGACCAATCTTTAATCATATGGTTGAATTTCCATGACAAAAATAAAACCTGAAAAGTTGAATTTTCAACCACACGGTCGAAGTTTCAAATAAGAGATTAAACCTCAACCAAACACAGTTGCATATTCAACAAAATACATGTGTTTTTAACCAAAAAGTACAATTGAAAAAAAATTGTTAACTAAATAGTTGCATTTGCAACAAAACGGTACCATTTTCAGTGGCTTTGAATTTCAATCTTAAAATATCATTGTGATTAAAACTGAAACTAACTATAGCAAACTTCTGAGAAAAACGGAAAAAGTCGATTAGTCGCATTTTTCTTCAAAAAGTCGCATTTTTTCTAAAAAGTAGAAAAAAATGGAAAGTCTCGCAATCCGAACCCTATTTGTTTTAAAGCTGAATGAATACGAACCCCATCTTCGCGCATGACAAGGAAGTAGTTTTCTTCGTAACCCTTCGAAGATTTACTTTTGACATTCCAGTTATATTCTCGAGCCATTTTGTAATCGTACTCTTCGTCCTCAGCATATTCAATCTCAGCCATTTGATCTCGCCTTCGCTTCTCTAAAGTTTCCTCTTGAGGCAAGAAGTACGCGACGAATTGCTCACCGCTCTCGTCCATCACACCCCTGGAAATTTAATAATTCAATCAATATTAATCAACTTAAAGCAGAAAAAGCTTAAGCTGGTGAAAAATTGTTTTAAAATGTAATTTTACCGAATCATCGCCTGGGACATTTCCTCAATCTGAGCTGGAACCGATCTTCCAACCGGAGCTGGATCCGAGTCGAAGATGACTTGGGCACAAGGATATTTCCATAACTAAATTAAAAGAAATAAGGATTAAAAATTATACTGATAAAATAGTAACAAAACAACGAAATGCCAATAATATAAATAATTATGCACTTTTGAATTTAATTTTGAACAAATCCTCACCTTAAAGTCAGGAAATATGTTGAGGATCTCGACTGGCACAACATTAGGTTTGCTGTAATGTTTTTCAATGGGCTTCTTGTTGTCCTCAAAAGTTCTTTCAATTGCTTTGATCTGACTGTCTCTGTCCATGTAAAGCGTTTCCTCCTGTAAAAAAAAAAGAATATTAGCACAGATTATTTTATTGTAATTTTTCGAGATATATTAAGATTTTTCCAGGTATAATTTTTCGTAGAACAGAGCCATTCAAGTATTTCGCATTTTTTCAAAAAACGATTCAGAATATGTATACAATTTTGCGAGTTTATTATAAATGAAGTTTTTTCAATCCTTGTAAATATCTAAATGTGTCAAAATAGTGAATTTGTTCCTAAAGTCCATGAATTTTAGCAATGATTAAAATAAATTTTTATTTTATCTTCTTGCACATAAAATTTAGTGCATATATAACATACTCATATTTTGAAAGAAAGATACTGAATTGAATTTGAAACACTTCAAATTCCTAATATTTCAAGTGAAAATATTGCATTTTCAACAAGATAAACAAATTTTTAACAAAAAATTGGAATTTTCAACTGATTAATTTTCCACCAAAAAAGACGAATCTTCAACATAAAAACTTGAATTTTCAACTAAAAAGGATAAATTTTCAACAAAAAATGAAATAGTTAAATTTTTAGTTAAAAAAATTAATTTTCAACCAGAGTGATCAATTGTCGAATGAAATTATGAATCTTTAAATGGAATAAATGAATTTTAAACCAAAAACAAATTTTCAACCACAAAGATTAAATTTCCACCAAAAAAGACGAATTTTTTATAAAATCCATTAATTTATAATTTAAAAAAGATAAATTTTTAACTATAGACATCAATTTGTTGAATTTTCAGTTTAAAAAACTTAATTTTAAACAAAGAAAAACGAATTTTTAACAACATAGTTAAACTTCCAACCAAAAAGATGAATTTTTAAGTGAAATGATGAGTGATTCATAATTAGTAGTTAATATATCAACTAAAAAAGGTTTTAATTTAAATTAAAGACAGTTGAATTCAATAAAAATAGAAGTTTTTTCAATTAAATAGTTTAATCCTCAACCAAAAAACATTAACACAATAGATAAATTTTCAACTAAAAATATACATTTTTAACCAAAAATTAAATTTTTGACAAAAATGATGGAATAACCAGCTGGATTAGTTAAATTTTCAGTTTAAAAAATTCTTTTCCATTACAAAAAAATTTGTTTAACGAGATAGTTAAATTTCCAGCCAAAGAGATACATTTTCAATTAAAACTATAAATCTTAAAAAAAAAAAAAAAATAGAACTTTTAACAAAAGTTTTTAACTTTTAACCAAGTAGTTGAATTTTCAACAAAAAAGATGAATTCTTAACGAAAAATGTAACAGTTTATTTATCAAAAAAAAATTTGAATTTACAATTAGAAGCACTTGAATTAGAAAAAAAGACAAATTTTCAACAAAATTAAAATATTTTTGAACAAAATACTTCAATTTTAAACAAGGATGCAAAAAGATTGATTTTTAAGTAAAATGTTGAATCTTGAATTGGAATAGTTGAATTTTCAATCCAAAAATATAAATTTTTAACAAAGGAAAATCATTTTCTACAAAATATATAAATTTTTAACTAAGAGCGTTAATTTTTAACAAAGAAGCTTATTTTTCAACCTGGTAGTTGAATTTTCAATTTTAAAAAATGAATTCTTAAAGAAAAATGTAAAAGTTGATATTTCTACCAAAAAAAAGACTTACATTTATAATAAAAAACAGTTAAATTTTCAACAAAATAGTTTCACTTTTTAACCGAAAATATTACTTTTCAACAAAAAAGTTAATTTTAAACCAGAGAGTTAAATTCTCAACTAAAATTATGAATCTTCAACTGGAATAGTTAAATTTTAAATCAAAAAGATTAATTTTCAACTAAAACGTTGAATCTTTAACTGGAATAGTTGAATTTTCAAACCAAAAGATCAATTTTTAACCAAGAAGATGAATTTTCTACAAAAAAAAAAACGAATTTTCACCAAATTCATGAATTTTTAACAAAGAAGCTTAATTTTACACCAAACAGTTGAATTTTCAATCAAAACGGTGAATTCTTTAAGAAAAACGTAATCGTTTACATCTCAACCACAAAATATTCAAATTTTAAATAAAAAAAAAAAATCAATTCTCAACCAAGAATGTAATAGTTAATACAACAACAAAAAATATTGAAATGTAAATCAAAAACAGTTGAATTAAAAAAAAAAAATTAAGAAAATAGTTATGCTTAATAGTTAATACAACAACAAAAAATATTGAAATGTAAATCAAAAACAGTTGAATTAAAAAAAAAAAAAATTAAGAAAATAGTTATGCTTGTCGAAAACACATAAACAAAACACATGCACTTTTAACTAAAAAAGATACATTTACAACAAAAAATTGAATTTTCGACTAGAATGATGAAGCAATCAACTGGACAAAAAGATTAATTTTTAACAAAAGAGTTTTACTTTCAACTAAAAACTTTATTAATAAACTAAAATGATGAATATTTAATTAGAGTACTTAAATTTCCAACCCAAAAGATTCATTTTCAAACATGAAGAGACAATTTTTCAACCAAATACATGAATTTTTAACGAAATAGTTGAATTTTTAACAAAAAAGTTGAATATTTAAGTAAAATACGTAAAGTCTTAACCAAAAAAAATGAATTTTGAAATCAGAACATTAATTTTCAAACAAAAAAAAATAATTTTCTACCAAAAATAACAATTTTTCATCAAAATACATGAATTCTCAGTTTCAAAAAATTAATTTTCTATTAAAAAAAAACTTTCTACCAAGGTGTTGAATTTTCAACAAAAATCATGAATTTTCAACTAAAAAAGATAAATTGTCAACCAAAAATTAATATACAAACAAAAAGATGAATTTTCAAATAAAATAATGAAATGTTTTACTAAAATAGTTACATTTTCAAACAAAGCAATAAAATTAAATTTTAAACCAAAAAGATGAATTTTAATCTTCAATGATGAATCCTTCACTAGAATAATTGTGAATAATTTTCGACCAAAAAGATTAACTTTCAACCAAGAAGATTGAATTCTACCAAAAAAAAAAAGAATTTTTAACTGAAAGTCACATTTTCATTAAAGAAATCAATTTCCTAACCAAATAAAAAACCAATTTTCTTTTAACAAAACAGTTAAAGATTGAACTTGAATATTTCAATTGTTAGTGAAAAATAATAATTTTTAGCCAAAGTAAAAACGAATCTTTAAGAAAATAGCTCATTTTTCAACCAAAGGGCTAAATTTTCGATTGAAATTATGAATCTTCATCTAAAAAAATTATTTTTTAACAAAAGAGTTTAACTTACAACCAAATAATGAAATTTTTATTACGAAAAATAAGTCTAAAATCAATAAGATTATTCTTCTACCAAAAAGAACGAATTTTCAACAAAATACATCAATTTTCAACCAGATACTTAAATTCTTAATCATAAACGATTACTTTTTAACCAAAAATAGAATAGTTAAATTTTCTGTTAAAAAAATTAATAACAAACCCAAAAAAAAATGTTCAACAAAAAAGTTAAATACAGTAATATAAAACTACTTTGATAAATAAAGAATCATTATTATTCAATGTTCTATTGCAATTAAAAAAAATAAGGCATGCTCTCGAAAAAAATCACTTAATTAAAAAAAAATTCCTGGCATTTCCATATTTTTCCACGTATAATTCATTTCAAGTATAATTCAAAGAGTAAAGACGAATTTTCAACCAAATAACTGAATCTTCAACAAAAACAGATTAATGGCCTTATCAGTCAAAAAGAATAAAAGTTTCAACCAAATCGTGAAATTTCCATTCCAAAAAGTGAATTTTCTGCAAAAAAAATGAATTTTCAACCCAAAAATATGAATGTTCAACAAAATTTTTAATCAAAAAAGATTAATTCTGAACCAAAAATTTAAGAGTATATTTTTACATTAAAGAGAATTAAATGAAAATGTAACTTTTCTACCAATAGATAGAATTTTTAATCTAAAAGAGCGAATTTTCAATCCAAAAGGCCAAATTTTCTATACAAAAAGACGAATGTTCATCAACTTTTGAACATTTTTTATTTTAATATGAAACTTGTTTATTCCGTTTATAAAAGATTTTTCAACCAAATTTTCAATAAAATTAAATTAATTTTTAACAAAAGAAACAAATATATAAAATGTTGAGATAAAACAGTAGCATTTTCAACCAAAAATAGGACATTTCAAAACCAATTTCATTACAAAAAAAAATAAAAATTGAACAGTTGAATTTTCGACCAAAAAGACGACTTTTAAGAAAAGTCAAATTATCCGGAAAATAATTAAATTTAAAAAAAAAAGGAATTCTGAACCAAAAATGTAATAGTAGACTTTTCAATTGAAGAGAATTAATTTTCAATCAAAAATGTGACTTTTCTACTAAAAGAAAAATTTTTAATCCAAAAGAATGAATTTTCTATCCAAAAAGATGGAAGTTCAACAAAACAGTTGAGTTTTTAAACAAAAAGATGACTTTGACAAAATAGTTCAATTTTTAAGAAAATAATTAAATTTTCAAAAAAGAAATAAATTCAGGACATAAATATATAATAGTAGACTTTCCAATCAAAAAGAATTAATTAATTTTCATCCATAAAAGATGAATTTTCTACTAAGCAGATCAAAGAGATGAATTTTTAACAAAAAAATGCATTTTTTACAAAGTAGTTCAACTTTCAACCAAGCAGTGGAATATGCAACAAAAAAAGATAATTTTTTAACAAAATAGTTTTATTTCCAACAAAATTGTCGAATTTTTAACCAAGATTGATTAATTCTAAACGAAAAATTTGATAGGAAAGTTTCCCATTAAAAAGAATTAACTGAAAATGTGACTTCTCTACCAAAAGATGGAATTTTGAACCTGAAAGGGCGAATTTTAAATCCAAAAGGGCAAATTTTCAATCCAAAAGGCCGAATTTTCTATACAAAAAGAAGAATGTTCTACAACGTTTGAAAAATTTTTTATTTCAATATGAAATTTGTTTATTCCGTTTACAAAAGATTTTTCAACAACATTTTCAATTGAATTAAATTAAATTAATTCTTGATAAACAGAAACAAAAATATTAAATTTTGAGATAAAACAGTTGCATTTTTAATAAAAAATAGGACATTTTAAAACTGATTTCATTACAAAAAAATTAAAATTGAACAGTTGAATTTTCGACCAAAAATATGACTTTTAAAAAATATTTAAATTTTCCAGAAAATAATAAAATTCTGAACAAAAAATGAATCCTGAAAAAATATAATAGCAGACTTTTCAATAAAAAGGATTAATTAACTTTTAACCATAACAGATAAATTTTCTATCCAAAAAGACGAATGTTTAACAAAACAGTTGAATTTTCAACAAAATAATTAAATTTTCAACCACATAACAGAATTCTGAACCAAAAATATAATAGTAGGCTTTTCAAATCAAAAGATTTAACTTTAAACAAAAGTAGTTGGATTTTGTTGTATGATTCTATTATTTCAATTTTCATGTACGAAAAAAAAAACAGAAAAAGGGGGAATTTCCTGAAAATAGGGGAGAAAGGAGGAATTTCTTTTAAAAAATTTATAATTTGATTTTTAAATTTACCCGTGATGGTCCGAAACTGCGCCAATTATTCCAAGAACTAAAGGCCATCCATGGAAAAGAGTTTCCCCAGCACCATGAAGAACTTGTAAAACGCACTCCAATTGCCTCTGTCTTACATCCGCGTGACGAACGGACGATAATTCTGACAAAGGTCCCAGAAGCAGTACCTGAAGTTTCTAAAAATGCAATAAAAATAATCCAATTAGTTTCCAGACAATTAAATTTAAAGACAGAATGGTCGCAAAACTTCATTTTCAAAATAACAAATTATAATTCAAAATAAATCTTTCATTTTACCTGACCATTAATATTCAAAGACCAGAATTTTTAACTTGTAACATATTTACCATCCAATCTTTTTTGAACGAAATAAACGAATTTCAGATTAAAATTTAAAATTTTGAAATTTACTCACGTCAACCAAAAAATATGACAAATTTTCAACAAAACAGTTTAACGTTCCACCAAAAAAATTACTTTTTAACAAACTAGTTAAAATGACTACAAAGTAATTACATTCTCAATAAAATAGTTCAGTTTTTAACTAAATAGTACAATTTTCAAGCAAAAGACAAATTTTTTAGAAGATAGTTAGATTTGCAACACAAAAATAAATTCTCAACAAAAAATGTGATGTAGAAGATATATTTCGACCAAAAAAGATGAATTTTCTATAAAAAAAAAAGACAATTTTTAAATAAGAACTGACCAATTTTCAAAAAAATACATGAATTTTCAAACAAATTGTTGAATTTTCAACTAAAAAATATCAATTTCCAGTAAAAAAAAATTACTCTTTGACAAAAAAAAAAACGACTATATACAAAATATTCCAATTTTTAACCAAAGACGTAAATTTTCAACTAAAATGATGAACTTTTCAACAAATAAAGATTTTTCAGTCGAAGAAGAAAAAAAAAGTTCCATAAAATAGTTAGATCTTTAAACAGAGATGATGTAATTTCTACTATAACAGATAAAATTTTCAACCAAAAGACGAATTAAAAAAAATAGTTAAATTATCAATACCAAAATATAAATTTTCAACAAAAAATTCAATTTTAAATAAAAAACCGACAAATCTACCATAAGGGATGAATTTCCAACAAAAAAATAAATTTTTTAAAAAATAATTTAATTTTCAACCGAGAAGATTCTACAAAGATGTTTCTACCAAAAAAGAAGATTTTTTACTAAAAAAAGATCAATTTTCCACCAGAAAAAATAATTTTTCAACAAAAAAGTTAATTTGCAATTATGAGTTGAAGTCTCTGATAAAATAGTTGAATTTGCGAGTCGAAAAATTAATTTTCAATAAAACTGTTGAACTTTCAACCCGAAAAGTTGAATTTTCAACACAAAGATGAATTCTTAACAAAAAATGTAATAGTTGATATTTCTATCAAGAAATATTTTTATTTTCAATAAAAAAAGTGTTAAATTAAACCAAAAAAAAACGAATTTTCAGCAAAAGAGGTGAATTTTCCACCAAGAAAAGCTTCAAGCAATAAAGAAAAAAATCTTATCCAAAATGTTTAGTTTTTAAGTCGCAAAGAAGAATTTACGAAAACAAAGTTGAATTTACAACAACAAAATTTCCTTTTTTTACAAAAAAAATTAAATTTTCGACTAAAAAAGACGAGCTTTCAATTTTTCTATCAAAAATAAAATAGCTACATCTTTCATCAAAAAATTTATTTCCAACAAAAAGATACGAATTTTTAACAAAATTTGTCAAATTAAAAAAAAAATAATGAACTTTTAACTCAGATTATGTATCTTTAAACAAACAAAAAAAAAATTTAACCAAATACTTGAATTTTTAACCCAGAAGATGAATTTTCAACTAAAAAGATCAATTTTCAACAAAAAATAAAATAGTTTAATTTCAAGTTAGAAAAATAAGTTTTTGAGAAAATAAAATAATCTTTCAAGACAATAGTTTAATTTCTAATTAAACAGATGAATTTTCAACCGAAAAGATTTAATGGCTAACCAAAAAAAAATCAACGAAAAATGGAATCATTGAATTTTTATCTAAAAAATTAATTTTCAATAAAAAAACTAATTTTTCAGCCAAAAGAATGAAATTTCAACTAAAATTATTAATTTTCTAACGAAAAAGAATAATTTTTAACAAACTACATGTATTCTTAACCAATTAGAGAAATAAGTTTTTCTAAAAAAGAATAATGTTGAACAAAATATGTGAATTTTCCATCAAACATTTTAATTTTTAATGGAATTTCCAACCTAATAGTTGAATTTTCAACCAAAAAGTCCAATTTTCTAACAAAAAAATAAACATTTACATCAAAATGAATGAATTTTTAACTGAAAAAGATAAACTTTTATTAAAAAATATAATAGTTTCATTCTCAGTTAGAGAATTAAGTTTTTAAACAAATAAAATAAATTATCAACAAAAATTTATCTTAATCTCAATTAAAGAAAAAAAATTTCTACCAAAAAGACTGAATGTCTACAAAAAAAATTAGCTTAATTTTTAGTTAAAAAAATTAATTTTCAATAGAAAAACTAATTTTCAAAAAGAGAAATGAATTTTCAACCAAAAAGATTAATCTTTGACTCAAAAATAATCATTTTCAACAATAGGAATGAAATTTAAACCAAAATGATTAATTTTTTATCAAAAAAGAATAATTTAAAAAAAAATACATAAATTCTCAACCAGATATTTAAATTTTTAATGGAATTTTTAACATAATAGTTAAATTTTCAACCCAAAAAATTAATTTGCTAACAAAAAAAGAAAAATTTTCAACAAACCAGATATATTTTCAACAAAAAATAAAATAGTATAATTTTCAATTAGAGTAATAAGTTTTTGACCAAATTTAATTAATTTTCTACTAAAAAAAGAATAATTTTTAACAAAATATATGAATTTTTAACCAAAAAAGATCAACTTTTAACCAAAAATATAATCGTTTAATGTTCAGTCAGAGAAATTAGTTTTTAAGGAAATAAATCAGCAAGGAAAATAAAATTTATAATTAAACAAATGAATTTTCTAGCAAAAAGATTAAACGCCTGCAATTTTTTTACAATTTAGTTAAATTTTTAGTCAAAAAAATTAATTTTCAACATAAAAATTAATTTTCAACCAAAGAAATGAATTTTTAACCCAAAAGATTAATCTTCTAACAAGAAGGAATCATTTTTAACAAAACATATGAATTCTCAACCAAATATTTTAATTTTTAACGGAATTTTTAACGTAATAGTACAATTTTTAACAAAAAAAGATGAATTAGTCACCAAGTGGATTAATATTCTATCACAAAAGACAAAGTTTAAGAAAAATACAGGAATTTTCCAACAAATACTAGAATTTTTAAACAACCAAACATGGAATAGTTAAATTTTCAGTTTAAAAAATGTTAACAAAATAGTTAAATTTTGAACGAAAAAAAAAAGATTTTTTAACTAAAATGACGAATCATCAACCGAAAAAATGAATTTTTAACAAAGTAATTCCACTTGTAACTATGTAGTTGAATTTTGAACCAAAAAAGATTTTCCAGTCGCAATTCATGATTAGCGAAAATATTAGAATTTGAATCAAACAGTTATATTATAAGAAAAATCCTGAGACCTGAGTGAAATCCACAAGATGATTCAAGTAAGAACTGATTTATATACGCTGTAAACACCAGATTTTTTTTTCTTTCTATGAGGTATTAATCTTGAAAAATATGAAAAAATTTCTAAAATGTAAAGTTCTAAAGTGAAATTTGCCATATTACAGGATCAATATGTAAAAAGAAGCTCAAATTTTTAAAAGAACTAGCAAAAATTAACATTTTTTCAAGTTTTTGTCACATTGTTGGCACATGTTGTCACATTAGTGATTGTCGCATTTGTCACCTTTGCCAATGTTACATTTTTCTTACTCTTAAGCTTTAAAAATAAAATTTTTTATATAAAAACAAAAGAATACATTTATGTGACAAATACGACCAAAAGAACGCGGTCAAAATCACCGTGTCAGATTGTTATACACGCGTGCAAAGAGTGACATTTTGTTAATGAAAAAAATCTGCCAATTGTAAATAATTGTAAGAGAGAAAAAAAATGGTGTCATTCATATTAAATTTACTGTAATTTTCTCGCATTTATTAAGAAACTTCTGTAAATCATATAAAAAGTTCTTAAATCATATAAGATTTTATGTAAAATCCATAACAAAATGTTGGAAAATAAACAGAGTTTTTTAAATTAATTTAAGAAGTTAGCAAAAAATAGTAACGCGTTACCGTTACTAAAAAAAACGTAACAATCCAACACTGTTTAAAATAAAGATAATATTAGATTGATTATTTTACTTGATTATCTCGAAGAGGTTGAGGATATTTGTGCTGTAGTGCGGCTTTGACGAGATAAGTGATGGCTTCGACTCCCCATTCCCTCATTCGAATATGAGGATGCTGACAAACTTCCAGTAAATGATTTGTCAAAGGCCTCCATAAAACTTCTACACGAGGCAAGTTCACAAGTCCAGTTTCCAAAAGTTTAGCCACAGCAAATAAGGATGGTTCCTAAAAAAGTATTTTAAATATTACGGTATAAAACTTAAAGACCGAGGTAAATAAGGAAGATTTTTTACGAAAATAGGGAAATATTTTCTTTTAAGTCAAATTATTCTCGATATATTAAATCTATCTTAAAACGTTTCGGATTTCTTACTTTTTAAGTAAAAATATTGCATTTGTTAACAGGATAGATGAATCAAATAGTTGAATTTTCAACTAAAATAAATACATTTAAAAATTTTTATTTTGAACACAAGTGATGAATTTTTAACTAAAACGATAAATCTTCAACGGAATCAGTTGAATTTTCCACCACAGAAAGTCTAAAGATTTAAAAATATTTCAAATATATCAAAGATTCCAAATATTTTTAAAATTTCTAAAGATTCAAGAAAGATTTAAAAAAAATTTCAAAGGATTTCAAAACATTACAAATATTTCAAAATATCTCAAGGATTTGTCAAAAATTTTTAAGATTTCACAAAGACTTCAATGATTTCCCAAAGATTTCAATGATTTACTAAAGATTTTAAAAATTTTACTAAGATTTCAAAGATTTCTTGATTTCAAAATATTCCAAAGTTTCTAAATATTTCAAAAATGTCTAAATATTTTAAAAAGATTTTAAAGATTGTACAAAAACTTCAATGGTTTCGCAAAGATTTCAATGATTTTACAAAGATTTCAAAGATTCCAAAAGACTACAAATATTTCAAAATATTTTAAGGATTTCAAAATATTTTAGGGATTTCAAAATATTTCAAGGATTTCAAAATATGTCAAGGATTTCAAAATATTTTAAGGATTTCAAAATATTTTAACGATTTGTCAAATAATTTAAAAGATTTCACAAAGACTTCAATGGTTTCCCAAAGATTTCAAAGATTTTACAAAGATTTCAAGGATTCCAAAAATATTTCAAACATTTCAAAATATTTCAAATATTTCAAAGTTTCAAAATATTTCAAACTTTTTTAAAGATTCTAAAAATATTCTAAAGATTACACAAAAACTTCAATGATTTCGCAAAGATTTCAAAGATTTTACAAAGATTTCAAAGATTCCAAAAGATTCCAAGGATTTAAAAATATTTCACAAGGATGTTAAAGATTTCACAAAGATTCCAATGATTCCAAAAGATTTCAAAAATTTAAAGATATCCCAAATTTCAGAAGATTTCAAAAAGTTTTGAAAGATACCCAAAATTTCAAAAGATCTCACAAAAATGTCAATGATATAATCAGAGTTTTAATAAAGGTTTCAAAAATTTTAAAACATTTCAACAATTTCAAAATATTTTAAATATTAAAAATATTTCCAAAGTTTCAAAATATTCCAATGATTTTAAAAATATTTTAAAAGTTTTCAAAATGTCAAAATATTTCAAATATTTGAAAGTCACAAAATATTACAAAGATTTCTTAAGATTTCAAAAGATTGCACAAAGATCTAAATGATTTTGCAACAAATTTTTTAAAAGGATTTTACAAAGATTTCAAAGATTTCCAAGTTTAAAAATATTACAAATTTCTAAAAATTTCAAATATTCCACAAAGATTTCAAAGATTCCAAACGATTTCAAAGATTTAAAAAAATAACCAAAAATTTAAAAGATTTCATAGGTTTCATAGATTTCAAAAGATCTTACAGATTTCAAAAGATTTTGAAATATTTCAAAGATTTCACAAAGATTTCAGATTTGCCAATATTTCAAAGATTTAAAAGATGCCAAATGATTTCAATGGTTTCACAAAGATTTTAGATATTTCAAAAGACTTCAAAGATTTCAAATTATTTCAAAGATTTAAAAATATTTCAAATACTTCAAAGTTTCATAAAAATTTAGAGGTTTCAAAATATTCCGAAGATTTCGCAATGATTAAAAAATTACAAAGAATCCAAAAAATTTCAGATTTCAAAAGAAATCCAAAATTTCGAAAGATTTTGCAAATAATTCAAAATATTTCTAAAAACTCTCAATGATTTCACAAAGGTTTCAAAGATTTCAAAATATTTCAAAGTTTTGGTAAATGTTTTAAGAAATTTCAAGGATTTCACAAAGACTTTAATGATTTCAAACCCACTTAAAAGATTTTTACAAAGATTTAAATGATCTCACTAAGATTTTCACAAACATTCCAAAGATTTTAAAATATTTAAAATATAGTAAAGTTTCAAAATATTTCAAAGATTTCGCAATGATTTCGAAGATTCCAAAAGATTTCAAAGGTTTTCAAAGATTTACGAGACATTTCACAAATATTTCAATGATTTCAAACAATTTCAAAGACTTCACAAAGATTTTAAAGATTTCTAAAAATTTCAAGGTTTCACAAAGATATACAAAACTTCAAAATATTTCAAAGATTTCCCAAAGACTTCAATGATTTCACAAATATTTCAAAGATTTAAAAATATTTCAAAGATTCTAAACGATTTCAAAGATTTCAAAAGATTTTAAAGATTTCACAAAAATTTTAATGATTTTAGGAAGGTTTTAAAGATATAAAAAGATTTCAAAGGAGATCTGATATTTCAAAAGATTTCAATGATTTCAAAAACATTTCAGAGATTTCAAAAGATTTCAAAGATTTCAAATTATTTTAACGATTTCAAAATATTTTATAGATTTCGCAAATATTTCAAAAGATTACAAAAATGTCTTATTGACTCCAATGATTTCACAACGATTTGAAAAAGTCCACAAAGATTCAAAAAATTTCACCAAGTTTCAAAGATTTCAAAATATTTCAAAGATTTCAAAAGATATTCAAAATTTTGAAAAATTTGGTAAATACTTCACAATATTTTAAAGATTTAACGAAAATGGCAATGATTTAACAAAGGTTTCGAAGATTTCAAAATATTTCCAAGATTTAGTAAATATTTCAAAGATTTGTCAAAGTCTATAATGATT
>JAUELO010000179.1:27187958-27200453 GCA_032357855.1 Amphibolips quercusostensackenii | reverse complement strand
TTCCTTACGCCTGGTATGTAGGGGGGGAGGTATTTTGACCGGATTACGTAACATTTTTAAATTGTGAATTTTCTGCACCATCAACTTTGCATATCAAAATTTCTAGATAAATAATTTTACTTCATAAAATTTATTTCAAAATATTTCTAAACGCTGTTGATAGAAGAAAAAATTTAAATTGTAAATAATTTTTTAATAATGGGGAATAATTCTGTTCTTAACATTTCACTAGAACACTATAAATTGTTAACTTTCTTACATTTTCAAAGAGATAGAAAAATTAAATTAATATTAATTAATTAATTAAGGAAAATTTTATCTTTATTTAACAAAAATAATTTTATGTTTTAAAGATTTTAAAATTACGATTTTTATAATTTTCCTGGATTAAACGAAATTTTAAGCAAACTGAATTTTGCAGGGTGTCAAGAGAATAAAAAAAATGTTCTTAAGATTCATGAAAGAATTTTTAATTACTGTTTGGTAATGAATTTCAAGAGAAAATTGAACAAGATTACAAAACATTTTTAACTCTTTCCTAAAATTTTCAAAAGATTGCAAAAGATTTTAAAACAAAATGTTGCAATTTCGCCATATTGCATGATTTTAGAAAAAAAATGAATAAGTTCAAAAGATATTCGGAAGTTTTAAAACGATTCAAAAATAATCAAAACTTGTAGAGATTTTTTAAGAATTTTGTAAGGTTTCACGAAAATGCAAAAAATATTTTAAGGTTTCTAAGAGAAACTAAAATGATTTTTTTCGAAAAATTAATATGAAGAGATTATTTAAAAAGATTTTAAAACATTTCAAAAGATTTTTAAAATTGGTAAAGAAGAATCTGAAAGATTTTAAGGCATTTTTTTTTATTACGCATAATTTTAAAAAAATGCAGGAAAAATTGATTTAAAAAAGAATTATCTTAAGATTTGTGTGAACATTTTACATGATTTTTTTATTTAAAAAAATAAACTTTAAGAGAAAATTTAAAAAAAATTTAGATGATTTTAAAGCGAAATATTTCAATTCGTTAAGATTAAAAAGTAAAATAAAAATCGAGTAAATTCAAGAAATATTAAAAAGAATTAAAGAGATTCTGAAAGAATGTTAAACTTTAAAAGATTTTTAAAAATCTAGATTTTTAAAGATCTAAAAAAACTTTAGAATCTTTAAAATAATCTCAAAAAGTTTCAAGAGAATAAATAAATTTTCTTAACATTTCTGGGAAAATTGAGCGGATGATGCAATATTTTTAATTTTTGAATGATTTTTCAAAATTTTAAGAAAAACTCGAGTCAGTTAAAAATATTTGAGGAATTCCAGACGTTTTATATGGATTAGAAATATTTAAAAATTCGGAAATATTTCCGCAAATTCATCAAATATTTTTTGATTCCTTGTAAACTTCCAAAAGTCCTAAACATCTTTTAAAAAGACTCGAGAATCTTATAAAAATTATATTTATATAAATTTAAAAATAAACTGATAATATTTATTTTTTTATTCTAAATTCTCAGAATTAAATTTCAGCTTGAATTTAAGTGTTAAAAAAATTTTAACAAATAAATAGTTATTTAACATTTTTATATTGTATTATTATTAATATTATTTTGTATTCTTTATGGTGCTGAACAAATATTTTTAATTGGTTAGTTTCAATTGGTACTTACATAAAGTAATTTCTATATTTGTGTGACTAAAAAAAATATTTAAAAAGCATTCAATGTTTGCTCAGAATATGGTTTTATTTATTTCTCTCTATTAAATTTTTTTTTCCAATTTTAGACGCTTTTATTCAGAAATGAATTGGAAAGTTTTTAATTAAAAATAATTTCATACATTTTTCTTAAATTTCAAACGCTTTCAATTCTAAATTATCAAGAACAAAAACAAAAAGAAATATTATATTCATATTATAGATATTATAGATATTATACATAAATAAATAATAATATCTACCTCGCGTCTACCAAAGGACTCAGAGCTGCCAATAAACCACACCAACTAGAATTAATCAACTGAACATGCAGCTTTTTTTCTTCCTCTGAAGGATTATAACGATGTTCTGTGTTTTCTTCCCTCGATCCAATAATCGCCAAAGCGATCGAGCGAATGATATCCAATAAACACGCGTAGGCAATACTGATTCCGTAACCATCTGGGATTTGAGGTGGTTCGATTTTATCCAGCATGTCCAGACTGAAAGAGAAATAATTTGATAAATCAGAAAGAAAAAGAACAAATTTACAGACCTCACAAATCAAAAATGCTCTCAAAACAGGGGAAATAGGATGGTTTTCACGAAAATAAGAGAATAAGGTAATAAATTCTTTTAAATAAAATTTATGTACAGGAACCATATTGAACTTATAAGATTTCAAGTTGAAATATATACACTTTCAACCAAATATTTAAATTTTCAACCAAAAAAGATTAACTTTCTACCAAAACAGATGAATTTTCAACGAAGGAGTTGATTTGTCATGCTAAAAAGTCGAGTGCTTTAGCAAAATAGTTAATTTTTAAACCCGAAAAGGTGAATTTGGAAGAAAACAGTTAATTTTATACCAAACAGTTGCATTTACAATCAAATAGTTGAACTTTCAAGCAAAAGAGATCAATTTCCAACAAAATAGTGGTATTTTTATCCAAATATTTGAATTTTAAGCCAAAAAAAAAACGAATTTTTAACCAGATATTTTAATTTTTAATCAAATAGTTAAATCTTTAAGCAAAAAAGATTACTTTTCTCCCAAAAAAGACTTTTAAAGAGAATAGTTGAATTTCTAACCAAAGAGAATTAACATAAACTAAACATAATTGTATTTTCTTTTTTGATTCTATTAAATTTCGCATTTGATCGAAAAGAAGAAAAAAAGGGAAAATTTCTTGAGAAGAAAGGGAAAAATGAAATTCTTTTTAAAAAGGGGAAAGAGGAAAACAGGAAAAAGAGTGTGCAGTCTGAACTTTTCTAACAAAAAATCAATCTTAAAGAACAAACTCTATAAAAAAAATGACGAATTTTTAACAAAACAGTTATATTTTCGATAAAAAATAACTTTTTAACAAAATAATTGAATTTACAACAAGATAATTAAACTTTCAAGTGAAAATATCAGTTTTCAACAAAAAATGTAACTTGAAATGAAATAATTTTTCATGAAAATTATTTCGTTTAGACTGGTTAGATGAATAAAAATCCGTTAGTAATAATTAATATTTCAAGAAAAAATATTTTAATTTTAAATGGAAAACAGATGAATTTATTCAAGAGATAAATTCTCAACGAAAACACAAAAGACAAATTTTCAACAAAACTGTTGAATTTTTCTAACTTATTCTACCCAAAAATATCAATTTTCAACAAAGCAGTTACATTTTTAACCAGAGATAAATCTTCAACTAATAAAATAAAATTTTAACAAAGCAGTAAAACTATAAACAAAGTAGTTGAATATTCAACCATAAAGATTAGTTTTATACCAAAAAGACGAATTTTTAATAAAAAATATGAATTTTTAACCAAAATGATCAATTTTCAACAAAGAAGATTAATTTTCTACCCAAATACATGATTTTTCAACCAATCATAAAGTAGTTACATTTTCAGTTGAAAAAATTAATTTAAAAAAAACGGGTCGCAAACAATTTTCCAACAATTTCTCGTAAAATTATTAATCAATGCAAATAGTTCGGCATAGAAAACTGCATTCTTTAAAATAATGAATAGCTATGAAGTCTTATGATTTTATATGGAAAATAAAAACTTACCGAAAAAAATATAAAATTCTTCAACATCTAAACAGAATCTTAATGTTTTATATTCTTTTTGTAACAAATTATTAATTTTTGCAAATATTTATAAATGGTCACACTTAATTGTTGAAATTTTCAACCAAGAAAATTATTCTCTACAAAAAATACGAATTTTCAAAAAAATACATGAACCTTCAACCAAACATGGAATAGTTAAATTTTCAGTTAAAAAAAATTGCAACCAAAAAAAAGAAGAATTTACAAAAGTTTAATTTTCAAGCAGCGAAATGAATTTTTAACTAAAATGATGAATCTTTAACAAAAAAATTAATTTTTAACAAAATTGTAGAATTTTTAACCAAAAAGATGATGAATTTTCAACGAAAAATGTAACAGTTGATATTTAAAGCAAAGAAGATTTTAATCTTAAGCCAAAAAAACTTAATTCGGCCAAAAAAGACGAATTTTCAACAAAATAATTAAATCCTCAACTAAAACAGATTAATTTTCAAACAGACAGTTGTATTTTTTTTACTAAAAAAAATTAAATTTTAACGACAAGAGATGAATTTAAAAAAAAATGAATTTTCAACACAATACATGAATTTTCAACCAAACAGTTAAACTTTTAATTAAAAACGACCAATTTTTAACAAAAAATGCAGTAGATAATTTTTCAGTTAAAAAAATTAATTTTCAAACAAAAAAAGCGAATTTTTTAAAAATAAATAATTTTTCAATCAATAAAATTAATTTTTATCTTCGTAGTTCATCTTTAAACCACGTAGTTGAACTTTCTACCAAAAGAGATAAATTTTCAACATCTAAAAATTCATTTTCAATTAACAATTAATTAGTGAATTTTCAAAAAAAAATTAAATTTACAATTAAAAATTAATTAATTAAATGCTATACAAAAAAACGATCAATCTTCAACTGAAAATAGAATACATAATTAAATGTTCAGTTAAAAAAATAACGTTTAAAGAAAAAACGAATTTTCAGCAAAATAATTCAATTTTCTCCCAATAAGATGAATTTTTAGCAAAGTAATGAAAGCTCAGAAAAATAATTCAATTTTATCCAAAAATGCAGAAGTATAGACCAAAAGAGATGAATTTTGAACCAAAAATATAATATCAAACTTTTCAATCAAAAGAAATTCACTTTTAACAAATTCCATTAATTTAGTTCACATTTGAGCGAAAAAAAACGGAAAAAGGGGAAAGTTTCTTGAAAATAGGGGAAAAAGAATTCTTTAAAAAGAGGAAACAGGGGGAATAGGGGAAAGAGTGTTAAGTCTTAACTTTAACAAGACGAAAAAAAGATCATTTTTTGATACTTACTATGTTGACTTGGCTTGTCCACTTGGAAAAGTAACTACAACTGGTAACCAGACTCCTCTTGAATAAAAACCAGGTTGAGGAGAAACTCCAGGACCGATCGGCATGCCAGCTAAAAGAGCAGGTGCGGTTGATTGTGCAGCAGGAGTTGTTGATCCTATCCAAAGGAAGTTATGAGATTCGTGAACTTGAGTATCTTTAGATAAACAATAATCATACATTCATCATTAATTAATATAAAAAGTTAGTAAATAAGAGCCCAGGATATTTAAATCCTAAAAAAGGTAAAAATTAGGGTGTACAATAAAAATTTGATTTTTTTTAATTTTGCAAGCGCTACCCCCTCGATTTCTTCCACTTGATGAAAAAATAATGCCATTAATTGTCTTCTACTAGAAAAAAAAATTGAGGCAAATAAATGCTTTCAGCCCTACAAAGTATCTATAATTTATTGAGGAATAAGCCTTAAATTTTATGACCCAAATTCTTGAAAATATTATCGGGCTCAGAATGCGAAATTTGTTCATTTCATCACGATTAATGTTCTGAAATGACCCCTAAACATTTTTTCACTGAAATATACACATCATTTCTTATAAAATAAAAAGAAAATATTCTCCATGATAAAAAAATTAAACATATTTATACTGGGTGCCAGGAAAAATCATGAATTTTAAAAATACACAAAAATACCATTTTTTGCAGTTCAAAGATTCCTAGAGAACTGTGAAATGTATTTTTAGCTATAATTTATTTCAAAAGGATGTAAGCTTCTATCACTTGTTTGATCACTTTTTTAAACAATGTCACAGCAGTCACTTTTTGAAATAAAATATCACTTAATTGATCTTTGAATGATGCTGATTTCTTTTATAGTCTTTTGAATTCACCCTGCATTTTTTTAATTCCTTTGAAATCTACTGAATCTAATTAATCTTTTTTGGATTAAAAATTATTGTAATTCACTCTAAAAACTCATAAGTTCACTTTGAATTCCTGTGAATTTTATCAGAATTCCATTCACTTCCATTTATTTGAATTCAATGGATTTTTTTTGGATTCACTTGAATTATTTTTAAATCACCATAAATTTTTATTAATTTATCCTGAATTATTTTGAATACAATTCAACTTTTCTAAATTCATTTAATTCTACTCAATTTAATGGATTTTTTTTGTTAAATTTTTTTTTTACTTCACCCTTAAATCTTTTTAGCTAAACTTGAATTCTTATGCAATTCATCAAATTATTTTTAATTTCCTTAAAATTTACTAAATTCATTCAAGTCAATGCAGTTTTTTAGATTTATTCCAATTCATTTGAATTCTTTTGAATTTTATTTTAATTCTATTCTAATTCACTCTGAATTCTTATGAATTCATCCTAAATTCGTCTAAATTCACCTTTAATTCGCATCAATTTCATCGAATTCTTTTGAATTCCCGTAAATTCTGCTAAATTCACTCCAATGTTACTAAAATTAATTAAATTTTTCGATTTTGGAAAAAATTTTCTATTTATTTGAACTCATTTGGAATTCACCCTGAAATCTGATTAAATTATCCTGTGTTCTTTTCAACTGAAATTAATTCTTTTAAATTCACTTGATTCTACTTATTTCAATATATTTATTTTTGTTTCTTTTCAGTATTTTTTTCTTCACACTGAAGTCTTTTAAAATCACCTTAAATTCTCGGACATTTTATCAAATTCTTTTAAATTCGCTTGAATTTCCCTTAAATTTATTGCAAACTTAATGAATTCAATGAATTTTGTTAATATTTGTTAATCGTTTTCAATTAACTTAAAGTTTTTTCTAATTCACCTTAAATTTTTATGCATTTGATAGAATTTTTCTCATTTCCTCATTTTCTCTAAATTCACTAAAATTTTAATTAATTTATTGTTTTTTTTTTCTTTTTCTATTTTTTTTTCAATTCACTTCGATTTTGTTGAATTACCTCTGAATTATATTCACTCCGATTTTACTCAACTTAATTAAAATTTTTTGAATTACGTTCAATTCACTCAAATTCTTATGAATTTAATCAAAATCTCCTGAATTCCTTTAAGTTCATCTAGATTCACTATCACTTTGCTGAGAGCAATGGATTTTTTCTAACTCATTTAAATTCTCTTGAATTTCACTTGCATTCTTTGAATTAGCTCTGAATTTTTATGAATTTATCCTGAATTCTTATGAATTTATCCAAATTCATGTAAAGTCACCTCGAATTCTCTTGAATTCACTTAAATTCTTCTAAATTCTCTTAAGTGTTACTGAAATTAATTTAACATTTTCGATTTGTCCAAATTTTTTCAATGAATTTGATTTCATTTGAAATTCACCCTGAATTCTCATTAAATTATTCTATATTCTTTTTAATTGAAACTATTTCTTCTAAATTCACTTGATTCTACTCATTTTCATACATTTTTGTGGGTCTTTTTCAGTTTTTTTTTTCATTGCACTAAAGTCTTTTAAGATCACCTTAATTCTTAGACATTTCATCCAATTCTTTTAAATTCGCCTAATTTTTTTTTTTTTTTTTTTGTAAGTTACTTCAAACTTAATGAATTCAATAAATTTGGGTAATATTTTGAAATTTTCTTATATTCACTTAAAGTTTTTTTTTGATTCACCTTGAATTTTTATGCATTTCAAAGAATTCCTCTCATTTCCTCAATTTTCTCTAAATTCACTGAAATTTTAGTTAATTCATTGTTTTTTGTTTATTTTTTTCTATTTTTTTTCAATTCACTTTAATTTCGTCAAATTTTCCCTGAATTTTGTTCACTCCCATTTTACTCAATTCAACAAAATTTTTTGGATTTTTAAATTTATGTTTAATTCACTCAAATTCTGGTGAATTTAATTAAAGTCTCCTGAATTTCCTTGAATTCCTCTAAATTCACTATCATTTCGCTGAAATAAATGGATTTTCAAACATTTCTTCCCATTCATTTATATTCTTTTGAATTTTACTTACATTCTTTTGAATTCACTGTGAATTGCGAATTTATCCTGAGTTCGTTAAAACTCCCCTTAAATTTGAATCAATTTAATTCAACTTTCTTCAATTCCGTCCTATTCTTCTGAATTCACCACGAATTCTCATTAATTTATCCTGTATTATTTCAAATTGACATTATTTCTTTTAAATTCACTCAATTCAAAACAATTCAATGTATTTTTTAAAGTTTTTATTTTATTTCACCCTGAAGTCTTTTGAAATCACCTTGAATTCTTAGGAATTTCATCAAATTCTTTTACATTACTTTGAATTTTTCTAAACTTACTCCAAACTTCGCGAATGCAATTAATTTTCTTAATAATTTTTAATTGTTTTAATTCACTTAGAGTTTTTGCTGATTCACATTGAATTTTTATACATTTCATAGAATTCTTATTTCCTCAATTTTCTCTAAATTCACTAAAATTAAATTAATTTATTGTATTTTTCAATTCACTTCAATTACGTTGAATTTTCCCTGAATTCTGTTCAATTCAATTTCACTCAATTCAATGTAAATTTTTTGATTTGTTAAATTTCGTTCAATTCACTCAAATTCTGATAAATTCCATCAAAGTCTTCTGAATTCCCTCCAATTCTGCTAAATTCACTATTATTTTACTAAAAGCAGTGTAATTGAAAAAAATCCAATTCATTCAAATTCTTTTGAATTTTACATGCATTACTTTGAATTCACTCTAAATTTTTATGAATTTAATATGTTTTCAATTAATTTGAATTAACTTGGAGTTCTCCCTGAATTCTGATTAATTTATCCTGAAGTCTTTTGAAATTACCTTGAATTCTGAGGCATTTAACCAAATTTTTTTTTAATCGATTGAATTTTTTTTAATTCACTTTAAACTTGATGAATTCTATGAATTTTCAAAATATTTTTTTATTATTTTCAATTCATGTACATTTATGTATTCACCTTGAATTTTTATGCATTTTAACGAAATTTCATTTTCTAAAATTTCTCTAAATTCACTCCAATTTTAATTAATTCACTGTTTTAAAAAAAAAAATTTTATTTCACTTTGATTTCGTTGAATTTTCTCCGATTTTTTACTCCCATTTTACTCAATTCAATGAAAATTTACGATTTTTTAAATTAGGTTTAATTCACTCAAATTCATATGAATTTAATCAGTCTTCTTAATTTCCTTGAATTTCACTAAATTTAATATCATTTTACTGAAGTCAATGTATTTCTAAGAAAAATTTCCCATTCTTTAAATTCTTTTAAATTTTACATGCATTGTTTTGAATTCACTCTGGATTTTTATGAATTTATCCTGAATTACTTTACATTAACGCTCGAATTCGCTTCAATTTTATCGAATTCTCTTGAAATTCCCTTGAATTCTTCTAACTTCTCCAGTGTTACTGAAATAAATTAAATATTTTCAATTTTTCCAATTTGTTTCAATTCATTTGGAATTCACCCTGGATTCTCATTAATTTCTCTTGAATTCTTCTAAATTCACTTAATTCTACTCAATTGAATGGTGTTTTAAAAAGTTTTTTTACTTCGCCCTGAAGTCTTTTAAAATCACCTTAAATTTATAGGCACCTCATCAAATTTTTTTGAATTTTTATAAATTCACTCTAAACTTAATGAATTCAATGAATGCTGTTGACATTATTTAATTGTTTTCAATTCACTTAATTTTTTTTTTTTTAATGCAACTTGAACTTTATGCATTTTATAGAATTCTTGAGATTTCCTCAATTTTTCCGGAATTCGCTCGAATTTTATTTAATTCACTGGTTTTTTTTCTTAAGTTTTTTTTCAATTCGCTTCAATTCCATTGAATTTTCCCTGAATGTTGTTCAAGCCCATTTTACTTCATTCAATGAAAATTTTTCATTTTCTAAAATTCAGTCAATTCGCTCAAATTCTTCTGAATTTCATGAACGTCTCTTAAATTCCCTTGAATTCTTCTAAATTTACTATCAATGTGATAAAAACAATGGAATTTTTTGGATCTATTCCAATTTATTCCAATTCGCTTAAATTTTACTCGCACTGCTTTGAATTCACTCTGAATTTTTATGAACTTATCCTAAATTCGTTCTAATTCACCTGGAATTGTTACAAATTTTATCGACTTTCTTGAATTCAAAAGAACATTGGTTACATTAGTAACGCACTTTAGTCTATACTAGTCACGAAATACAAAAAGAACATAAAAAATGTGTATTTTTGGTGTATTTCGAAATTCACGATTTTTTTCTGTCACCCGGAATGTATTTCTAATTTATTTATTATAGAGAATATTCTCTTTATATTGTAGAATAAATCATGTGAATATCATTCCAGAAAAAACAAATGTTTAAGGTTTATTTCAGACCATTAATTCTAATGAAAATACACATTTTTGTATTCTAAGCTCGATATCTTGAAAAAATGTTTTGTTTCATAAAATTTAGGGCTTACTCCCGCATAAACAAGAAATAGGGTAGCCTCTGCAAAATACAAAAGTTCAGATTTTTATTAGTCACCCTGGTATAAAGCTTATTTTCCTTTTACTGGGTGGCCGTTTTCATCGAAGAAAAAAATTCCCGGTCATTTCCCGGTTTTTTCCGGGTCCGCAAACATTTGTCACGGTCAATGAAATTTAAAAACTGGAACTCTAAAGCTAAAAATGTATCCATTTAAAATAATAAACCTGAGCTGCAAAGTAAAGCACTCAAAGTGGAACTCTTTAATTTTAAACTTTTAAAATTGAAGTTTAAAAGTTTTTAAATTCAAAAACTTTGTATTCAAATACTAAATAATTCACACGTGAACAATGGAAGCTACTAACACTTTTCAACTGAAAATTTTTTAATTAAATGCAGTTAAACTGTCAAATTAAAATATTTTAATTTTTATAAATTGTAGAGGTCAAAGATTTAGATTCAGTTCTACAAATATAAATCCAGGTTATCATTTTCAATTATCTAAATTGAAGAATCAATCAATGAATTAAAAAATTATATCACTTTCAGCAATTTTAAGCTAGAAACATTAAAAATTGAACGATTACATTTTGTTATAAACTAAAAACTTGTTAAATTAAAAGTTTAATTTTTTTTATTTTAAAAATCCTTAAAATGCTTCAAAATTTTATCTCAAAATCATGAAAACTCTACATGTTTTTAACATTTTTTCAAATTTTGAATTATTTTTGAAATTTTTTCGAAACTTCAACTTACTCGAATTTTTTTAAAGAATAATAGGTGTTCAATTGTTATTTACACATAAAAATTACAGAATTTGAAATTGTAACATTCAATGTTTAGTTTTTTTGGTTAGTTTTTGATATTTCACTTATAATAACTGATTTTAAATTAATAGTCCGATAAAGTTACATATTAAGTAATTGTTCTTTTCCTTAATTAAAAAATTTCAAATTAAATGGTTTAAAAATATAATATTTTAGACTCAAAAAATATTTGAAATTTAATAAAAGTCTTTAATTATGAATATAATATTTTGAAGTTATTTTAAAATTGAAATTTGTTTATAAAGTTTTAATGTGGCGTTTACATTTGTTTTAACTTTCCAGTTGAAATAGTTTAATTTTTAATGTTAAAATCTGGAAATGCTTAAATTTTGAACTGATTCCGAATCGTCTTGTGAAAATTAATTATTATTCACTTTTTAAACCTTAAAGTACAGTTCAATTTTAAAAACCAATTATTATTTTTTATTCAGAGTAGATCCACAAAAAATGTTTTTTATCCAAAATATTCGATTTCAAACGCTTTTAATTTTCAATGGTTTGAGTCTTTAAAACTGCACTTTAAACATCTTTAAAATAAAATTTACGATTAAAAATTAAAATATAAAATATAAAATTTTTTAATTGATTGTCTAAGTTAATTATTTAAATGTTTTAATGAAAATAATACTTTGATGCTTTTCATGTTGTGTAATGATTAATTAATTATTAACTAATTTTATTATAACTCACATTGTCTGAAATTAGTTTAAAAGGATATTAACCTACCAAATTTTCAGAAATAAAAGTTTAAAATAAAAAAAAAATAAATAAAAATAAAGTGAAAATTATTTGAATGTTTTAATGAAAATTAGTTTAATGATTCTTATTTTGTAAATTGATTAATCGATGATTAGATCATTAATTTTTTCATAACAATAAATAACATGAACATAATTTTTTTTCTCAAATTAAGTACATAAATTTCTTATGTACTTCAAAATTATGTAATTGAATATTGGCTATAATTTGTATAATAAGAGTTTAATGAAAATATTGCTTTTCATGTTAAGAACTGAGTAATTAACTATCGACTGATTAATTTTTTTACAATATAAAATTACATTAAGATTGAATTTTAATTGTTTTTAGTTAAGTAACATAAATCG
>JAUELO010000179.1:27177735-27187858 GCA_032357855.1 Amphibolips quercusostensackenii | reverse complement strand
GAAAAATATAATGTAAAAATGATTTGAATGCTTAAATGAAGTTAATTATTTAATTCTTTTTATGTTCTGCGCTGACTATTTTATTATTAGCTGATAAATTGTTTTCACAATATTAAATAACATAAAGATGTAATTGAATACGGGCTATGATTTGTATAATACAATTTTATTTTTTATTTAACATAGCTTCATAACAATTATATAATTTTTTAAAATTTTGACGATGTCGTAAAATGATTATCTGAACTCAATTTTCAAAATATATGGACATATATTTTAATTTTTTTCTGGGATTATTATAAAAGGTTATTAAAGATTCATATTCTCAGTAATGCAATTTAAAATCTAATATAACGTATAAATTAAAAATTATTTAAATGTTTTAATGAAAATAATGTTAAACATTATTTTATTATAATTTTTTATCATCATTATAGTATTATCAACTTATTCTATTAAAAACTAAATTTTACGGAATTATTTAAAAAGCTTATAAATAAATAAAATACTCATAAATAAATGTTAAAATTAAAAAAATATATATGTAAAGTACAAATTATTTTAATGTTTAATTAAAATAATAGTTTAATGCTTTTTATTTTGTGAAATGATTAATTAATTATTAGCCGATTAATTTTTTTCTCGATATTTAATTAAATAAAGATTAAAATTTAGTGTTTGTAAAATTAAGTAACATGAATTGATTATTTACTTGAAGGTTATATAATTGAATATTAGATATAATTTGTATAATAAAAGTTTATTTATATTTAAAATACCCCTAGTCCACTTACAAAATTTTTCAAATGTGGCTGATGTTGTGAAATGAGTATCTGAATTTAATTTTAAAAATTATATATAAATATGTTTTAGTTGTTTCCGGAATGACCATAAAGGTACTAATAAATCAGATTTTTAGGTATGAAAGAAAAAATTTAAAAAAAGGTTAAGTAAAAATTATTTGAATGTTTGAATGAAAATTATAGATTAAGGCTAAAATGAGTATCTGAATTCAATCTTTGAAATTATATCTAAATATTGTGTTAACTTTTTCAGAAATTAGTATAAAAGGCTATTCATAATTCAAATTTCCAGAAATGCAATTTCAAGTTTAAAAAAATATAAAGTAAGAATTATTTGGATGTTTCAATGAAAATAACTGTTTAATGCTTTTTATGATGTGAACTGATTAATTAACTATTGACTAATTTTTTTCACAATATTAAGTTACATAAAGATCTTGTTTTTATTTTCTCTGTTAAGTAACATAAATTGATCATTTATTTTGAGGTAACGTAATTGAATATTGTCTATAATTCGTATAATAAAATTTTATTTATATTTAACATATTTCTATTACAATGATAAAAGTTTTTAAATTATTTGCGCTGTTTTGAAATGAGTCTCTGAATTCAGGTTGCAAAATTACATGTGAATATGATTTAATTTTTTTACATTCTCATCATTTATGATTGACAAAGTATTATTTCGAAATAAGTTAAAAATTTTATTAATAATTCAAGTATCCATTAACATATAATAAGTTAGAAATTATTTTAATGTTTCAATGAAAATAATTGTTTATTTATTTTTATACTGTAAACCGATTAATTAATTACTGATTCATTTTTTTTACAATATTGAACTACATAAAGATTGAATTTTTGTTAAGTAACATAAATTGTTTATTCACATTATTGTTTTAAAACCACTAATGCTTTAATAATTTAGCGATGGTTTTTTATGCATGTGTACATGTTTTAATTATTTAGCAGTATATTTTGATACGCTATTATTTTTTTACTAAAATGTTTACTTTTTTTGATCAGAGTCAAAATTTATTAATCAATCATATTTACGAAAAAAAGTTCAAATAAAAAAAATATAACGTAAATATTACTTAAACATTTCAATGCGAATAGATGTTTAATGATTTTTATATTGTAAACTGCGTATCAGATCGAAATATAATTTTAAAAATTATAGGTATTAATACTATTAATGTTTTAATGATTTGTCGATGTAGTAATTTAATGTTCTGATTTATAAAAATGACCGTGAATGTACTCGCAAATGTCATTGTGCAAAAATTAAGTTTTTTCATAATTTTTTCCCAATATTAAATTACATAACCTAAAAGGCAGAAACAATATATTTTGATGATTTATCAATATATTTTGATGGTTTGCTTATAAATATAATAATGATGTATCGTTTGCATCTGAGGTATCATAATTTATTGTATGGATATATTCCATGAATTTTTTTAGATCTCGATTTTATAATTGCAGAATAAATTTTTTACTGACATATTATTGGTATTTAAATTCATAATTATATTAATTATTGATATTTATTTCTGGATTTATTACATTGGTTAATTCGATGACTTGAAATATTCAAATGATGCCTCGCCCTTTATTGTTAATAATAGTAATCGTAAATGAAACAATTCCACGTTACATGGATTCACTAAATACATTCATTGAGAGTCTAATTTCAGAAAGAATTTAGTGGTCAGAAACTTCAAACAAAAAAATAATTATTCGAAAATTGGGTAAATGCAAAAAAATTAATATTAAAGTTGTCGCACGCACGTGCACGTGTATAATAGACTAGTATTATAATTTTTAAAAATAACAATCTAACTAATCATTTAAAAAATGGTTAAGTCAAACTTGGAAAGATTTTTTTTCTAAAAATTTCTACAATTATTCCCGGTCATTTCCCGGGTTTCCTGGTTTCCCGGTCCAGCGGCCACCCTGCTTTATCAGTCTACAAATTGAAATTATTTTAAACTTACCCATACTGGCAGGACCAACCATGTGCGGATTAACAAAAAGACTGTGCACATAAGCACCCAAACTATTAACAATATCTTGAAATATATTTGTTGCGTGTGGTTTAAGATCATAACAGTTGCAAAAACTCGTAAGCAAATCAGACTGCACTGTCATTTTGTGCAGAACTTCCAACGCCAAAGCTCGTTGCCAAACTGGCTTGTCAGGATCCAAAAACTTAACGATCAGGGAAAGAAATATTTCACATTCCGTTACCTGTAAGACAAAACAAAAATATATAGTTAAACATAATAAATATAATTAAATTCATAAATAGTAACAAAAGGTAAGTAAAGAATCATCAAGACTTACAAGCAATGAATGATATTTTTGCACCAATATAGAAACCACTCTCAAGAGTCTCATGCTGATCGGGAAATAGGGTTTATCGAGAGGCGTCGCTTGTTGAATCGATGCTGGTACTGAATTTCGATACTTAATGTTAGGGGAAAATAATTTGATCACCAGAGCACAGACTCGTTCCTTCAGAAGAAAACTAAACTCCGGATGCTGTAAAATAATAGCACAATTTTGATAATTTTTAGAATATTTGTATTCTAAATCTCTTTGATTTAATGACCTACCTTAAAAAACACGGAAGAGAAATTAGTTAAAACGGATTCAAGTAATTCAAGCCCGAAAGTCCGTGTCATTTCCGTAATTCCAATCAACCAATAAGGCTGATCTGCATTTACTAATTGGACTAAATCCTGGAACATTAGATAAGCATCAGCAGCACAAGGACCGAGACCCTGCGGTGGTTGATTCGTGGGCGTTTTTAACTCTTCTAAATTCACTTCTTCGGGCGAACGTTCCTCAGAATTTTCTTCATCTTCAGCAACAACTCTTTCAAAAACTAACGAGACCAACTGCCTCACAGTTGCCCCGGCTGTGTTGATGGTTGTCGAATCTTTTGTAAAGTGCAAACGGAAGCACAAGACTAGATTCTGAAATTTCATTATAAATTATTTGCGAGTCATTCCTCTGTTTCCCCCAGGTCAATTTTTCATTTTCCACAGTCAATTATTCATTTATTTATTTACAAACTAATGAAAGCGCAATAGTTTATTTTATGTAATAATAATTTCAACAAAAAGTTAATCTTTAACCAAAAAGTTGACATTTTAACCCAGAAAAGATTTTAATATTGAATAAAAAAAAAACAGTTTAGCTCATTTATTAAAAAAGAATTTTTAACAAGTCAGTTGAACCCTTAACCGAAACAGATGAATTGTTTACAAAAGTTTCTATCGAGAAAATTAATTTTTTCACCAAAATATGAATTTTCAACGAAATAGTTAGTGTCAACTAAACAGATTAATTCTGAATAAAATAGGATGAATTCTCAACCAAAAATGTAATAGTTGATATACAAATCAAAAACCATTTGAATTCATCAAAAAGACGAATTTTCAATAAAACACAAGCAAACGAATTTTCAACCAAGATGAATTTTTTTTCAAAAAGACAAATTTTCAACAAAATAGTTACATTTTCGACCAGAGATAAATTTTTTAGTAAAATTATGAATCTTCAACAAAAAAAAACTAATTTGTAACAAAATAGTTCAAATCTTAACGAAGCAGTTCATTTTTAAAGCAAAAAATATGCATTTTCAACGAAAAATGTAATAGTTGACATTCAAATCAAAACCAGCTGAATTCATAAAAAAATACGAATTTTCATCAAAATAGTTAAATCCTCACCCAAACCAAATTCATTTTCAATCAAGAAGATTAATTTTTTTGCAATAAGATAAATTTTCAACAAAATAATTACATTTTCGACCCAAGAGATAAATTTTCAACTAAAGTTACGAATCTTCAAAAAAAATTAATTTGTAAGAAAGTAGTTCAACTCTTAACCAAGTAGTTTAATTTTTCACAAAAAAATATGAATTCCTAACGAAAAATGTAATAGTTAATATTTAAATCAAAACCAGTTAAATTCATCCAAAAAATACGAATTTTCATCAAAATAATTAAATCCTCACCCAAAGCAAATTAATTTTAACCAAGAAGATTAATTTTTTTGCAAAAAGACAAATTTTCAACAAAATAGTTACATTTTCGACCAAAAAGATCAATTTTCAACTAAAGTTATAGAACTTCAAAAAAAAATAATTAATTTACAACAAAGTAATTCAACTCTTAACCAAGTAGTTTATTTTTTCACAAAAAAATATGAATTCTCAACGAAAAATGTAATAGTTGATATTCAAATCAAAACCAGTTGAATTCAGCCAAAAAAGACGAATTTTCATCAAAACAGTTGAATCCTCAACCAAAGAAAATTAATTTTCAGCCAAGAAGATTAATTTTTTCAAAAAGACAAATTTTCAGCGAAATAGTTACATTTCCGACCAGAGAGATAAATTTTCAACTAAAGTTATGAATCTTCGTAAAAAAAATTAATTTGTAACGAAGTAGTTCAACTCTTCACCAAGTAATTTAATTTTTCACAAAAAAATATAAATTCTCAACGAAAAATGTAATAGTTGATATTTAAATCAAAACCAGTTGAATTCTTCCAAAAAAGACGAATTTTCATCAAAATAGTTAAATTTTCAACCAAAGCAAATTAATTTTCAACCAAGAAGATTCATTTTATTCAAAAAAACAAATTTCAACGAAATAGTTAATTTTCCACCAAAAAGAAAAATTTTCAAATAAAGTTATGAATCTTTAGAAAAAAAAGTAGTTTAATTTTTCACCAAAAAAATATGAATTCTCAACGAAAAATGTAATAGTTGATATTCAAATCAAAACCAGTTGAATTCAGCCAAAAAATACGAATTTTCATCAGAACAGTTAAATCCTCAACCAAAGCAAATTAATTTTTAGCCAAGAAGATTAATTTTTTTCAAAAAGACAAATTTTCAGCGAAATAGTTACATTTTCGATTAAAGAGATAAATTTTCAACTAAAGTTATGAATCTTCAAAATAAATTAATTTGGAAAAAAGTAGTTCAACTCTTAACCAGTTATTTTAATTTTTCACAAAAAAAAATGAATTTTTCAACGAAAAACGTAAAAGTTGATATTCAAATTAATTAATTGAATTAAATTAATTAAATTATTAATTATTAAATTGAATAATCAAATAAATTAAATTAATATAAACCAAGAAAATTAATTTTGTTCAAAAAGAAAAATTTTCAAGAAAATAGTTACACTTTCGACTAAAGGGATAAATTTTCAACTAAAATGATGAATCTTCAACAACAACAAAATAAATTTTCAACAGGGAAGTTCAACTATTAACCAGTTTATTTTTTAATCAAAGAATGTGAATTCTTAACGAAAAATGTAATAGTTGACATTTCAATCAAAAATGGTTTTATTTTAAATAAAAAACAGTTAAATTCATGAAAAAAAATAATTTTCAATAAAATTACTAAATCTGCAATCAAAACAGATTAATTTTCAACCAAGAAGATTAATTTTTTCCAGAAAGACAAATTTTCAACAAAATAGTTTAGTTTTCAATCAAGAAAGATAAATTCTAAATGACAAATGTAATTGCTAAAATTTCAATTAAAAAATATTTTATTTTAAATTAGAAAAGTTGAATTCATCTAAAAAACACGAATTTTAAACAAAGTAGTTCAATCCTCAACCGAAACAGATTAATTTACAACCAAACAGTTACATTTCCAACAAAAAATACTATATTTCTACCAAGCCATAAATTTTCAAACATCTTTTAAACTAACTCTAATTGTTCATAAGCTTTCAAAAAATCTTTAAAAATAAAAAAATTCCCTTAAAATCCTCCAGATTTTCTACGACATTTATAGAAACCTTTCGAAACTTTTTACAGCCTTTTTAAATTTTACATAAAAAATTATTTAAAAAAATTAAAAATCGTTTAAAATTTTACCAGGAATTCAAGGAAAAGTTGTTTATTTTCTTAAAACCTTTAAAAATTCTTAGAAAGCTACAAAATACTTATTCCAAATCTCCAAAAATTTACATTCTGTTTAAAATTTTTTGAAATCTCTACAAGTTTTCTATTATTAATGTATCTCTTTCAATTTTCTAAATATCTCATAAACCTACATGATTTTTTTTTTAATTTTGAAATCTTGGAAAATTTAAAACTTTTCCTTGTATACCTTTCTACATTCTTTCTAGAAATTTTAGTAAATCATTTAAAACTAATCATCTAAACTCATTTCTTAAAAGTTTAGTTTTTGGTTAAAAGATTCATAATTTTAGTTGAAAATTTGCTTCTTATCTTTTTGGTTAAAATTAACTTTTTTTTGAAAATTCATATTCTCGGATTGAAAACTCAACTGTTTTTTAGAAAAATCGACTTTTTGACCTAAAAATTCAACAATTTGGTAGAAAACTCAACTACTATTTAATACAAAATTAAAATATTTTTTTGAAAAATACTTGTTTCTTAACAATTAATTTTTTAATGAAAATTTATCTATTATCATTTTTGTAGAATATTTATACTTTCGGTTTGAAAATTCGTCTCTTTCTGTAAAAACGGTTAAAAAATAACGTTTTTGTTAAAAATTTAACTGCTTATAGAAAATTCGTATTTTTGACTCGATAATCAACAATTTGGTAGGAAATTTATGTATTTTGTAGAAAATTGTTTTTTTTTTGTAGCAAATATATTTTTTGGATGAAAATGCAACTGTTTGGTTGAAAACTAACAATTTGGTAGAAAATTCAACTATATTGTACAAATTGAACTGTTTTGTAAAAAATCCGTTCTTTTATTGGAAACTTATTCTCTTAAATGAAAAAATATACACTACAAATTAATTAAATAAAATTGGGACAAACATGGCATTCATTAATCAAACTATTTAGTTGAAAATGTACGTAATTTGTCGAAAATTCTTTTTTTTTTTTAAATTAATCTCCTTGGCTAAAGATTCAATTACATGGTAAAAAATGTATGTCTTTTGTTAAAAATTCATCTTTTCTGATAGAAAATTAATGTTCTTGTTTGAAAATTCGAGTATTTGGTTAAAAGTGCATGTAATCTTTTGAGAATTAATTTCTTTTTGTAAAAAATTAAACTTTTGTGTTAAAAATTTATCTTTTTTTAAAAACTTTTTTGAATTCTACTATTTCTTTTTTGTTAAAAATACACATGTTTCGTTAAAAATTTAACAATTGAGTTGAAAATTCATGTATGTTGATAAAAACTCACCTTTCTGTTAGAAGAGTAAATGAACTATTTTGTCGAAAATTTATCTGTTTTATTTAAAAAATTTGTTTGTTTTTTTTTTTGGTAGAAAATTCGCCTTTTGGTTAGAGATTCATGATTTTCGTTAAAAATTTATTTTTTTGGTTAAAAATTGTTTTTTTTCTGCTAAAAATTATTTCTTGTAACTGAAGGTGAAACTATTCCATTTCTGATGGAATATTTATTTTTTTTTTTAGTTGAAAATTTAACTTTTTTGGTAAAAAAATAATTTCACGGTTGGGAACTTAACAATTTGATTCAAAATTAATATTTTATGGTTAAAGATTCATTTTAGTTGAAAATTCAATTATTTGGTTGAAAGTTCGTTTTTTGTTTTCGTTCAAAATGACTTTTTTACCCTGAAAAAGTAACTGTTCCATTTTTGGTAAAAAATTAATTTTTATGCTTGAAAATTCACCAATTTGATTCAAAATTCTTTTTTTTTCGTTAAAGATTTATCGCTTTAGTTAAATATTAATTTCATTAGTTAAGAATTAGTTTTTTTGGTTGAAATTTTCTTTTTAACTGAAAATGTAACTATTCCATTTTTGGTTGAAAATTTAGGTTTTCAAGTCGAAAATGTGTCTTATTTAGTAGAAAATTAATCTTTATAGTTGAAATTCAACACTTTGAGTTAAAATTCACTTTTCTTTAAGATTCATGATTTTAGTAAATAATTCATTATTTGGTTGAAAATTAATATATTTTGATAAAAATTAATCTTTTTCGGTAGAAAAGTAATATAATTAGATGAAACTTCATCTTTCTGAATAAAAATTTTTTTCTTTGATTGAAAATTTAACTACTTTGTTGAAAAATGATCTTTCTTAGTTTGTAAATTTGTCTTCTTTTGAATAAAATTCATATTTTTGGTTGAAGACACATAATTTTAGTTAAAAATTAATTTCTTTGATTCAAAATTAAACTATTTTGATCTAAATTATGTTTTTTAGTTGTAAATCCGTCTTTTTCTAGTAGAAAATTAGTATTTTTGGTTGAAGTTACATAACTTTAGTTAAAAATTACTTTCTTTGGTTGAACATTATTTTACTAAACTGGAAATGTAACTATTCAATTTTTGATTAAAAATTTATATTTTTTAGTTGAAAATTTAACTTTTTTGTATAAAATGAATCTTCATGGTTGAAAACTCACCAATTTGATTTAAAATTCACTTTTTCTAAAAAGATTCATCATATTAGTTAATTATTTATTTGTTTGGTTCCGAATTTGTCTTCTTTTGGTAGAGAATACATATTTTTGGCTGAAGACTAATAATTTTCGTTAAAAAATCATTTCTTTAGCTGAAAATTTAACTATTTTGTCAAAAAATGATCTTTTTTAGTTTTAAATTTGTCTTCTTTTGGTAGAGAATTCATATTTTTGGACGACACATAATTTTAGTTAAAAGTTCATTTCTTTGGTTGGAAATTTAACTATTTTGTTGAAAAGTTATCTTTTTTAGTTGTAAATTTGTCTTTTTGGTAGAAAATTCATATTTTTGGTTGCCAATGCAACAATTTTATTCAAAATTCATTTTTTTTAAAGATTCATCATTTGGTTAAAAATTAATTTCTTTATTGAAAATTCATGTATTTTACTAAAAATCAATCTTTTTGATAGAAAAGTAATCTCATTAGATGAAATTTCATCTTTTAAGTTGAAAATTTATTTCTCTGGACGAAAATTTAACTATTTTGTTGAAAATTCGTTTTTTTTTTTTGAAAATTATTTTTCTGAACTAGAAATGTAAATATTACATTTTTTATTGAAAAATTCTGTTTTTCAGTTGAAAATTTAACTTTTTTGTAGAAAATTAATCTTTTTGGTTAAGAATTCAACAATTTTATTACAAATTCATTTTTTTCTCAAAGGTTGAAAATTGATCTTTCATTAGTTGTAAATTTGTCTTTTTTTGGGATAAAATTCACATTTTTGGTTAAAGACGCATAACCTTAGTGATAAAATTAAATTTTTTGTTAGAAACTGTGTGGAAATTATTTTTTTTAACTGGAAATATAACTATTCCATTTTTGATTAAAAATTTACGTTTTTTAGTTAAAGATCGG
>JAUELO010000179.1:27114462-27127005 GCA_032357855.1 Amphibolips quercusostensackenii | reverse complement strand
GACTTATCTCCGAAACATGGACCACATTCGAGCGGCAACACCCAGACCATGATTATCCTGCTACGGCGTTTGATAGATTTTAGTTTTTTTACTTTTAGTTTTCTGGCAGGACGGGTTGGGAATTTACTTACCGTGGCGGCAGTCGGTGGCGATTTCAATATGTTTCCTCCATTTTCTTTATCTTCTTTAGTATCTTCCTTTTTAGTAACAGCAGCTGGTTTCACCTCTGCGTCGTGAAAACTTATTGTTATATACCTAACTGCTTGGTCATGCTAAATTTTAAGCAAAAAACCATGCACTTTTCATGCAACCAAGTAAAACCTGCTAAATGTTTCTACTTAGAAGACGTGCTACAAATTATCTTTTCTAGTTAATAAGACAATCGAAAAGATTATTTCTAAGATCAGGAAAATTATGATTTATTATTCGGTTATCAAGTTTTCCAAATTCAAACAATATTGCACTTTTCCCCGATTTAAAGTACTTCGAACCTAAACAACTATTTTTTTTTATGCTAATTTTTAGTAATACTTGTATAGAAAAAATCTTTAAGAGGTTACGACTAATGAAATGAAAATTTGTAATTTTAAATAAACGGGGCAGCCGCAAAACTTCATTTTCAACGTTCCCTGATTTTGCCATGATTAATTTTTCACTTTTCTGACCATCAATATTCAAAGAAAATTCTCATTTTTTAACATTTTTTATATATAACAGACTAATGTTCTTTTGAATTTCAAAGAATTCGATTCATAAGACTTCAAAACAATTCAAGTTAAATTGAAGAGAATGCAAATGAATTGGAAATAAATGTAAACAAATATTTAAAAATCCAAAAAATTCCTTAAAATTTTTTTAAATTCCCTAAAATATTGCGAATTCCTTGAAACTTTTTAAAGCTCTTAAAAATGCCTTAAAATATTTTTAAAAACTCTAAAAAATGTTTAATCGTTTGAAATCCCTTGAAATTACTGAAGGCAATTAAAAATTCCTTGTAATATTTTAAAATTCTCTAAAGTATTGTAAATCCTTTGAAATTTTTTGAAATCCCTTGAAACTTTTAAAAACCCTTAAGATGATTTAAGGTATTTTGAAATATCCTAAAATATTTCAAATCCTTTAAAATAACATAAAATGACTAAAATCAATTGAAAATTCTTTTGAATTTTTAGAAATAACCTAAGATATTTCAAATCCTTCAAAATTTTTTGAAATATCTTATAATTGTTAAAGGTCTTGAAAATGCCTTGGAATTTTTAAAAATACCCCAAAAGATTTCAACTTCTTTGAATTTTTTGAAACTTTTTGAAACTTTTTCAAGCTTTTAAAAATTTCTTGAAACTTTTAAAAATACCCTAAAATTTTTTTAATCATTTGAAATTCTTTCAAACTACTGAAGTTAATTAAAAATTCCTTGAAATTTTTAAAAATTCCCTAAAATACTACAAATCTTTTGAAATCCTTCAAATAATTGAAGTGAATTAAAAATCCTTTGATATCTTTTAAATTCTCTAAAATACTGCAAATCCTTTTAAATTTTTTTTAACCCTTAAAACTTTTCTGAGCTCTAGAAAATGCTTTCAAATGTTTTTAAATATCCTAATATTTTTTAAATCCTTTGAAATCCCATTAAACTGCTGAAATCAACTAAAAATTCCTTTGAATCTTTTAAAATAGCCTAAGATATTTCAAATCCCTTAAAATCTTTTGAAATACCTTGAAACTTTTTAAAGACCTGAGAATTTTTAAAAATAACCTGAAATATTGTAAATCGTTCGAAATTTTTTAAAACCCCTTGAAAGTTTTTAAAATTTTGAAAATTCCTTGCAATTTTGATAAATACCCTAAAATCTTTAAAATCCTTTAAAATCCCTTCAAATTAATGAAATTTATTAACATTTTTTTGAAATCTTTTAAAAAAATAAAAAATTTTTTTTTTTAATCAAAAAAATTCAATTGGAACCCTTGAAACTATTTAAAGCTTTTGAAAATTCTTTGAACCATTTAAAAATATCCTGAAATCTTTCAAATCCTTTGAAATACCTTTAAATTATCAAAACCTATTAACATTTTCTTGGAATCTTTTAAAATACTCATAAAAAAATCAAAAGAAATCAAGAAATTTCAAGAAAATTTGAACTTTTTTGAAACCCCTAATCCTACAATATTGCAATCGTTCGAAATTTTTTAAAACTCCTTGAAAGTTTTTTAAAATTTTGAAAATTCCTTGCAATTTTGATAAATACCCTAAAATCTTTTAAATCCTTTGAAATTCTTTAAAACCCCTTGATATTTTTTAAAGATTTTGAAAATTCCTTTGAATTTTGACAAATCCACTTAAATCTTTTAAATAACTTGAAATTCTCTCAAATGATTGAAGTCTACTAAAAAATTCTTTGGAATCTTTTGAAATACTATGAAATATTACAAATCATTTAGCTATTGAAAATGCCACAAGTATTTTAAAATACACTAAAATGTTTGAAATCCTTTGAATCCCATGAAACCAATTAAATAAATTGAAAATTACTTGGAAATTCATAAAATAGTTCAAATCATTCAGAATCTTTTAAAGTACCCTGAAATTTTGTAAATCATTCGACAATTTCTTGGAATGTTTAAAAATACCCGAAAATAGTTCAAATCCTTTGAAATTTTGTGAAACCTCTTGAAACTTCTTAAAGCTTTTAAAAATTCCTTGGAACCTTTAAAAATATCCTAAAATTTTGAAAATCCTTTGAAATCCCTTCAAATTATTGAAATCTATAAGCATTTTCTTAGAATCTTTTAAGACATTCAAAAAAATCTCAAAGAACTAAAAAAAAAAACTGAAGAAAATTTGAAACTTCTTGAAACCCCTTGAACTTTTTAAGTTTTTTAAAACTCATTGAAACTTTTTAAAATACCCTGAAATCTTTAAAATATTTTGAAACCTATTTATTGAACTAAACTTATTGAAACCTATTAACATTTTCTTGGAATTTATTACAATGATAAAAAAATAATTAAAAAGGAATCAAGAAAATTTGAAATATTTGAAACCCCTTGAAACATTTTAAAGCTTTTGAAAATTCCTTGGAATTTTTACAAATACCCTTAATTCTTTAAAATCCTTCAAAATCACTTAAAATGATTGAAAACTACTCAAAATTCCTAGGAATCCTTTAAAATACCTTAAAGTACATATTGAAAATCCTTCGAAATCCGATTAAACTACTGAAATAAATTGAAAATTACTTGGAATCTTGTAAAATACTACAAATCCTTTAAATTTTTATGAAATACCTTGAAACTTTTTTTTCTTGGAAATTTGAAAATACCCTAAAATCCTAAAAATCCTTTGAAATCCCTCCTAATTATTGAAATCTATTCACATTTTCTTGGAATCTTTTAAAACACTCCAAATTTCAAAAGACTTAAAAAAATCAAGAAAATTTGAAATTTCTTGAAATGACTTGAAACTTTTCAAAGCTTTTAAAAATTCTTTGGATCTTTTAAAAATACCCAAAAATCTTTAAAATCCTTTGAAATCCCTCCAAATAATTGAAACCTACTGAAAATTCCTTGGAATCTTGTCAAATACTACAAGTACTTAAAAATCTTATGAAATACCTTGAAACTTTTTGAATCTCTTGAAAATCTCTTGGAATCCCTGACCATTAATATTTAAAGAAAATTCTAATTTTGTAACATTTTTAGTATAAAATCCTTTGTAAGTGGAATAAAACAATTTTAAATTTAAATTTAGAATTTTTTTATTATTCTCATCCTGCCACAACAGAATAAAATTTTTTTTAATTTTAAATAATTCGATACACAAGACTTTAAAACAATTCAACTTAAAGTGAAGAATATGCAAATAAATTGGACAAAATGTTTAAAATCCAAAAAATTTAATTGATTTCAGTAAAACTGGAGTGAATTCAGAGAAATTTGGGAAAAACGAGAAGAATTCGACAAACTTTTAAAAATTCAAGATAATTTAAGATAAATTAATAAAAATTCAGGGTGAACTCCACATTAATTACAATAATTTTTTTTTAATATTTGAAAATTTCCTCCAATCTGTAAAACTTAAAAAAATCTCTCACTCCTCGGGAATAAATTCTTTGGAATCCATGAAAATATTATCAAATCCCGTGGAATTATAAAAAATCTAATAATATTTTCTAAAATCCAGAAATAATTTTTAAAATACATTGAGAGCTTTCAAAATCATTTAAATCCTCTGAAATCTCTTAGTTTTTTTTAATCTCTTGAAAATGCCTTGGAATATTCTCAAATACCCTACAATATTTCAAATCGTTTGAAATCCCTACAGATTATTAAAATCAATTAAAAATTCATTAGAACCTTTTGAAATACACTACAATATTTTAATTACTTTAAAATCCCTTTAAATTATTCAAGTTAATTAAAAATTCCTTGAAATCTTTTAAAATCACTTGAAATACCTTGAAACTTTTGAAAATTATTTGAAAATTCCTTGATATTTTTTAAAATATTTTAAAGCTCTAAAAATGACTCTGAAATTTTTAAAAACCCTAAAACATTTTAAATCCCTTGAAATCCCTGCAAGTTATTAAAATCAATAGAAAATTCTTTGGAATATTTTTAAATACCCTAAAATGCTTCAAAATTTTTAAAATCCCTTCAAACTATTGAAGGCAATTTAAAATTTCTTGGATTCCTTTAAAAATCCCTAAAATATTTCGAATCCTTTCAAATTTTTGAAAATCTCTTGAAACTTTTTAAAGCTCTTGAAAATGCTTTTGAGTGTGAGCTTCTTAAAGCTCTAGAAAACTTCTTGAAATACTTTAAAATAAACTAAAATCTTTCAAATCCTTTAAAATCTTTTGAAATACCATAAAATTTTTTAAGATCTTGAAAATGCCTTGTAATTTTTGAAAATACACCAAAAGATTCTATATTCTTTGAAATTTTTTGAAACCCTTTGGAACTCTTCTCAACTTCTGAAAATGTTATAAAATATTGCAAATCCTTTACAATTTTTAGAAATCCCTTAAAACTTTTTAAAGCCCTTGAAAATGCTTCAAAGTATGTATTTTAAAATATCCTAAAATATTTTAAATGCTTTCAAATACCATCAAATTGCTGAAATCAATTGAAAATTCTTTTGAATTTTTGAAAATAACTCAAAATATTTCAAATTCTTTAAAATCTTTTGAAATACCTTAGAATTTGTAAAGCTCTTGAAAACACCTTGGAATTTAAAAAAAAGACCAAAAAATTTCAAATTCTTTGAAATTCTTGAGACCCTTTGAAATTTCTTCAATCCTTTAAAAATTTCTTGGAATGTTTGAAAAAAGCCGAAAATAGTTCTGCGAAAAATAATAATAATAGAAATTCTGCGAAAACCCTTGAAACTTCTTAAACCTTTTAAAAATTACTTGGAACTTTTAAAAATACCCTGAAATCTTTAAAATATTTTAAAAGCCCTTACAGTTATTGAAACCTATTAACATTTTCTTGGAATATATTAAAATATTAAAAAAAACTTTTTTTTTAAATCAAGAAAATTTGAAATATTTCAAACCCCTTGAAACACTTTAAAGCTTTTAAAAATTCCTTGGCATTTTTACGAATACCCTAAAATCTTTAAAATCCTTGAAAATCACTTGAAATAATTGAAACAACTAAAAATTCCTGGAAATCCTTTAAAATCACCTCAAATCTTTGAAATAAAATACCCTGAAATAGATATTTGAAATCCTTCGAAATCCCACTAAACTATAGAAATGAATTGAAAATTACTTTGAAGCTTGTAAAATACTACAAATCCTTTAAAATCTTTTGAAATCCCTTGGAACTTTTTAAATCTCTTAAAAATTTATTGGAACTTTAAAAATACCATAAAATCCTAAAAACCCTTTGAAATCTCTTCAAATGATTGTAATCTATTCAAAGTTTCTTGGAATTTTTTAAAACACTAAAAAAAATTTAAAAGAACTAAAAAAAATATTCAAGAAAATTTGAAATTTTTTGAAACCCCTTGAAATTTTTGAAAGCTTTTGAAAATTCCTTGCATCTTCTAGAAAGTACCCTGAAATTTTTTAAATCCTTTTGAAATTTCTTGGAAATTTAAAAAAAACTCAAAAATAGTTAAAACATTTTGAAATTTTGTGAAACCCCTTGAAACTTCTTTAAGCTTTTGAAAATTCCTTGGAACTTTTAAAAATAATCTCAAATCCTGAAAATCCTTTGAAATGCCCTAAAATCCTGAGAATTCTTTGAAATCCCTTCAAATTATTAAAATCTATTAAGATTTTCTTAGAATATTTTTAAACATTTAAAAAAATCTCAAAAAAACTAAAAAAAACTTAAGACAATTTGAAACTTTTTGAAACCCCTTGCAACTTTTTAGGTTTTTTAAAACTTGTTGAAACTTTTAAAAATACCCTGAAATCTTTAAAATATTTTAAGACCCCTTACAGTTATTGAAACCTATTAACATTTTCTTGGAATATATTAAAATATTAAAAAAAAATTTTTTTTTAATCAAGAAAATTTGAAATATTTCAAACCCCTTGAAACACTTTAAAGCTTTTGAAAATTTCTTGGAATTTTTACGAATACCCTAAAATCTTTAAAATCCTTTAAAATCACTTGAAATGATTGAAAACAACTAAAAATTCCTGGAAATCCTTTAAAATACCTTAAAGTACATATTTAAAATCCTTCGAAATCCCATTAAACTACTGAAATGAATTAAAAATCACTTGAAATCTTGTAAAATACTACAAATCCTTTAAGTTTTTATGAAATAGGTTGAAACATTTTTTCTTGGAACATTTAAAAATACCCTAAAATCCTAAAAATCCTTAGAAATCCCTAAAAATTATTGAAATCTATTAACATTTTCTTGGAATCTGTTAAAAGACTCAAACAAATTTTAAAAGACCTAAAAAAATTCGAGAAAATTTGAAATTTCTTGAAATCCCTTGAAACTTTTCAAAGCTCTGGAAAATTCTTTGAATCTTTTAAAAATACCCTAAAATCTTTAAAATCCTTTGAAACCTACTAAAAATCACTTGGAATCTTGTCAAATACTACAAGTACTTAAAAATCTTTTGAAATACCTTGAAACTTTTTAAATCATTTGAAAATCTCTTAGAATTTTTAAAAATACTCGAAAATAGTTCAAATCTTTTGACATTTCTTGAAACCCCTTGAAACTTCTTAAAGCTTCTGAAAATTCCTTGGAATTTTTAAAAATGCCATAAAATCTTAAAAATCCTTTGACATTCCTTCATATTATTGAAATTTGATAACATTTTCTTGGAATCTTTTAAAATGCGCAAAAAAATTTTAAAAGCATTCAAGAAAATGCAGAAATAGCTGTATAGACCTGAATAAGTTGATTTATTGACTGAAAAGTGAATAAAGTCACTTTATAAAAAAAAACTGACTGAAAGTGATTGTGGTGCAGTCCTAATTATTCTTGACAGTTATTTAAAGTTCTTCTGAAAGGAATTCCCCCACTTTTGCTATTTTTTCTTTCAAAATCCTAGACTTTTTCCCCACTTTCCAAATTTTCCCAGACATGCGGCCACCCTGATGAAATATAAAAATAACATAAATAAAGAAACTAACTCGATAAATGTTTTAGTAAACAAGGAGGAATAGCAAGAAAAAAAAAAGATTTCCATATTTAAACACTTAGTACACATTTTTAGTAATATTAAAAACAGCTATCGTATGTACAAAGCCGCTTAAAAAGCACTGAGAAGAAGAGACAAGTATTAACATCTAAAAAAAAATTTTATACCTAGGAGTGCAAAAACTAATAAAGGCAAGCTTAGCTTTTTTTGAGTCGTGTGCAAATTATATGAAAATTGTCATTTTAATAATTGGTATTGTTCATTAATACATTGACTTGAATTAAACAAAATTTTAGTTTTTTTTTAATGAAATGTTAGATGTAATGATTCTTTACTCTAAATTATTAATATAAAAAAAACAAAGCCTTTTTATTTATGTTGAAAATATGATAAATTTTCGAAACATGTTATAAGACATGCCTTTGCAATCTAAAAATGCGAGAATATCAGAAGAAGAAAAGAAATGTACACAGTACAAATAGAAGAGAAACTACCGAAAAACTACTGAAAAAATTAGTTTAATATTACACGAAATCTCGATGCAAAAATAAAGAAGAAGGAAACGAAAGGCCAGTAAATTTCTCTAATTTCTACGATTCACGATAGCGAAATAAAAATGTCAACTAGAGAAAAGCCTTCACCACAGAACACAGATCAGAAGAAATGTAAAAGAGTGAACGAGGGACTGGAAAATGATGAGGTGTATGATTTTCTCCATTAACAGCCAGGATGGGTTGGGCTGAATTTCTTAAAAATCGCTTCTGTGAATTTTTCATCGACCATCAAAGCCCACATCACGTTTAAGATTGTCTTTCAATTAAATCACGGCGTCACAACAGTCACAAGAAACAGTTACATTTGTATTTTGCAATTCAAGTTAATAAATAAAGAAAGACAAAGTAAATTCAAAAAATTATATTTTTTAAATTACTATAAAAAGGGCTTTGCTTTAAAATAATATACCAATATTAGCAGAGTGTCTACCATACGATCAATTTTAAATTCACGGTTTTTTACAGATGAATTTTTGATTTTTCCGGTCCGGTAATTGTACTTTTTTTCATTGCCATGTCCTAACTTAGAATTTTAATTCCTTTGCAAAATTTCCTATTTATTGTCCGAATTATAATATTTTTATTTTGTACTAATACTAAACTGCTTCGGAAAATTTCCTGTTCCAACTCAAAGTTATCATTTTTTCAAAAATTCTTCAAATGAAAGTTCCAGATAAATGGAATTTTTTATTGTTTATGGTAATATGGCATCCCACGATCATTTTAAGATGGAAATTAAAATAATCGGATGGGTCGTTTTTGAAAGTCGAAATATATTGCAATTTCAACAAAGTAGTTAAATTTTCAACCCAAAGACGAATTTTTAACAAGAGTTGAATTTTCAAGTTGAGAAATCAAAAAGTTTACAAAATAGTTAGTTGGCTTTTAACCCCGAAGATTAATTTTCAATAAAATAGTTAAATTTAAACAAAAAACAATACTTTTAACCAAATAGTTGCATTTTCAACAAAGTACAGAATTTTAAACCTGAAGACCAATTTTTAACAAAAGAGTTGAGTTTTCAATTTCAAAAGTCAAATGGTTTGAAAAACAGTGGAGTTTTAAATACGAAGATTAATTTTCAATTAAATAGCTGCATTAAAAAAAATAATAATTTTACAAAACTTTTACAAAATAGTTCAAGTTTTAGCCAAATGGTCGAACTTTCAAACAAAAAAGTATAAATTTTAACCAAATAGTTGAATTTTCAACCAAGATGAACTTTTGACAAAAAAAGTTAATTTTTAAACAAGAAAGATAAATTTTCAATCCACAAGGACAAATTTTCTATCCAAAAATATGAATGTCCAATAAAACAGTTGAATTTTCGACCATAAAATATGATTTTTTAACAAACTATTTCAATTTTTAACATATCACTTAAACTTTCAAAGAAATAATTAAATTTTTAACCAAATTATACAAGGATGAATTTTCAACCAAATAGAATTTCCAAACAAAATAGATTAAACTTCAACTAAAAACTGTTGCATTTTCAACCAAATAGAATTTCCAAACAAAAGAGATTAAACTTCAACTAAAAACTGTTGCATTCTTAACCAAATAGTTAAATTTCAAAAACAAAAAGCCACATATTTTGGAAAACAGTTGACTTTTAAACCTTAAAAGATGAATTTTCAATAAAAAGATTAATTCTCAACGAAAAATGTAATAGCTCATACTTCAACGATAAAAAGCGATTTTTCAACAAAATAGTTCAATTTTCAAACAAAGAGCTAAAATTTTAACAAAACAATTAAATTTTCAACAAAACAGATGAATTTTTAACCAAATAATTAAATTTTCAACATACAAAGATAAATTCGCAACAAAAAAAGTAATATTAGTTGATATTTCAACCAAAAAATATAAAATTTGTATCAAAAGATATTAAAAAGCAAAAAAAGACGGATTTTTAACCACATAGTTAAATTTTAAAAAATAATAATTTTCAACCAAAAATGAAACAGCTAAATGCTCAGTTAACTAGAATAATTAAATTTGCAATCAAAAAGATGAATTTTTAACCAAGATTAATTTTTACAAAAAAAAGACGAATTTTTAATTAAAAAATATAATTTTTTAACGGAATGTTCAACTGGAATAGTTACATTTTCAGAATTAAAAAAATTCCTTTCAAAAAATGTTGTTGCATTTCAACCAAATAAGTGAATTCTCCAGATAAAAAGCCGAATATTTTAGAAAAAAATTGACTTTTAAACCCGAAAAGACGTATTTTCAATTTGAAAAAAAAAACAATTAAATTTTTACTAAAATAGATACATTTTTAATTAAATAATTGAATTTTCAACCTAAAAATATGAATTCACAACAAGAAAAAGTAATAGTTGATATTTCAACACAAAAAGATAAAATTTCTGTACCGAAAGATATGCATTTTAAAATCAAAAAAGACGAATTTTCTTACACACTGTTGAATTAAAAAAAAAATTATTTTCAACCAACAATAGAATAGGTAAATTTTCATTAAAAAAAAAATTAGTTTTCAACCAAAATAATAAATTTCCAATTAAAATTATGAATTTTTAACCGTAAAGAGTAATTTCTACCAAAAAGTACAAGTTTTTAACAAAATACATGAATTTTCAACTAACATTTTCAGTTTGAAAAAAAATCTACAAAAAAACAACTCGAATAGTGAAATTTGAAACCAAAAAGATGAATTTTAAACCAAAAAATGAATTTTCAACTGAAATTATGAATCTTTACCTAGAATAATTAAATTTGCACCAAAAAGATAAATTTTCAGAAAAAAGACGAATTTTTAATTTTTAACAGAGTTAAATATTTAAATTTTTACTTAAAAAAATAATGTTCAACCAACGAGATAAATTCTAAATACGACTATGGAATATTCAACTGGAATAGTTACGTTTTCAGATCAAAAACATTAACTTTCAACACAAATTTTTTTTTTTTAACAAAACAGTTAAAGTTTCAACTGCAATAATAAAATTTTGAATACAAAAATTCACTTTCAGACAAAGAAAAAACAAATTTTCAACAAAATGGATAATTTTTCAACCAAAGAAATCAATTTTCAATTACAATGATAAATCTTCAACCAAAAAATTAATTTTTAATATGAGAGTTTAATTTTCAACCGAGTAATTGAATTTTCATTTCAGAAAAGATGAATTATAAACGAAAAATGTAGCAGTTGGTATTTTAACTTAAAAAGATATTAATTTATAATCAAAAATAGTTTAATTCCACCGAAAAAGACGACTTTTCAACTCAGAGAGATTTTTCAGCAAACTGTTGAATTTTCAAGCACAAAGATAAATTATGAACTAAGAAGATTAATTTTCTAACTGAAAGAACGAATTTTCAACACAATACATAGATACTCAACCAGATACTTGAATTTTTAACTAAAAACTATCAATTGCAAACTAAAAATAAAAACATTTAAATTTCATTTTATGAAGAATCATTGTTATTCAATTTATATATCAATTAAAAAAAATTAATCACGCTCTTGGAAAAATTAACTGACTTTTTAAAAAAATGCCCTAAATTTCGGGGTTTTTCTAGGTATATACAAATTTCCTGACAATTCTTTATTTTTTAATAATTAAATACAACAATCGGCTTTTTTTAAAAAGCGCGCACGGTTTATTTTCATTTTCATCTGAAAACGTTCGTGGGATATCATAAAAAATCAAAGTCCCATTTGCCTGCAACTTTCATTTAAACCTTGTTCAGCCTCACCGTGGGTTTCAGATTACATACCACCTCTAAATTAAAATTAGTGTTTATATTGTTATTTTAAAACGAAAATCTTTCTTTGATTAAAAAAAATACATATTTAAATTTCAGATGAATACTAATTCACGAGTTTGAGTTCTAATATTAATTAGAGTACATTCGAATGAAAAATTCCGATCACTGAAACAAATTCCCGGTTTTTCCTGATGAAAAAAAAATCCCCCTCCTTTTTCCGGTCAGGCAGACACCCTGATTAAGATATTTTTCGTGAAAAATTTGTATCTTTAATTTTGAACTGCAGAAAACAAGATTTAATTTTAGCGCCGTGTTTGAAATTTTGTTTATAACTTAAGAAAAATACTTACAACATAGTAAAATGCTGGCTGCTCCTGCGGCAATGGAGGGCTCGGACTTGAGGAATAGGAATAGATAGGTGATGCGGAAGGTTTGAATAAAGATCTTTTTACTCGAGGTGATACGCTAGTAATATTGGTAGAGAAAGAAGAATCTGAAGAGAGAGCGGGGTTTAGATCTAAAATCCCCTCTTCTGTTTTCTTACTTGGTGTCTTCTGTTTTGGAGGCCGGGTTACTAAAGCCGATATTTTGGCCAACTCAGGACTCGATTCTCGCTTAGC
>JAUELO010000179.1:27096778-27109530 GCA_032357855.1 Amphibolips quercusostensackenii | reverse complement strand
GTTAAATTTTCAATTTAAAAAATTACTTTCAAACAAAAAAAAACAATTTTCGTACAAATGGAGAATTATTTTTGTTTAATGTTATATTGCTACTTTAAAAAAAATTAAGCTCTCTCTCAAAAAAATTCCGACTTTAAACAAAATTCCTGAGATTTCCTGACAATTCCAGGTTTTCCAGGTAGGGTAGACACCCTGTCAAAAAGTTCAAGAATTGAACATTTTTATTTTCAATTCGACAATTTCGAAATTGAATGATTTCAGATTAAATTTTCAAAAGGGGAAAATTCCAAAATGTTAACTGAATATTTTCCTATCAAAATTTTCGAAAATAGATCAATTAAACTTCAGCGAAATGAAAATTGTATTATTTCTAATTAAAGGCATTCAAAATTGTATAATTAAAAGTGAAAACACTTGAATTGTAATAAATTTAAATTCAAAGCAATTAAAATTTGGCAATGTGAAAAAAACCCTCTATTTTCACCGTTAAAAATTCAAAAAATTTCAACTATAAATCTTTAATTATACTAATTATACTAATTTTACTCTTTGAAATTCTACAATTTCAATTTTAATCGCAAAATTTAAACTACTCAACTTCAACTCCTTCCCAATGAAATAGTCCAAATTAAAAAATTTAAGTTTAAAGAATTTGAATTTTGAAAGCTTCTGTTAGAATTTGTTTCCAATTAAAAATTTTCCATTTTAAAAGCTTTTATTAATTAATTAACTGCAAAGTTTTCAAATCAAAATCATTTCATAGTGGCTCTAATCCGCTCTCTAATTATATTTTATATTATTATATGTTTGTATTATTACCACTGTTTTCTTGTTTAAATCTTTCTCCTTGCGCTTTTCTCGCTTTTCTTTCTTCTCTTTAAGCTTTTCCAGTTTCTCCTTCTTCTCTCCTTTTTCCTTCTTTTCTTTCAATTTCTCACCTTTCTCTTTATGCTTCTCCTTCTTGTCTTTTTTCTTTTTGATTTTATCCTTCTTCTCTTTTTTATGCTCTTTCGATTTCTGAAACAAAATAATGGTATACTAATTAAATACGTAATAGGTAATATGTAAATAGGTAAAAAAAAAAGGTTTACTCCAACTTTTGCAAACTCAGGATGGCCGTTTTAATCAAGGAAAAAAATTCCCAGTCAGTTCCTTGTGCGAAAAAATTTTTCACTGTCATTGAAATTTAAAATCTAAACTCTTAAAGTTGAAAAGTATTTCATTTAGAGTAATAAAAACTGAACTGCAAATATAAATCCACGCTATCATTTTCAATGCTTTCAATTAAGATTTTTGTTATTATCTTCAATACTTTTAAAATAATTGAAAAATTTCAAAATTTGATTTTAAAATCTTCACAAATCTACATCTTATTTTTAATATTTTCCAATTTTAAATTATCTTTTAAAATTTTAACAAGCATTTAGATACCTGTTAAAATTATTCGAATTTTTCATACAATTTTTTTAGAATCATGAAAATTTGCCTTAAAATCCTCCAGGTTATTTTCTTACAATTTTGGAAATCTTTTGAAAAATCATTTTGAATTTTCCTATGAATCTTAAAAACATTTTTTATTCTCTTGAAACCTTTCAAGATTCTTAAAAACCTTCTAAATTTTTTTGTTCGAAATCTTCAAAAACCTACATTTTGTTAAAAAAATTTTCAAGTCTTTTCAAATTTTTAATTATCTGTGGCTACTTGTACAGAAAATTAAGGAAAAAATAGCTAGATTTTGTCGGTACACGTAGACACTGCCTTTTAAATTAATATTTAATTTTATTCAGAACTTTTAAATATCTTTTAAAATTATTAGAATTTTTAATAACATTTTTTCAATCCTGTAAAGTTATTAAAATTGACTTCAAATCTTCCAGATTCTTCTTCGAAATTTTAGGAAAAGATTTGAAAACTTTTAAAATTTTTCGCTAGAATTAATTCATCAAAATAAAAAATCATTAAAAATTTTCCCAGGAATCTAGAGAATATTTTTTTATTATCTTAAAACCTTTCAAAATCCTTAAAGAGCATCAAAACTTTATTTTAAAATCTTAAAAATCTACATTTTATTTTAAATTGTTTAAAATTTTTAATTAAATTGGAAAATTTTAAAAACTTATAAATATCTTTAAAAATTATTCGAATTTTTCCTAAAATTGTTGAAAATCATGAAAAATTGGCATAAGATCTTCCAGATTCTTTTTTGACAATTTTGGACACCTTTTGGAAGGTTTTGAAATATTTTGGAATATTCTCTTAAAATTAGCTTTTTAAATAAAAAATCATTTCAAATTTTCACCAGATTATTGAGGACATTTTTTTATTATTTTAAATCTTGAAAATCCTTAAAAAGCTTTAAAATTTTATTTAGAAATCTTGAAAAATCAACATTTAAATTTGCCGTTAATTTTTTTTAATTATGAAAAATTGCCTTAAAAACTTGGACTTTTTTCAGACAAGTTTAGATGGTTTAAAATATTTTTTAATATTCTCTTAAAATTAATTTTTCAAAATAAAAAACCATTTAAAATTTTTACAGGAATTTTAAGCCAATTTTTTTATTCTCTTAAAACCTTTCAAAATCCTTAAAGAGCATCGAAACTTCATTTCAAAATCTTAAAAAATCTACATTTTATTTTAAATTGTTTCAAATTTTTAATTGTATTGGAAAACTTTAAAAACTTATAAATATTTTTTAAAATTATTCAAATTTTCCCTTAAATTGTTCAAAAAGCATGAAAAATTGCCTTAAAATCTTCCAGGTTCTTTTCTGACAAATTTGGAAATTTGTTTTCTAATTTAACCAAATGTAAATTTAAAAACAAAATTTTAAATCTTCAAAAGTTTCAATTTATTTTTGAATCGTTTATAAAATTTTCAATATCTCTTAAAATTACTCGAATTAAAAAAAATATAAATAAATAAACATAATTGCTTTAAAATGTTCCAGAATCTTTTTTTTTAATTTCAGAAATGTTTTGAAATATTTTAAAATCTTTCATAGGAATCTAAATTTTTTATTTTCTTAAATCCTTTCAAAATTCTTAAAAAGCTTCTTTTTTGGTAATAACCAAATATTTACATTAAAAAATTTTTGGAAATATTTATAAATTTTCCTACGAATTTAAAAAAAATGTTTTTAATTCTTTTCAAACCTTTCAAAATTCTTAAAACAGCTTCAGATATTATTTCGAAATCTTGAAAATCTACATTTTATTTTAACTTTCTTCAAATTTTACATTATTTTTAAAAATTTTGCAAACTTTTAAATTATTATAATTATTCGAATTTTTCCGAAAATTTGTTGAAAATCGTGAAAAATTGACTTAAAATCTTCCAGATTCTTTTTTGACAATTTTGGAAATGTTTTCTAATTTAAACAAACTTAAATTGAAAACAAAATTTGAAATCTTCAAAAGTTTCAAATTATTTTTGAATCGTTTCAAAATATTTAAATATCTCTTAAGGTCACTCGAATTTAAGAAAAAAAATTAAATAAACAAAATTGCTTTAAAATTTTCCAGATTATTTTTTTTTAATTTCAGAAATGTTTTGAAATCTTTTCAAATATTTCCTTAAAATTAATTTTTTAAAATAAAAGTCACTTAAAATTATCACAGGAATCAACATTTTTATTTTTATTTTTTTTTTCTTAAAACCTGTCGAAATTCTTAAAAAGCTTCATTTTTAGTAATATTCAGAAATTCACATTTAAAAAAATTGAAATCTTCACAAGTTTTAAATTATTTATAAATCGCTTCAAAATTTACAAATATCTTTTAAAATTACTCGAATTTATAACAAAAATTATAAATAAACAAAATTGCCTAAAAATCTTCTAGATTCTTTTTTTCAAAAATTTTGAAATGTTTTGAAATCTTTTGAAATATTCTCTTAAAATTATTTTGTTTTTTAATACAAAATTTATTTTGAATCATTTCTACACTTTTTAACATCTCTTAAAATTACACGAATTTTCAACAAAAAAAAATTAAATAAAGAAAATTGCTTTAAAATATTCCGGTTTCTTTTTTTAATTTCAGAAATGTTTAAATTTGTATTTTCTTAAAACCATTTAAAATTCTTAAAAAGCTTCTTTTTTAATAATATTCACAAATTTACATTTGAAAAAAAATGTGAGATCTGCCTAGGTTTTGAATTATTTTTAAATCGTTTCAAAATTTCTAAATGTCTCTTAAAATTACTCGAATTTAAAACAAAAATTTTAAATAAACAAAATTGCCTTAAAATATTTCAGATTCTTTTTTAAAAATTTTGGAAATATTTTGATACCTATTTTTTAATATTCTCTTAAAATTAATTTTTTTAAATAAAAAAATCATTTTAAATTTCCTATAGAAATAATTTCTAAATATGTTTTATTACTCGAATTTTCAACAAAAAAAAATTTAATAAACAAAATTGCTTTGAAGTATTCCTGATTTTTTTTCAACATTTTTGAAAATGTTTCAAAATCTTTTTAAATATTCTCTTAAATTTTTTTTAAAATAAATTTATTTAAAATTTTAAAAACTTTAAAATATATTAAAAATTATTCGATTTTATCATAAAATTGTTTAAAAACAATTTAAAATTGCCTTAAAATCTTCCAGATTCTTTTCTGACAATCTTTTTTCTAAAATCTTTTGATATCTTTTTAAATTTTCCTGCGAATCTTAAGAAATTTTTTTAATTCTTTTGAAACCCTCTAAAATTCTTAAAAAGCTTCAAAATATTATTTCAAAATTTTCAACATATCATTTTAAAATCTTTAAAAATCTACATTTTATTTTTAATTATTTTTAAAAAAGTTCAAAACTTTAAAATTATTATAATTATTCGAATTTTTCCTAAATTTGTTCAAAATCATGAAAAATTGACTCAAAATCTTTCAGATTCTTTTTCACCAATTTGGTAAATTTTTTCTAATTTAAAAAAATTTTAATTAAAAAGACGATTTGAAATCTTCACAAGTTTCAAATTATTTTTAAATCGTTTCTCAATTTTTAAATCTTAATTAAATTTCTCAAATTTTCAAAAAAAAAATATAAATAAACAAAATTGCTTTAAAATATTCCGGATTCTTTTTTTAATTTCAGAAATGTTAAAATTGTTATTTTCTTAAAACATTTTAAGATTCTTAAAAAGCTTCTTTTTTAATAATATTCACAAATTTACATTTGAAAAAAAAGTGAGATCTGCCCAAGTTTTAAATTATTTTCAAGTCGTTTCAAAATTTCTAAATATCTCTTAAAATTACTCGAATTTATGACAAAAATTTTAAATAAAAAAAAATTGCCTTTAAATCTTTCAGATTCTTTTTTGAAAATTTTGGAAATATTTTGATATCTATTTTTTTAATATTCTCTTAAAATGAATTTTTTTTAAATAAAAAAATCATTTTAAATTTCCTAGGAATAATTTCTAAAAATAATATTACTCGAATTCTCAACAAAAAAATGTTGATAAACAAAATTGCTTTAAAATCTTCCTGATTTTTTTTTCAACATTTTTGGAAATTTTTCGCAATCTTTTTAAATATTCTCTTAATTTTTTTAAATAAAAAATGTATTTAAAATTTTATTTATATTTTAAAAACTTTTAAATTTTTTGAAAATTATTCGATTTTATCCTAAAATTGTTTAAGAACAATGAAAAATTGCCTTAAAATCCCCAAGATTATTTTCTGACAATTTCGGAAATCTTTTGATATCTTTTTAAATTTTCCTGCGAATCTTAAGAAATTTTTTTAATTCTTTTGAAACGCTTTAAAATTCTAAAAAATCTTCAAAATATTATTTCAAAATCTTCAACATATCATTTCAAAATCTTCGAAAATCTACATTTTATTTCAAATTGCTTCAAATTTTAAATTATTTTTAATAAAGTTGAAAACTTTAAAATTATTATAATTACTGAAAATTTTTCCGAAAATTTGTTGAATAGAAAATTGATTTAAAATCTTTCAGACTCTTTTTCGGCCACTTTGGAAATCTTTTCAAATATTCTCTAAAATTAATTTTTCAAAATAAAAAATCATTCAAAACTTTCCTAAGAATCTAAAGAAAAAATTTTTATTTTCTTGAAACCTTTTTCCAAATTCTTAAAAACCTTCCACATTTTTTGTCCGAAACCTTCAAAAATCTAGAATAACGAATTGTACACTGAATGATTTCATAATTGAAAACGTTAAAAATTGAACATCATTTAAAAAAAATTGAAATCGATTTTACTTTAAATTGCACTATACCATGCAATATAACATTTCTAATATTTCAAGTGATTCGATAGATTTTTTATCTAAAAATTTGTATAAATCAAGGTCAAAAAATAATTTTACTATAATTTTTCGGCTCTTCCCGGTCTTAAAAAAATCCCGATTTCCCGATCTAGCAGCCACCCTGAAACTATTACATCAAATCATAAAAATACAAAATAAATTTTATACCTTATCGTTCTTTTCCAATTTCTCGGTCTTCAATTGCTTTATGGGCACTGATGGAGCGATAGGCAAAGATAAAGGAGGAATCACAGAAGGAATATTCGTCACAGGTGGCGGAACGACAGGCGGAGGAATCGGTACCGGTACTTCCTTCTCCTGCTTGACTTTCACGATCTTTTCCTTCTCAACCTTCTCAACTTTCTCAATTTTTTCAACTTTCTCAACTTTTTCAGACTTTACAGGAGGAATTTCCATGAAAGGTGGTAAAATTGGTTTCTCGCGATCCACAGCTTTCGGTTTCGACATGGAATAATCCTCTGGCTTCATGGGAGGGTTCAGAAACCGAGGAGGTATCGGCAAATTTGGCAATCCAGGATGAGGGCCAGGAATGCCTTTGGGAAGCGGGAGAGGAAATCTTGGAAACATTGGAAGGCCCATTGGATGCGGGATAAGGCCAGGACCTGGAGCTGGATATGGATAAAATGGAAATGGCAAAACAGGAGGAATATTTGGCTGCTCTCGCATCACAGGAGGATCAGGAACCATGGGAGTTTTGGGCCGTTCCACAATTTCTAGATCCATTGGTACAATCGGCATTTTCACCTGGAAAAAGATAAATAGTTAAGGTTTAAAAATTGTATTCTCAGGGCTCGGACTCACTTCGGAGATAAAAAAGTGTCAATATGGCATATATTTTGAAAAACAGTAGCAAAATAATGTCATGCAATTTTTGGAATATTTTATCAAGGCGTTAACTATTTTGGAAATCTAGTATACAATAAGGATCTCCCATAAAATCGCGTAAAATCCTTTCGAATCTTTTGATAAAGCCCCTTGAAATCATTTGAAATGCTTGATATTTTATAAAATTCTTTTATATATATATATTAAAACTCGTTTAATTCTGTAAAAATCCCTACTAATTCCACAAAACTCAAGTAAACTCTTGTAAAACATCTTAAAATCTGCAATATTTTTCAAAATTTCTCCCAAAATGATAAAATCTTCTCAATCCTTTGGAATGCCGCAAAATCCCATTTAATCTGATAAAGATCTTATGAAAATATTGTTAAAAATTAGTCTTTTCGCTTGAAAATTCCACAATTTGATTGAAATTGTATTCTTTCTCGACTAACACAAATTTTTTTTTTGTGAAGATTCAGCTATTTTGATGAACATTTATCTTTTTGATTTGAAAACTTTTCTTAAAAATTTCACTTTTTTGTTAAAAGTACAACTGTTTGGTTAACAATTAATCAGTATCGGTTGAAAATAATGCTTTGTAAAAATTCGTATTTTTGGCTACAAAATTCAACAATTTAGTAGAAAATTTAACTATTTGGTGAAAAATTTATGTACTGTTTTTAAAATTCGTCTTTTTTGGTAGAAAATGATTTTTTGTTTGATTAAAAATGCAACTGTTTGATTGAAAATTAATCTGGGTTAGTAGAAGATTCAAGTATTTTGTTGAAAATTCGTTTTCCTTGGTTAAATACAACTGATTTTTATTTTTAATTAAATTATTTTTTTAAATATCAACTATGTCATTTTTTGTTGAAAATTCATCTTTTTATATTGAAAATGTAACACCTTGATCGAATGTTAAACAATTTTCTTGAAAGTTAATTTTTTGGTTGAAGATTTACAATTTTGTTCAAAATTTGTATTTTTGCTGTTTAAAATTAACTTTTTAAACTGAAAATGTAGCTATTTAAAACATTTGTTTATTTTTAATTCAACCAGCTGGTTGAAAATTAACTCTTTATAGAAAATTCATATTCTCGGGTTAAAAATTTAACTGATTTACAGAAAATTTTCATTATTGGCTCCAAAATTCAATAACTTGGTAGAAAATTGAACTATTTGATTGGAAATTGATTGATTGATTACAACTTTTTGGTTGAAAATAACCTTTTTTGTTGAAAATTAGTTGAAAATTAACTTTTTTGTTAAAAATTGGTTGAAATTAACTTTTTTGTTGAAAATTCATATTTTTGGGTTAAAAATTAAACTGTATTGTAAAAAATTTGTATTTTTGGATCGAAAATTCAACAAATTGGTGGAAAATTGAGTTTTTTGATTGAAAATTGATGTACTTTGTTGAAAATTCGTCCTTTTTACTGGAAAATGAATTTTTTGGTTAAAAATACAACTTTTTCGTTGAAATTTACCTTTTTGAATGTAAATTAATATTCTCGGGTTGAAAATTCAACAAAATGGTAGAAAATTGTACTATTTGATTGAAAATTGATGCATTTCGTTAAAATCTCATTTTTTTTTTTAGTAGAAAATCAATTTTTTGGGTTACAAATGCAACTATTTAGTTGAAAATTAATTTTTTGTTAAAGATTCATATTCTCGGGTTGGAAATTCAACTGTTTTGTAGAAAAATTATATTTTGGACTCGAAAATTCAACAAATTGGTAGAAAATTGAACTATTTGATTAAAAAATGATGTTTTGTAGAAAATTGGTCCTTTTTAGTAAAAAATAAATTTTTGTTTGTTAAAAATACAACTTTTTGGGTGAAAGTACAATTTTTTTGGTTGAAAGCACAATTTTTTGGTTGAAAATTAACTTTTTGATAAAAATTTATATTCTCGAGTTGAAAATTCACGTTTTTTGTAAAAAATTCGTGTTTTCAGATAAATAATTTAACAAATTGGTAGAAAATTAAACTATTTGATTGAAAACTGATGTGTTTTGTTGAAAATTTGTCCATTTACTAGAAAATCAATTTTTTTGGTTAAAAATACAACTTTTTGATTGAAAATTAACTTTTTAAATGCTAATTAATATTCTCGGGCAGAAAATTTAACTGTTTTGTAGAAAATCTGTTTTTTTTTCGGTTCGAAAACTCAACAAATTAGGAAGAAAATTGAACTACTTTATTAAAAATTGATGTATTTGTTGAAAATTCATCTTTTTGAGTAGAAACTTAGTTTTTGGGTTGAAAATGCAACTATGTAGTTGAAAATTAACTTTTTTGTTGAAAATTCATACTCTCGGGTTTAAAATTCAACTGTTTTGTATAAAATTTCGAAAATTCGTGTATTTTAATGAAAATTCATATTTTTTAGCAGAAAATTAATTTATTTGGCTAAAAATGTAACAGTTTGATTGAAAATTAACTTTTTTGTTAAAAATTTATATTCTCGAGTAAAAAATTTAACTGTTTGTCAACTGTTTGGTTAAAAATGAATTTTGTTCAAAATATTTAGTTGAAAATTTATGTAATTCATTTATACATACATAAATGTATGTATGTTGTGGAAGACATTTATGTTTTTCCACATTCATTTTTGACAATTTTGTAAATGTTTCTAAAACTTTTTCAATATTCACTTGACATTCATTTTTCAAAATAAAAAATAATTTTCAATTTTCCTATGAATCTTAAAGAAATTTTTTTATTCTTTTAAAGCTTTTTACATTTTTTAAAAAGCTTCTAAATTTTTGTTCGAAATCAGCAAAAATCTATTTTTTTTTCAAGTTAGACCGTTGGCTGTTAGCATCGAAATTTCGGTACGAATTTTTCTAAGAATAATTGCTGTCGAATTGTTACTTATACATCAAAATTCAACAATTTAAGTTACAAATTAAGTTTTTTTTTAAATAGAACAATAAAAAATGTAACGATCAGAGTATAATTTTTTTTTTTTTGAATATATGGTTCATATTTACTGATTTTAAATAAACAGTCAGATATTTCAAAATATTAAGTAATTGTCTTTTTTCTTAATAAAAAAATCTCAAACTGAATGGTTTACAAATGCAACCTTTTAGACTGAAACAATATTTGAAATTTAATAAAAGATTTAATTATGAATACATTATTTTGAAGTTATTTGAAAATTGAAAATAGTTTATAAAGCTTTAATCAGGAATTTACATTTGTTTAACTAATAAGACTTTCCAATTGCAACAGTATAATTTGTAACGCTGAAATCTGGAAATTCTAAAACTGTGAACTGATTCCGAATCGTCTTGTAAAATCAATTATTATTCACTTTTTCTGAAAGTACAGTTCAATTTTCAAAATCATAAATTAATTTATATTCACAGTTGGTCAATTAAAAATATTTTTGATCTAAAATCTTCAATTTCAAACGCTTCCAATTTTAGTACTTAGTCTATAAAAAGACTTTAAACCTGCATTTAAAAATTATTTTAATTAAATTGTACGCTTAACAATTAAAATCTAGAATGAAAAACTTTTAAAGCGAAAGATGTTCTAATTATGCATTCTAAACTGAATATTATAATTGAAAGAGATATCAATTTAACTAATTGTTTTAAAAAACAGTTGAATTCAAGTCGGACAGACATTTTTTCTAAAAATTTGTAAAATTTTCGAAAAAGAATTAATTCACTGTCATTTCCCGGTCTCGTGAAATTCCTGGTTTCCCGGACCAGCGGCCACCCTGCGTCTTTGTGAAATCTTTTGGAATTTTTTTAATCTTTTATAAAATTTTTAAGATCCTTGACATCTTTGTGTAATTTTTTTAAATCTTTTGAAATATCTGAAATATTTGCGAAATCTTTATTTAATTTTTGTTTGCAAAATCTTTTGTGTTCGTTTAAAATCATTGAAATCTTGATAAATGTTTTTTAACTACAAAGACTTATCAGTGAAAAAAAAAACAAATTGCAGCCAAACGACTGAATTTTCAAGTTGAAAGGCAAATTTTCTGGAAAAAGAATAGAATTTTCAACCCGAAAATATGAATTTTCGATCATTTTCATCAAATGGTTGAATTTTCTACCAAACTAGACGAATTTTCAACTAAGAAACATTTTTTAGTCATGAAAGAAAATAAATTTCAACCAAATTACTGAATTTTCAAGCCGAGGCAAACTTGGTAGAAAAAACAGCCGAATTTTCAATCCAATGATATGAATTTTAAACACAAAAACTAATTTTCAAACCAAATTGTTGAATTTTTTAGCAAAGTAGACGAATTTTCACCTAAGAAACATTTTTCAGTCAAGAAAGAAAATAAATTTAAACCAAATTACTGAATTTTCAAGCTAAGGCAAATTTCATAGAAAAACAGTCGAGTTTTCAATCCAAAGATATGAATTTCAAACACAAAAAACTAATTTTCAAACCAAAGTGTTGATTTTTTTTAGCAAAGCAGCCGAATTTTTAACTAAGAAAAATTTTTCAACCAAAAAAGATGAAATTCCTACAAAACAGTTGAATTAAAAAAAAAGAGTTAATTTTCAACCCAAAAGTATGATTTTTTAACAAAGTAATTCAATTTTCAACCAAATACTTCAATTTTCAAATAATTAATTAAGTTTGCAATCAAATAGTTGAATTTTCAAAATAAAATCCAGATTTTCTATAAGAACACTGGAATTTTCTAACCAAACATGAATTTTCTTCATTAAATCTTTCTTTAATCTTTGTTCGTGAAATCTTTTTTATTCGTTTGAAATCTTAATTTGGTTGAAACTTTTTGGAATCTTTGAAATAATTGAAATTCTTGGATTCTTTTGAAATCCTTATGAATTTTTTGAAATACTTGTAAAATTTTTCAGATGTCTTTTGTATTTGTTTGAAATCACTGAAATATTTGAAATCTTCTTAAAAAATTTGACATCGTTCAAAATCTTGTTGAAATCTTTTAAGTCCTTGAAATCTTTGAAACCTATAAAAACTTTGCGCAATTTTTTAAAATTTTAATTAAATTTTCGAAATACTTTTGAAATCTTTTTTTAATTTTTGTTCGTGAAATCTCTTCTGTTCGTTTAAAATCATTATCTTTTAAAATCTTCTCAAATTTGTTAAAACCTTTTGAAATCATTAAAAATATTTTTAATATTTTAAAAACTTTACAACTGGTGTATTGTACCCTTCTTGAAATCTTTTGAAATCCTAATGAATTCTTTAAAATACTTATGAATACATTGAAATTTTTTTGAAGTCTTTCAAAAATCTTTTGTATTCGTTTGAAATCACTAGAATATTTAAAATCTTTGTGATATCTTATGAAATCTTTGAAATTCTTGTATTCATTTAAAATCTTTATGAATTGTTTATGAAATCTTTGAAACTTTTGTGAAACCTTTTGATATCTACTAAAAAATTTTGAAATCTTAGAATAATGGTTACTATATACTTGTATGAAGTATTTTTTTAAAATAATTCAAATTCAAGGTTCTCGTGAAAAAATCAAGGAGATTTCCAGGTTTTCAAGGTTTTCAAGGTCGATGGAAACCCTGTCTAGGGATTTTAACTAAACATAGGATACAATAGGGGACACAGATCATGAATAAAAGAAGGTAGATCCAACAGTTTACCT
>JAUELO010000179.1:27073195-27086294 GCA_032357855.1 Amphibolips quercusostensackenii | reverse complement strand
ATTTGTTATTTTTTTGTTAAAAAGCATTTTTGTTAACAAAGAATGAAACTATTCCATTTTTGGTTGAAAATTTATGTTCTTTATATTAAAATATGTTTATTTTTTTGAAAATTTGTCCTTTTTTGCAGAAAATTAATTTTTATGTTTGCAAATTCATCTTTTTGTTCTAAAATTTAACTATTTGGTTTGAAATGAACTGTGTGTTATCGAAGATTTATAATTGCAGTTAAAAATTCATTTCTTTGGTTAAAAATGTAACTTATTTATGGAAATTTTTTTTGTTGCTAAAAATTAATTTTTTAAACTAAAAGTTTAACTACTCGATATTTAGTTCAAAATTTATATCTTCTTTGGTTGAAAATTGAACTCTTTGATTGAAAATTCGTCTTTTGTGGTAGAAAATTAATCCTCTTGAAGAAAAATTCATTATTTTGGTTAACAAATCGTTTCTTTGGTTGGAAATTTTAGATTTTTTGTTGAAAATCCATTCTTTATGGTTAAAAATTATTTTAAAACTATATTTATATAATAGCAAATAATGAATAATAAATTGAATGGAAATGATAAAAAATTGAATTTTTCAAGTTAAAAATTCATCTTTTTTTTGGTAAAAAATAACGTTATTGATTGAAAGGTTATCTTTTTGGTTGAACAATAATTTTCTCGGTTGAATATTTGACCTGAGAAAAAAATTTCGTTGAAAATTCATCTTTCTGATTGAAAATTCAACTACTTAATTAAAAGTTGAAGATTCATTTTTTGGTAGAAAATTCAACTATTTGGTCGAACGTTCAATTTTGTTGTTAAAAATTCATATTTTCTTGTTAATAGTTGAACAAATCAACTGTTTTATTGAAAATTCGTCTTTTTTTGTATGAATTGAACTTTTTCAATTTAAAATTAAAATCTTTTTTGACTTGAATATTAACTATTACATTTTACTCTGAGAATGCATATTATTGGTTGAAAATTCAACTACTTGGTTTTCTGCAACGAAACATCTTCCGGAATTAATTTTTTTTGTTTGAAATCCACTTTATGGTTCAAAATTCATCTGTCTGCCTAAAAAGTCATCTTTTTTGTGGAAAATGCAATATTTTTTTGTAATAAATAAATACAATATTTTTTGTGATAAATAAATAAATGCAATATTGTTTTTGTATTGTCTTAAATTACTGTTTAAGATTCTTAAAAAATGAATCGGAACTTTGTAAGAAAAGGGGTAAATTAAGTCGAAATTCTCGATTTCTGGTGTTTCAGAGTTTTATTTTATAATACCAATAAAATAACAATTTAATAGCAAAATCAGGCAGGATAAAAGTTACAAATTTATTGAACCTTCCATGATTTTTGTAAATTCGCAGGTTGGTTTTCGAAGTGTCGAAGAGAAGAAATCACTCGAAATATTGCTCAAGGATCGTCCTTTTGACAAAGGGAAATTGAAGCAATTTTGCTTACGATTTGCAGTGCCTGCGATACATAGAAATTTCCTCTGGAAAATATTATTAGGAGTCATACCCGTTTACGAAGAAAGCCACGATTTTGTGATGAAACAACGCAAAGCTGAATTTGAGGATATACAACAAGCACTCAGGGACGCAAAAATTATTGACGAATTATTAAAACCTTCCCAGATGTTTTTGATGATGTGGGTTTTGCGAAACAAACGACCTAAACTTGATATCAGCACTCAGATGGAATCTCAGCTCTTCAGGTTCAGTTTTATATAATGCATTTTCAGAAGCAAAATACAATTACGTAATATTAATAATAATACAATAAAAAAATTTCAAATAATTATTCATTTTTTTTAAGTTTTTGAACACTTAAATTCGAGTTGAAATTAAATTCTGAGAATTGAGAACAAGAAAATAACGATTATCAGTTTCTTTTTAAATATATATATAAATATAATTTTTATAAGATTCTTGAGGAAATTAAAAAAGATTTTTGAATATTTCAGATGTGGCAAAAAAAAATCTAGAAGATATTTGGGAATTTAAGAAGTTTAGAAAAGATAAAAAATGTTTCGAAATAAAATAAATGTGGAATTGTTTCCAAGTTTTTAAATATTTCTAATTCATATGAAAAATCTGAAATTTCTCAAATATTTTTAACTGACTCAAGTTTTTCTTAAAATTTTGGAAGATCATTCAAAATGTAAAAAATTGCCTTATAATCTTGTAAATTTTCCTATAAATTTTAAGACAATTTTTTTATTTTCTTGAAAACTTTCAAAATTCTTTTAAAGATTCTAAAGCTTTTTTAGATCTTTAAAAATCTACATTTATAAAAATCTTTTAAAGTCTAAAATTCATTTAGAATCTCATTAATTAAAATTTGATTTTAAAGTTGGTTTGATGAACTTATGGGAATAAACAGGAATGTTCTTCCCAATTAAATATTGTATAGTATTATATATTAGTATTATATATTGTATTATTTAATCTAAATCTTGTATATATTTCTTGAATTTACTTGATTTTTTTTATTTTTTAATGTTACCAAATTAAAACATTTTGCTTCAAAATCTTCCACACACTGTTTCGGAATTTCAGGAAATCGTTTGAAATGTTTTAAACCCTTTTTTAATTTTCTCTTAAAGTTCATTTTTTAAAATAAAAAATCATTAAAAATTCTTCCACAAATCTTAACATAATTTTTTTTTAATCAATTTTTCCTGCATTTTTTTTAATTCTGCAAATAAACATTACCTTAAAATCTTTCAGATTCTTCTTTAACAATTTTAGAAATCTTTTGAAATGTTTAAAATTTTTTTTAAATAATCTCTTCAAATTAATTTTTGAAAAAAGCGTCATTTTAATTTTTCCTAGTAACCTAAAAATATTTTTCTCATTTTGGTGACCTTACAAAATTCTTAAAGACTCTACAAGATTTAATTATTTTTTAATCGGTTCAAAAATTTTGAATATCTCTTAAAATTTTTCAATTTTTTTTCTAAAATCATGTCATGTAGAAAAATTGAAACATTTTGATTTAAACTCTTTTGCAATCGTTTTAAAAATTTTAGGAAATAATTAGAAATGTTTTTTTAATCTTTTTCAATTTTCTTTTAGAATTTATTACAAAACAATCATTAAAAATTTTTCCATGAATCTTAAGAACATTTTTTTCATTCTCTTCACATCCTGCAAAATTCAATTGCTAAAAATTTGTTAAATCCTAAAAATTATAAAAATTGGCATTTTAAAATCTTCAAAACCTAAAATTTTTAGAATTAGAAGGATGCTGTGCCCATAAAACGGATTTCAAAATATTTTAGAAAAATATCGAATTTTTCAAAACATTTTTGGAAATTCCGACAGTTTTAAATGATTTCAAATTATTTCAAAAAGATTTAAAAAAGATTTGATCCATTTTGAGAAATTCATAAAGATTTTAAAAGATATTTCACAATGATTTGAATTATTTAAAGTAGCTTCACAACAATTTTGCGAAGATTTCAACAGATTTTATTATATTTTATAAAATATTTGAAGCCTTCACGAAAATTACACAGATTTTAAAAGATTTCACAGCGGTTTCAAAAACATTCCTAAAATTTCACTAAAGTTTCAAATATTTCATAATGATTCTAAAAAATTTCAGAAAGTGTTTAAGGATTTCAAAGATCTCAATATATTTCAAAATATTTCCCTAAGCTTTCAAAAGATTTAAAAAATTGTACAAGGTTTTACAAAGATTTCTAAAGATATCAAAAAATTTTACAAAGATTTCATAAATTTTTCAAAAAATTTCGCAAAAATGTGTACATCATATTTCATGGATTTCGCAAAATTAAAAAAAAATTCACAACGATGTCAAAAAGTTACAAAATATTTAAAATATTGCAACGTTTCCAACAATTTAAAACTATTTCTAAATACTTCAGAAGGATTTCAAACGATTCAAATGATTTCACAAAAATTTCAAAAAGATTTTAACCATTTTAAGGATTTTAAAAACATCTTATAAGATTTCACAAGATTTCAAAAATTTTTAAATTTCTGAAAATTTTACTGAGAGAGTTAATAGTTTTCAAATAATTTCACGAACATTTAAATTTTTCACCGAGCTTCACAAAAATATTACAGAAATTTCACAAACATTTCTAAGATTTCACTAAAATTTCAAAGATTTCGCAGAGATTTTTAAACATTTTAGAAGATTTTAAAGATCTCAAATGACTCAAAAAATGTCGCAAATATTTAAAGATTTCAGAAAGATTTTACCGAGCTTTACAACAATTTTACAAAGATTTCAACAGATTTCATAATATTTCATAAAGCTTGCGAAGATTTCACAAAAATTTCACAGTGATCTCAAAAACATTTTAAATATTTCACTAAAATTTCAAATATTGCATAAAGATTCCAAAATATTTTAGAAGATCTGAATGATTTCAAAGATTACAAGGTTTTCAAAGATCTCAAAAAAATTTCAAAAAATGTTGAACATTTCACAAAGATTTCAAAAGATTCTAAAAGATTCCAAAAGATTCCAAAAGATTTCAAATATTGCAATAATTTCAAATTATTTGAAAATATTTTAAAATGATTTTAAAGATCTCGAAGGATTTCAGATAGATTTCAATTATTTCACTAAATTTAACAAAAACTTCACAGATATCGCACAAACATTCCAAAGATATTACAGAGATATTTAAGCATATCAGAAGATTTTAAGGATTTCAAAGATCTCAAAATATTTCAAAGATTTCACAAAGATTTTAATGATATTTCACAGATTTCACAAAAATTTCATAAAGATTTTAACAGATTTCAAAATATTTTAAAACTTTTCAGAAGGTTTCAAGGATTTCAAAGATCTCAAAGGTTTAGAAAGGTTTCAAAGGATTTCACAAAAATTTCACAGAAATTTCGTATACATTTCAAATATTTCACAAAGATTTTAAAATATCTCAGAAGAGGTTAAGGATTTCAAGGGTTTCAAAAATATCAAAAGATTTCAAAGATTTCTCTAAAATTTAAGTGCTTTCACAAAGATTTCACAAAAGTTTCAGACTTTAAAAGTATTTCAAATATTTTAAAGTTTTAAAATATTTTAAAGATGATGCAATTATTTCAAATATTTGAAAAGATTTCAAGGACTTCAAAAATTTTTATTATTTCATTATTTTTATTTTCTTGATTTTTTTATTATTTTTATTGACTTATTTTATATATTTTAACGAATTTCGCAAAGATTTCAATTACTTCACTGAACTTCGCAAAAATTTACAAAGATTTCAATAGATTTCAAAGATTTCAGTAAAATTCCAAATATTTCACAAAGATTGTAAAACATCTCGGAAGATTTTAAGGATTTCAAAGGTTTTAAAAATTTCAAAAGATTTAAATGATTTCACATCGATTCCATAAATCTTTAAAAGATTTTAAAATATTTCAAATTTTTTTAACGATTTTGCAATGATTTCAAAGTTTTAAAAAAATCTCAAAGGTTTTCAAAAACTTTAGAAAGATTTCAAAGATTTTGCAAAGATTTAAAGGTTACAGAAAGATTTCACTGATATATTTAATAGGTTTCACAAAGATTTTATTTGATTTAACAAAGTTTCTAATGATTTTATACAGATATCAAAAAAATTTCAAAAATATTTCAAAAAATTTCAAAAGATTTTCAAGCTTTGAGAAGATTTCAAGGATTTAAAGATCTCAAAGGTTTAAAAATATTCCGAAGATTTAAAAATATTTTAAAGAATTCTGAAAGATTTTATTACAATAATTAATAAACTTTAACGAATTTCCAAAGATTTTAAGGATTTAAATATTTTCGAAAGGTTTTACTAAGATATTTAATTAGTTTCATCGCATTTCACAAAGATTTTAATTATTTTACTGATGTTCACAAAAATTTTACAAGGACTTCAAAAGAATTTAAAATATTTCGAAGACTTCACGAAAATTTCACAAAAATTTCGCATACATTTTAAAGATTTCACTAAAATTTCAAATATTTCACAAAGATTTTAAAACATTTCAGAAGATGTTAAGGATTTCAAGGGTTTCAAAAAATCAAAAGATTTTAAGATTTCTAAAAAATTTAAGTGCTTTCACAGATATTTCACAAATGTTTCAAGGACTAAAAATATTTCAAATATTTTAGAGTTTTAAAATACTTATAAGATTTTGCAATTATTTCAAAAATTCTAAAAGATTTCAAAGATTTCCAATGACTTGTAAAAGGTTTTAAAGATTTTTTAATGGTTCAAAGATTTCTGAAAGATCCCACTGATAGATTTAATAGATTTCACAAAGCTTTCAACAGATTTCACAAAGATTTTAGTAATTTTACACAAATTTAACCAAAATTTCATGAATATTTCAACAGATTTCAACAGATTTTGAAACTTTTCAGAAGATTTCAAGGAGTTCAAAGATCTGAAAGGTTTAAACAGGTTTTTAAGATTTCTGAAAGATTTTTATTGAGACGTTTAATGTATTTTAACGAATTTCGCAATTATTTCAATTATTTTACCGTATTTCACAAAAATTTTACAAAGACTTGAACGGATTTCAAAATATTTCACAAAGCTTTCGAAGATTTTATAATATTTTACAGATTTTAAAAGAATGCACAAAAATTTCACATACGTTTCGACGATTTCATTAAAATTTTAAATATTCTACAAAGATTTCAAAGATTTTTACTTATATATTTAATAGATTTCGCAGATTTCAATTATTCCACCGAACTTCGCAAAAATTTTACAACGATTTCAACGGATTTCAAAATATTTTACAAAAATTTCACAGATTTCAAAATGATTTTAATGACTACCCAAATTTCATAAAAATTGTATAAAGATATGAACAGATTTCAAAAGATTTTTAAATTTCTCAGAAGATTCCAAGTATTTCAAAGATTTCTGAAAGATCTCATTAAGATAATTAATACATTTTAACGAATTTCGCAAAGTTTTCAATTATTTCACCGAGCTTCATGAAGATTTTACAAAGAATTTAACAGATTTCGAGATATTTCATAAAACTTTCGAAGATTTCTCAAAAATGTCGTAGATTTCAAAGGGTTTCACAAAAATTTTCACAGAGATTAAAAAAATTTGACTAAAATTTTAAATCTTTCACAAAGATTTTAAAACATTTCGTAAGATTTTATGAATTTCAAAGATTTTAAGGGTTTAAAAGTTATCTAAAGATTGCAAAGATCTCAAAAGATTTTAAAGATTTTACAATTGTTTGAAAATTTCAGAAAGATTTTACTGATATATTGAATAGATTTCACAAACATTTTAACAGATTTCATAAAGATTTTATTGATCTCACACAGATTTAACAATCAGAAGATTTTAAAACTTTTCAGAAGATTTCAAGATTTTTCAAAGATTGCAATTATTTTACCGATATTCAAAAAATTGTACAAAGTATTCGACGTATTTAAAAATTCCAGGATTTCACAAAAATTTCACAGATTTCAAAAAATTTCACACATTTCAAAAAATTTCACAAAATTTCTACATAGATTTCACATACATTTCAAAGATTGCACTAAAATTTTTAATATTTTACAAAGCTTTTGAAACATGACAAAAGATTTTAAGGATTTCAAGGGTTTCAAAAATATCAGAAGATTTAAAAGATTTCACAAATATTTCAAAGATTTCACAAATATTTCAAAGATTTTAAAAATATTTTAAATATTTTAAAGATTTTGCAACGATTTCAAAGATTTCAAAAGCTATCACAGATTTTCAATGATTTAAGACAGAATTTTAAGATTTTTCAAAATCTTAAAGATTTCACATATATATTAAATAGATTTCACGAAGATTTTGAAATTTTTTAGAAGATTTCAAGGATTTTAAAGATCTAAAAGGTTAAGAAAGGTGTAAAGATTTCTGAAAGATTTTATTAAGATAATTAATATATTTCAACGAATTCCGAAAAAGATTTTCTTTATTTCACTGAACTTCGCAAAAATTTTATGAAGGTTTCAACGTATTTCAAAGTATTTCACAAAGCTTTCGAGGGTTGCACAAAAATTTCACAGATTTTAAAAGACTTCACAAAATTTATTCAGAGATTTCACATACGTTTCAAAGATTTCACTAAAATTTTTAATATTTTACCAAAATTTTAAAACAACTCAGAAGATTTTAAGGATTTGAAGGTTTTCCAAAATATCAAAAGATTTAAAAGATTGCGCAAAGATTTAAATGTTTTCGCATATATTTTAAAGTCTTAAAATATTTTAATAATTTTGCAATGATTTCAAAAGATTTCAAAATTTCCAAGGACTTAAGAAAGATTTTCAAACGTTTTTGAAGGTTTGAAATTTTCAGAAAGATTTCACTGATATATTTAATAGATTTTACAAAGATTTTGACAGATTTCACAAAGATTTAATTATTTTACACAGATTTAATTGAAATTTCATAATAATTTCAACAGATTTTTAAAAGATTTTCAAACTTTTCTGAAGATTTTAAGTATTAATGATTTCAAAAATTTCTTAAAGATTTTATCAGAATAATTAATATGTTTCAACGAATTTCGCGAAAGTTTCAATTATTTCACCGAACTTTGCAAAAATGTTACAAAGATTTTAACGGATTTCAAACATTTCACAAAGTCTTCAAATATTTCACAAAAATTTTACAGATTTCAAAAGATTTTACAAAATTTGTACAGAGATTTCACTAAAATTTTTTATTTTTTTTCAAATACTTTAAGACATCTCATGAGATTTTAAGGATTTCAAGGGTTTCAAAAATATCAAAAGATTTCTCAAAAATGTAAGTGCATTCACAAAGAATTCACAAATATTTCAAAGATTTTTACTCATATATTTAATAGATTTCACACAGATTTTAAAAAATTCCACACAAAGATTTGAATGATTTTACACAGGTTTAACAAAAATTTCATAAATATTTCAATTGATTTTAAAATATTTGAAATCATTTCAAGGATTCAAAATATCTCAAAGTTGTGAAAAGATTTCCAAGATTACTGAAAGATTTTATTAAGATAATTAATATATTTTAACAAATTTCGCAGAACAATGATTTTCATGACTACCCAAATTTAATAAAAATTGTATAAAGATATCAACAGATTTCAAAAGATTTTAAAATTTCTCAGAAGATTCCAATTATTTCAAAGATTTCTGAAAGATCTTAATAAGATAATTAATACATTTTAACGAATTTCGCAAAGTTTTCAATTATTTCACCGAGCTTCATGAAGATTTTACAAAGAATGCAACAGATTTCGAGATATTTCATAAAACTTTCGAAGATTTCTCAAACATGTCGTAGATTTCAAAGGGTTTCACAAAAATTTTCACAGAGATTAAAAAAATTTGACTAAAATTTCAAACTTTCACAAAGATTTTAAAACATTCCGTAAGATTTTATGAATTTCAAAGATTTTAAGGGTTTCAAAGTTATCTGAAGATTTTAAAGATCTCAAAAGATTTTAAAGATTTTTCAATTGCTTGAAAATTTCAGAAAGATTTTACTGATATATTTAATAGATTTAACAAAGATTTTAACAGATTTAATAAAGATTTGAATGATTTTACACAGATTTAACAATCAGAAGATTTTAAAACTTTTCAGAAGATTTCAAGATTCCTCAAAGATTTCAATTATTTCACCGATATTCGCAAAAATTTTACAAAGTATTCAACGTATTTAAAAATACTTACAAAGCTTTCGAGAATTTCACAAATGTTGCCTGATTTCAAAAAATTTTACAAAATTTCGGCAGATTTCACATACATTTCAAAGATTGAACTAAAATTTTTAATATTTTACAAAGCTTTTAAAACATGACAGAAGATTTTAAGCATTTCAAGGGTTTCAAAAATATCAGAAGCTTTAATAGATTTCACAAATATGTCAAAGATTTTAAACATATTTTAAATATTTTAAAGTTTTAAAATATTTTAAAGATTTTTCAATGATTTTAAAGGTTTTAAAAGATTTTCAATGATTCCAGAAAGATTTTTTAAAGGTTTAAAGATTTCACTGATATATTTCATAGATTTGAATGATTTTACACAGGTTTAACAACAATTTCATGAAGATTCCAATAGATTTCAAAAGATTATAAATCTTTTCAGAAGATTTCAAGGATTTCAAACATCTCAAAGGTTTAAAAAAGATTTCAAAGATTTCTAGAAGATTTTATCAAGATAATTAATATATTTGAACAAATTTCGCAGATTTTAATTATTTCACCGAACTTCGCAAACATTTTACAAAGATTTCAACGGATTTCAAAATATTTCACAAAGCTTTCGAAGATTCTACAAAACTTTTACAGAGATTAGGATATGACTCAAACTTTGAGTCCTATTATCTCAGTTATGTTTCAGACTTACGTTTGCGAAAAATGAAGAATTTGTTTATTTATTGTTCTACTCTCATTATAAATTTTCGTCAAATAAAAAATGCAATAGCTCATTATTTTAAATGTATAGCAAACGGATTTTTTATTATTTGATTCACCTAAAAACCCTAAAATGGACCATGGATTTTTCCCTAAAAATCGCTCAACACTTCCAAAAATGTTGATTGCAAATTGATAATAATTCCCATTTTTCAAATAGGTCAATGAGTAGAATGTCTGAGAGTCTTTGGAAGATTACGATTATAGATCAGGATCATGAAAAAATGGTGGACATGTACTGGGTGCTGAGTGGCTTTTTAGATCACGTTCAGAAATTTCAAAAGGACGTGGATCGATTAAAAGAATGCACCTGCACTCTTCTCGAAAGAGAAGATCAAGATTTATACAATTACCTGGACAAAATTGGTGCTCTGCAAACTCTTCCTTATGAAACCTGGTTTTATTCTTGTTTTGCTGGAACGATTAGCGATGGCTCGATTACTAAGTATTACTCTTTCCAACAAATATTCGACAACTATTAAATATTTAAATGATTTTTAACTAAAATTTTTTTCCTTCGACAGGATCTGGGATAAAATAGCAGTCGGAGCCTACAAAATTTTAGTGTATGTCACAGTAGTCACATTAACAACTCTAAGAAGATTTCTATTAAGATGCGAATCCCTGCAAAATGTTCTGGAAGCAGTTGCGAATGTAAGCTAAAGCATATTCAGGGTGGCCACTTTTATTGGCGGAAAAAATTTCGGGTTATTTCCGGGTTTGCAGCATTTTTTCCTCTTCATTGAAATTAAAAAGTAAACTTAAACCCAATAAGAAAATCCAACTGTATTTTTGGGTAGAAGTAAATTGTTTTTTTTTTTGTTATTGAAAAGACTATTATATGTTTGGTTCAGAATTCATATCGTTTAGTTAATAATTCTGTTATTTAGTTGAAAATTTAATTATTCTGTTGAAAATGCTACCGTATTTTTAAAAAGTAATCATTTTTATCAAAAACTCAACTGCTTTGTTCAAAATTCATTTTTTTATTTGAAGGTTCATCTTTGGTTGAAATTTTAACTATTTTAATGAAAATTCGTTTCATATTTGGTTGAAAATAAATTTTTTTAAACTGACAATTAAACGATTTCATTTTCGGTTTAAAATGTATCTTTTTCAGTTAAAAATGTAACTATATAATCAACTTTTAACCAAAACTAGAATAGTTTAATTAAAAAACAAAACGAATTTTAAACCCGAAAATATGAATTTTAAAGAAAATACTTTTTTGTTTCAACCAAATAGCTACATTTTAAACCGAGGAGATAAATTATCAAGTAATAAAATTAATTTTTAAGGAAATAGTTGAACTTTCAACCAAGTAGTTAGATTTTCAGCAAAGATTAATTTTTTACCAAAAAAGACCAATTTTCATTAAAATAGTTAAATCTTCAACTAACAACTTCCATTATTTGGTTGTGAATTTAATTATTTTGTTGAAAATGCAATTTTATTGTTACAGAGTAATCTTTTTCATCAAAAATTCAACTACTTGTTTACAAATTCATTTCTTCAGTTGAAGGTTCAGCTCTTTGGTTGAAAATTTAACTATTTTGATGAGAATTCGTTTCATGTTTGGTTGAGCATACATTTTTTAAACTGAAAATTAAACTATTCTATTTTTAGTTAAAAATTTATCTTTTTCAGTTAAAAATTTAACTGTTTGGTTAAAAATGTATCTGTTTTAGTTGAAAGTTCAACTTTTTGGTTGAAAATTCATTAATTTGGCAGAAAATTCAACAATTTGGTAGAAATTTAAATTATTTGGTTGAAAATTAAACTTTTCATTTAAAAAATCATATTTTTAGGTTGAAAATTTAACTTTTTTCTAGATAATTCGTCTTTTTGGCTTTAAAATAGAATAATTTTTTTGTTGAAAATTCGTCTTTTTGGTAGAACATTAATCTTCTTGGTCGAAAATTAACCTCTTTGGTTAAAAATTTTACAACATTGTTGAAAATTCAGTTTTTAAATTATTTTTTAATCTGAAAATTTAACTATTCCATTTTTGATTTAAATTTCTTCCTGTATATTGGATAATTTTGAAATTCGTTTTTTTATACAGAAAATTAACGTTCTTGGTCAAAAATTCACTTTTTTTGGTTAAAAATTTAACAACATTGTTGAAAATTCATTTTTTTTGTCTGCAAATTATCCTATTCCATATTTAGTTAAAACTTTATGCTGTATATTAGATAAGTTGGGAATTCTTTTTTTTTTATAGGACAGTTGAGTTAAAGTTAGGATTGGTCGAAAATTTGTAAACAAAAAAATGGTTGAAAATTTAGTTATATTTTTTTATCAGTGTTTTTATCTGAAAATTTAACTATTCAATTTTTTGTTGGAACTTTATCCTGATTCTTGTATAAGTTAAAAATTTAATTATTTGGTAGAAAATTCATGTATTTTGTTATAAAGTCGTCATTTAGGACAGAAAATTAATCTTGTTTGTTAAAAATTCAACTTTTTGATTGAGAATTCAATATCTTGTTAAAAATGTATCTTTTTTGATTAAAAGTTTTTTTTCTTGGTGAAAATTTATCTTTTCCGATTTAAAAATCCACTGTTTCCTAAAACATTCAAAAACTCCTCATTCATGGTAGAAAAGTCATCTTTCTTGGCTGAAAATGAATTCTTTGTATGAAAATTCAACTGCCTTC
>JAUELO010000179.1:27057270-27073095 GCA_032357855.1 Amphibolips quercusostensackenii | reverse complement strand
TGAATTCTTTGTATGAAAATTCAACTGCCTTCTAAAAAATTTGTCTTTAACTTGAAAATTTAAATATTTGGTTGAATTTCAATCTTTTTTGTTTAAAACTTTGACCACTTGATTGAAAATGCATCTTTGTAAAATAAGTTGGGAATTTGTATTTTTTGATAGAACATTAATCTTCTTAATCGAAAAATCATTTTGTTTTGGTTGAAAATTTAACAGCTTTGTTAAAAATTCATTTTTTTATGTTAAGGATTTTTTTTATCTGAAAATTTAACTATTCTATATCTGGTTAAAACTTTATCCTGTATATTGGATAAGTTGGAAATTTACTTTTTTTTGATAGAGCATAAAAAATGTAGCAATTTCATTTTTGGTTGAAATTTTATCCTGTATATTGTATAAGTTAAAAATTTAACTATTTGGTAAAAGGTTTATGTAGTTTGTTGAAAATTCAACTTTTTAGTTGAGAATTTAACTATATTGTTGAAAATTCATCACTCTTGATCGAAAATTCATTTTTCATGGTAGAAAAGTCATGTTTCTTTTTTTTAAATTGACTTTTTTTATAGAAATTCAACTGTCTTCTAAAAAATTTGTCTTTTTGTCTTGAAAATTTAAATGTTTGATAGAATTTTAGTCTTTTTTGTTTGAAAATGAGACCATGTGATTAAAAATGCATCGTTTTATGCTGAAAATGTAACTATTTTTAACCAAAAAGATGAATTTCAATTTAAAAAAATGAATTATCTATAAAAAAAAAATTACCAGCAAAACAGTTGAATTTTCTAACAAAACATCCCTTCAATAATCATTTTAACCCAATAACTGCATTTTCAACAAAAAAGTTAAATTTTTAACTTAAAAAAATTGATTATCGTCTAAACCATTGTATTTAAAACCAAATAGTTGAATTTTCGAGTTACAAAAATGTATTTTCAACCAAATAGATAAATTTACAACTGGAAAAGATGAATGTTAACCAGGTGATTGAATTTGTAAATCAGAAAGATAAATTTTCAATTAAAAATGAAACCATTAAATTTTTAGTTAAGGAAACATTTTTTAAACCAATAAAAAAACTAATTTTCAACAAAATGGTTCAATTTTTGAAAAAATAGATGAATTTTAATGCAAAATGATGAATCTTAAAAAGAATTAAATTTTAACAAAGGATTGCAATTAACTAAGTAGTCGAGTTCTTAATTAAAAAACATGAATTTTGAACGAAAAATATAATAGTCGATATGTGATCCAAAAAATATATGTAAAAAAATGAAAAACGATTGATTCAACCGAAACAGGTAAATTTTTCCACCAAGAAGATTAATTTTCTACCATAAAAGACGAATTTTCAACCAAATACATTAATAAAAAAATGCATCCAAACAGTTGCATTTGCAACTAAATATTTGAGAACTTTCAAGCAAAAGAGACGAAATTTTAAACAAAGTAATTCAAGTTTTAGCCAAGTATTGAAATCTTCAACATATGATGGTGAATTTTTCTACAAGTGGTCGAATTTTCAACCAATTAGTTGAATTTTCAAATGAAAAAGATAAATTTTTAACCAAAATGAAATAATTTAATTTTTACTCAGGAAAATTAACTTTACGCCAATAAAAAACTGAATTTTTAACATAATAGTTAAATTTTTAACTAAAGAAGTGAATTTTGATCTAAAATTATGAAACTTACCAAAATTAAATTTTAACAAAGGATTCAGTTTTTTTTAAACCAAAAAATACATTCAAAAAATAAATGCCAGTTAAATTTAAATAAAAAAGACGAACTTTTAATGAAATGGTTCAATCCTCAACCAAAACAGGTTAATTCTTTACCAGGAAGATTAATTTTTTTTTCCAAAAAAGACGAATTTTCAACAAAATACATGATTTTCCCACTTACAAAAAAAACAAACAATTTTCAACTAAAACTATTATATTTAATTTTTAACAAACACAAAAAAAAAGAATTTTAAACCCAAAAATATGAAGCTTAAAAAAAAATTAATTTTCAACTAAATAGTTACATTCTTAATCAAGTAGATGAATCGTCAAATAATAAAATTTATTTTTAAAAAAATAGTTGAATTTTCAACCAAGCAGTTGGATTTTAAAAGAAAAAGTTTAATTTTCTACCAAAAAAAGACCAATTTCTAACAAAATAGTTAAATCTTCAAACAACAAATTGATTTTTTAACAAAGTAGTTCTGATAATCAGTTCAATTTTCAATAAAAAAAAGAAATTCCTGATGAAAAATTCAACTGTTGAATGTTCAACTAGATCGTTTAGCTTTTAGCTAAAAATAAAATAGGTTGATTTTCAGTTACGAAAATTAATTTTTAACCAAAAAAACACGAATTTTCAACAAAATATTTCAATATTCAACAAATAAAACAAATTTTTAACAAAGTGGTTCAATTTTTAATTTAAAAAGATGAATGTTTGACTAAATATTTACATTTTCAACAAATTAATTAAATTTGTAACCAAGTAGTAGAATTTTTAAGCAAAAGATATGAATAACTCTTGAACAAAGTTATAATAATTGATATTCTGAACAAAAAATATATTTGAAAAAAAATTAAAAGCAGTTGAATTCAGACAAAAAAGAAGAACTTTTAGCAAAATACGTAGTTGAATCCTCAACCAAAACAGATTAATTATATATCAAAGTAGTCGAATTTTTAACAAAGCACATGAATTTTTAATGAAAATATCAATTTTTAACCAAAAAATGGAATGATGAATTCTCAACCAAATAGTTGCATGTCCAAGGAACAAAAAAAAAAACTAATTTATACCGGAAAATATGAATTTTCAACTAACAAATGTAGTTTTCAACCCAGGAGATGAATCTTCAACTAATAAAATAAATTTTTAACAAAATAGTTTATTTTTCAACAAAGAAGAATAATTTCCGATTAAAAAAAGACCAATTATCAGCAATTTATTTAAATTAAATTATTTAAATAATAATTTATTAAATTTTAATTTAAAGATAATAAAATCATTTAGAAATTTATTTTTAAATTTAAATGAAAATTAGATGAAATGAATTTTATAAAAAAATAATAATAATATTTTTAATAAATAAAATTAATTTAATATTCATTAATTTATATTTAAGAAAATTTATAAGAATAATTTTAATATTTATTTATATTTATTTTTTATATTTTAATATAAAATTTATATAGTTTAATAAAAACATTATAGTTAAATTTTTAGTTGAGAAAATTAATTTTTAACAAAAACATCATTATTAACAAAATAGTTGAATTTTCAACAAATAAAATGAATTTTTAAAAATGTGGTTCAAATTTCAACCAAGTAGTTGAGTTTTCAACAAAAAATATGAATTTTAAACTAAATAATCATATTTTTTAAATAGTTAAATTTTCCAACAAATAGTAGAATTTTTTAGATGAATTCGGAACCAAAAATATAATAGTAGTCTCTTCAATGAAGAAGAATGACATAGCTTCCTACCAAAAAGAGTTGGATATTCTGTTTGGGTTCTATTAATTCAGTTCGCATTTAAGCGAAAAAAAAAACAAATTTTTAAAAATATACTTGAATCTTTAACCAATAAAATGAATTTTTAACAATGTGGTTTAACTTTCAACCAAGTAGATGAATTTTCAAACAAGAAAGATGAATATTTAACTAAATAGTTACACTTTCAAGAAAATAGTTAAATTTTTACCAAATAGAATTTTGAAGCAAAAGAGATGAATAATTCTGAACCAAAAAATATGAGGATTGATATTTCAAACAAAAAGTATATTTGAAAAAAAATTAAGAAAAGTTGAATTTAGCCAAAACAGATCAATTTTCTACTAAAAAAGTCAAATTTTCAACTAAATACATGAATTTTCAATAAAAAATATTTTTAAAAAATTTTTTTAAATGAAAAATGGAATCGTTGAATGATAAACCAAAACGACTAGTTTTTAGTCAAAAATGAAATAGTTCAATTTTCAGTTAAGAAAATTAATTTTCAACAAAAAAAATAATTATTAACAAAATAATTGAATCTTCAACAAATAAAATGAATTTTAAAAATGTGTTTAAAATTTCAACCAAGTAGTTGAGTTTTCAACAAAAAGTATGAACTTTTAACTAAATAATTATATTTTTTTTAAATATTTAAATTTTTCAACAAATAATAGAATTTTTAAAGATGAATTCTGAATCAAAAATATAATAGTAGTAATTAAGAAGAATTACACAGCTTCTGGCCAAAAAGAGTTTGATATTCTGTTTGGGTTCTATTAATTCAGTTCGTATTTAAGCGAAAAAAAAAACAAATTCTTAACAATATAGTTAAATCTTCAACCAATAAAATGAATTTTCAACAATGTGGTTTAACTTTCAACTAAGTAGATGAATTTTCAAACAAGAAAGATGAATATTTAACTAAATAGTTACATTTTTAAGAAAATAGTTAAATTTTCAACCAAATAGAATTTTTAAGCAAAAGAGATGAATAATTCTGAACCAAAAAATATAATAATTGATATTTCAAACAAAAAGTATATTTGAAAAAAATTAAGAATAGTTGAATTCATCCAGAACATATAAAATCTTCTACTAAAAAAGTCAAATTTTCAACTAAATACATTAATTTTTAATCAAAAATATCAATTACAAAAAATCCTAATGAAAAATGTAATCGTTGAATGTTGAACTGAAATGATTAGTTTTCAGTCAAAAATGAAAAAGTTAAATTTTCAGTTGAGAAAATTAGTTTTTAACAAAACAAAAAAAGCACGAATTTTTAACAAAATAGTTGAATTTTCAACCAATAAAATGAATTTTTAACAATGTGATTCCAATTTCAACCAAGTAGTTAAATTTTCCACCAAAATATGAATTTTTAACTCAATAGTTATATTTTAAAAAAATAATTAAATTTTCAACCAAAAAGTGGAATTTTTAAGACGAATTCTAAATGAAAAATATAATAGTCTTCTAAATAAAAAATAATTAGATTCCTACCAAAAAGATTTAGATTTTCTTACTGGGGGAAAAGGAATTCATTGAAAAAGGAGAAAACAGAGAATTTTGGAAAGAGTGTGCATTCTGTGACTAAAATTCAAATATTATTTTTTTTCGCGATAAATATTAAAAATTAAACAAAATTCCCGTTTTCTCCGGTCTTAAAATATTCCTGATCATTTTTCGGTTTCCCGGTCCAGTGGTCATCCTAATATTTGAATATAATATTGATAATATGAAATCTTTCTCTTTCTTTTTGCAGATAACTGAGGAAACATCAGAGGTGATAGTCAATAAAGCGATTGAATTATGGCAACAGAGCGGATCTATTTCTAGTTCACAGAACACTATCACTGTTGTACAAAATGCTTGAGTCTTTATCTTTTAAAGAACACATTGTTTTCATTTTAGGTTACATTTTTAAAATATTGAAAGGCATCCTTTCAGTCTAAACTGTACAATTATTGTAAAAAACTGTTTTTTGTAAAACTAGTAGTTTTTCGACTTGAGATGTTAAATAAATTTTGATACAAAATAAAAATTAAGAATAACTATTTATTTATTAAAAGTTTTTGAACCCTTAAATTCGAGCTGGATTCTTAGATTATGAAATCTTAGAACGAGGAAATAAGAATTACCAGTTTCTTTTTAAAATTTTAAAAATATAATTTTCCTAAAATTCTTGTGAAAATTGAATATTTTTTTGAAGATTTCAGATCTACCGAAAAAGAATCTAGATAATTGTGAAGAATTTTGATTTATTTTACACGATTTTAGAAAATTTTAGGGAAAATTCGAGACAGTTTACAAGATATTGAGGTCTTTGAGACGGTTTGAAAGAATTTTGAAATATTTTTAATCTCTTTAAAAATTCCTCAATTTCTAAATGTCTTTAAAATTTAATCGAGTTTTTTCTAAAATTTATACAAAATTTTTCAAATTGAATAAAATTGCCTTAAAATTTTTTAGATTCTTTTTTGACAATTTTAGAAATCTTTTGAAATGTTCTAAGATATTTTAAAATATTCTCTCAAAATTGAATTTTCAAAATAAAAATCATTTTAAATTTTCATAGGAATCTAGATTTAATAATCTTCTCAAAACTTTCATACCTTCTAAATATTTTTTTTAATTTATTCGAATTTTTCTTGAAATTTGTTTAATATAAGTGAAATTCTCAAATTTACATTTAAAATATGTTGAAATTTAACAAGTTTTTAATTATTTTTGAATCGTTTTAAAAATTCTAAATATCTCTGCAAATTACTTCAATTTTTTAACAATAAAAAACGTAAAAATAAACAAAATTGCCTTAAAATCTTTCAGATTCTTTTTTGAAACTTTTGGAAATGATTTAAAATCTTTTTAAATATTCTCTTGAAATTAATATTAAAAAATTATAAAAAATTTTTGCCATGAATCTAAAAAATTTTTTTTCATTTTCTTTAAGCCTTTCGAAATTCTGAAAAAGCTTCTTTTTTCGAAATATTCACAAATTTACATTCAAAAAAATTTGAAATCTTTACGAGTTTTAAATTATTTTGAAATTTCTAAATATCTCTTAAAATTACTCCAATTTTTCCAAAAAAGTAAACATAAACAAAATTGCTTTGAAGACTTTCAGATTCTTTTTTAAAAATCTTAGATATGTTTCAAAATCTTTTTTAATATTCTCTTAAAATTAATATAAAAAAAATGATCAATAATTTTCCTAGGAATCTAATGAAATTTTTTCATTTTCTTCAAACCTTTCAAAATTCTGAAAAACTTCTTTTCTCGAAATATTTACGAATTTACATTTAAAAAATTTTTTAATCTTCCCAAGTTTCAAATTATTTTTGAATCGTTTTCAAGTTTTAAATTATTTTTGAATCATTTCAAAATTTCTAAATATATTGTAAACTTACTCGAGATTTTTCTAAAATTTTAGGAAATGTTGTGAAATCTTTTTAATTTTTCTCAAATACTTTTTTCAAAATAAAAAATTATTTGAAATTTCCTCATGAATCTTAAGAAAATTTTATAGTTCTCTTGTAACCTTCTGAAATTCTTAAGAAGCCTCTACTTTTTTAAAAATTTTGCAAATATTTCGAAATCTTTTTAAATATTCTCTTGAAATTAAATTTTTTAAATAAAAAATTATTTAAAATTTCCCTACAAGAATCTGAAGAAAATTATTTCATTTTCCTCAAACCTTTAGAAATTTTTAAAAATCTTCTTTTTTAAATATTCCCAAATTTACATTTAAAAAAAAAATGGAAATCTTTACAAGTTTCAAATTATTTTTGAATCGTTTTTTGAATTTTTCTTAAAATTTCTCGAATTTAAAAAAAAAAGTAAAAATAAAGAAAATTGTCATAAAATCTTTTAGATTCTTTTTTGAATATTTTACAAATGTTTTATAATTTTAAAAAATTTAAATTAAAAACAAAATTTGAAATCTTCCTGAGTTTTAAATGATTTTTTGCTCGTTTCAAAATTTCTAAATATCTCTCAAAATTACTCGAATTTATAACAAAAATTGTAAATATACAAAATTGCCTTAGAATCTTTTAGATTCTTTTTTGAAAATTTTGAAAATATTTCGATATATATTTTTGAATATTCTCTTAAAATTAATTATTTAAAGAAAGAAATCATTTTAAATTTCCTAGGAATATAAAGAAATTGTTTTACATTTTCTTGAAAGCTTTTAAAATTCTTGGAAATCTTCTTTTTCGAAATATTCACAAATGAAATTTAACAAAATTGTAAACCTTCCCAAGTTTCAAATTATTTTTGAATTGTTTCAAAGTTTCTGAATATCTTTTAAAATTACTCGAATTTCTAACAACAAAAGTTCAAGAAACAAAAGTGATTTAAAATCTTCCTTATTCTTTGCTCAAAAATTGTAGAAATGTTTTATAGTCTTTGAAAATATTCTCTTGAAATGATTTTTTTTTTAATAAAAAATTTATGCACAATTTTCCTAAGAATCTAAAGAAATTTCTTTTATTTTCTTGAAACTTTTTAAAATTCTTAAAAAGCTTTTTGTTTCAAAATATTCACAAATCTACATTTAAAAAAAAAATTGAAATCTTCCCAAGATTTAAATTATTTTTAAATCGTTTAAAAATTTTGAAATATCTCTTCAAATTACTCAAATTAAAAAAAAAAAGTAATAGAAAAATATTGCCTTAAAATCTTCCAGATTTTTTTATTAATTTTAGCAGCATCTGGGTATCTTTTTAAATATTCTCTTGAAATTCATTTTTTTACATGTATGGGACGAAACTTTTTTGCAAACAATTCATCTTTTCGGCTTTAAAATGAAATAATTTTGTTGTTTAATTATTTAATTAATTATAAAATATTATAATTAAATTAATTAATTTATTATTATTTGTTCAAAATCTTTTTGGTAGAAAATTAATCTTTTTGGTCGAAAATTCATTTTTTTGTTTGTTGAAAATTATTTTTTATCTAAAAATTTAATTGTTCTATGTTCAGTTAAAACTTTATCCTGTACATTGGATACATTTGATTAAGAATTTAACAATTTTCATTAAAATTCTTTTTTTCTCTTATGTTTTTATCAGAGTATTTATCTGAAAAATTAACTATTCAATCTTTCCTTGAAACTTTAAAAAGTCGTCTTTGTGGGTAGAAAATTATTCTTGTTTGTTAAAAATTCAATTTTTTAGTTGAGAATTCAACTATCTTATTAAAAACTCATCTTTCTTGATTAAAAATGATATTTTTTGTCAAAAATTCATTTTTTCCGATTTAAAAGTCCACTGTTTTTAAAAAATTCGACTATTTATCTCACAAGCTTTATTCTTTTGTTAAAAATTCAGTTTTGAAGATTTTAGTTTTTTTTTTTAATTGCAAGAAAGATTCAAAGGATTTCAAAAGATTTCTAAGGATTTGAAACAGTTTAGGAAATTTAAAAATAGTCCGAAGAATTTTCAATACATATCAATAATTTTAAGGTATTTCAATTTCAATTATAAAAATTTCCTTTGCCTAAGAATTCTGGCAAATATTTTAATTTTTAAATACACGACAGATTTCAAGAGATTTCTAAGATTTCAAATATTTTAGGATATCTTAAAAAATCGTCAAAATTTTACAAAGATTTCAATAATTTGAAGGGATTCCATACGATTTAAAATATTTCAGTGTATTTTTATAAACTACAAGCAAGTTTTATGTGATTTAAAACATTTTAAAGAATTTGGAATATTTTCGGGCATTTTTTAAGATCCCGAAGAATTTTCAAAAGGATTTAATAATTTGAAAGGATTTCGAAGGACTCCAAAAAATTTCTAGAAGCTTTAAAAAGTTTCAGGGTATTTTTAAAAAATTTTAAAAGATTTCAAAGGATTTTAAAGATTGAAGGGTGTTTTGAAAAATTCCGAAGAATTTTTTATAATTTTTATTAATTTGAATGGATTTCAAATGATAATATAGTATTTTCTAAAAATACAAGGAATTTCCAAAAGCCGTAAAAAGTTTAAAGGTATTTTAAAAATATTTCAAATGATTTAAAAGATTTCGTCGTATTTTTTAAAATTTCACGAAAGTTTAAAGGGATTTCAAAAGATTTGAAATATTTTCGGGTATTTGATAAGATTCCGAAGAGTTTTCAATATATTTTAATAATCAGAAGGGATTTCAAAGGATTACGAGGAATTTCTAGAAGCTTTAAAAAGTTTCAAGGGGTTTAAAATTCAAAACATTTTAAATGATTTAAAATATTTCATGGTACTTTTAAAAATATCATGGAAGTTTCAACGGATTTTAAAAGATTCTAAATATCTTCGGGTATTTGATGAGATTCTGAAGAATTTTCAATAGGTTCTAGTAATTTGAAGGGCTTTCAAAGGATTCCAAGAAATTTCTAGAAGCTTTAAAAAGTTTCAAGGTATTTAAAATTCAAGACATTCAAAACATTTTGAATGATTTAAAATATTTCATGGTATTTTTAAAAATTTTATGGAAGTTTCAATGGATTTCAAAAGATTTTAAATATCTTCGGGTATTTGATAAGATTCTAAAGAATTTTCAATAGATTTTAGTAATTCAAAGGACTCCAAGGAATGTCTAGAGGCTTTAAAAAATTGCAAGGGATTTTCGAAAAATTTTAAAAGATTTCAAAAATTTTAGTGTATTTGGAAAAATTCAATAGATTATAATCATTTGAAGGAATTTGAAGGAATTTCAATAAACTTTAAAAAGTTTTAAGGGATTTTAAATACAATTCGAAACATTTCAAATGATTTAAAAAATTTTATTGTATTTTTAAAAATTTCATGGAAGTTTGAACGGATTTCAAAAGATTTTAAATATCTTTGGGTATTTGATAAGTTTCTGAAGAATTTTCAATAGATTCTAGTAGTTTGAAGGGATTTCAAAGGATTTCAAGGAATTTCTAGATGCTTTAAAAAGTTTCAAGGGATTTAAAAAAATTTCAATTTAAAATTTTTTTTTAATTTCAAAGTATTTTAGGGTATTTTGGAAAATTCCAGAGAATTTTCCATATATTTCAATAATTTAAAGGCATTTCGAAGGATGATAGAGTATTTTTCAAACATAAAAGGAATTTTCAAAAGCTGTGAAAATTTTTAAGGTATTTTAAAAATATTTCAAATGATTTACAAGATTTCATGGTATTTTTAAAAATCCAATAGATTTTAATCATTTGAAGGGATTTTAAGGAATTTCTAGAATCTTTAAAAAGTTTCAAAGGATTTTTAAAACATCAAAAAAGATTTGAAAGGATTTAAAAGATTTCATGGTATTTCTAAAAATTCCATGAGAGGTTCAACGGATTTCAAAAGTTTTTAAATATTTTCGGATATTTGATAAGATTCCGATGAATTTTTAATAGGTTTGAATAATTTGAAGGGATTTCAAAGCATTCCAAGGAATTTCTAGGAGCTTTGATAAGTTTCAAGAGATTTAAATTTTTTTTAATTTCAAAGTATTTTGGGGTTTTTGGGAAAATTCCGAAGAATTTTTAATAGATTTCAATAATTTGAAGGGATTTCAAAGGATTTCAAGGAATTTCTAGAAGCTTTAAAAAGTTTCAAGGGATTTAAAGAAAATTTCAAACAAATTTAAAGGATTTTAAAGATTTTAGGGTATTTCGAGAAATTCCGAAAAATTATCAATAGTTTTCAATAATTTAAAGGGATTTCAAAGGATAATAGAGTATTTTTTAAACGTACAAGGAATTTTCAAAAGCTGTAAAAAGTTTTTTTTAAATATCTTCGGGTATTTGATAAGTTTCTGAAGTATTGTAGGGTGTTTAAAAAAATTTCGTAGAATTTTTAATAGATTTTAGTAATTTGAAGGGATTTCCAAAAATTTCTAGAAGATTTAAAAAGTTTCAAGGTATTACAAAAAAATTTCAAAAAAATTCAAAGGATTTTAAAGATTTTAGGGTATTTTGAAAAATTCCGAAGAATTTTCCATATTTTTCAAAAATATAAAGGCATTTCAAAGGATAATAGAGTATTTTTTAAACATACAAGGAATTTTCAGAAGCTGCAAAAAGTTTTAAGGTATTTTGAAAACATTTGAAATGGAATGAATTTCCAGAAGCTTTAAAAAGTTGCAAGGGATTTTAAAAAAGTTTTAAAGGATTTTAAACATTTTAGGGTATTTTGATAAATTCCAAAAAAATTTTTCCCTATTTTTCAATAATATACAGGCATTTCAAAGGATAATAGAGTATTTTTTGAACATAAAAGGAATTTTCAAAAGCTGTAAAAAGTTTCAAGGTACTTTAACAACATTTTAAATAATTTAAAAGATGTCATCGTATTTTTAAAAATCCCACCGAAGTTTCAAGGGATTTCAAAATATTTTAAATATTGTTGTGTATTTGATAAGATGCCGAAGAGTTTTCAATAGATTTTAGTAACTTGAAGGGATTTCTAAGGATTCCGAGAAATTTCTAGAAGCTTTAAAAAGTTTCAAGGGATTTTAAAAACATTTCAAAAAATTAATAAGTATTTCAGGGTGTTTTGAATAATTCCGAAAAATTTTTAATAGATTTGAATAATTTGAAGGGATTTCAATGGATTTTAAGGGACTTCTAGAAGCTTTTAAAAGTTTCAAGTGATTTTCAAAAAATTTCAAAGGATTTAGGGTATTTTGTAGAATCCAATAGATTTTGATCATTTGAAGAGATTTCAAGGAATTTCTAGAAACTTTAAAAAGTTGCAAGGGATTTTTAACAAATTTCAAAGGATTTCAAAGGATTTTAGGATATTTTTAATGATTCCGAAGAATTTTCAATGGAATTTAGTAATTTGAAGGGATTTCACAGGATTCCAAGGAATTTCTAGAAGCTGTAAAAAGTTTCAAAGTATTTTAAAAACATTTCAAATGATTTAAAAGATTTCATCGTTTTTTTTTTAAATCCCACGGAAGTTTTAAGGTATTTCAAAAGATTTTTTATATTTTGATGTTTTTGATAAGATGCCGAAGAGTTTTCAATAGAATTTAGCAATTTGAAGATAGTTAAAAGGATTTCAAGGAATTTCTAGAAGCTTTAAAAAGTTTCAAGGGATAGAAAAAAAAATTAAAAGGATTTGAAAGATTTTACGGTATTTTGAAAAATTCCGAAGAATTTTCAATGGAATGTAGTAATTTGAAGGGATTTCAAAGGATTCCAAGGGATTTCTAGAAGCTGTAAAAAGTTTCAAGGTATTTTAAAAACATTTCAAATGATTTACAAAGTTTCATGGTATTTTTAAAAATCCCAAGAAAGTTTCAAGGGATTTCAAAAGATTTTAAATATTTTTGTGTATTTGATAAGATGCCGAAGAGTTTTCAATAGATTTTAGTAATTTAAAGGAATTTCAAAGGATTCCAAGGAATTTCTAGAAGCTTTAAAAAGTTTTAAGGGATAGACAAAAAATTTCAAAGGATTTTAAAGATTTTAGGGTATTTAAAAAAATTCCATAGAATTTTCCCCATTTTTTAATAATATAAAGGCATTTCAAAGGATAATAGAGTATTTTTTAAACATGCAAGGAATTTTCAAAAGCTGTAAAAAGTTTCAAAGTATTTTAAAAACATTTTTAATGATTTACAAGATTTCATGGTATTTTTAAAAATCCCAAGGAAGTTTTAATGGATTTCAAAAGATTTTAAATATTTTTGTGTATTTGATAAGATTCCGAAGATTTTTCAATAGATTTTAATAACCTAAAGGAATTTCAAAGGATTCCAGGGAATTTCTAGAAGCTTCAAAAAGTTTTAAGGGATTTTGATGAAATTTCAAAAAATTTCAAACGATTTTAAAGATTTTAGGGTATTTTGACAAATTCAGAAGAATTTTCAATAGTTAAAAATAATTTAAAGGGATTTCAGAGGATAATAGAGTATTTTTAAAACATAAAGCAATTTTCAAAAGCTGTAAAAAGTTTCAAGGTATTTTAAAAACGTTTCAAATGATTTACAAGATTTCATGGTATTTGTGAAAATCCCAAGGAAGTTTCAAGGGATTTTAAGGTATTTTGACAAATTCCGAAAAATTTTCAATATTCTAAAATAATTTAAAGGGATTTCAGAGGATAATAGAGTATTTTTTTAAACATCCGAAGAATTTTTAAGAGCTGTTTGTCTTAAGAGATTTTTAAAACATTTCAACATTTCAAATATTTTAAACAATTTCTAAAATTTTAAACAGATTGCAATAATTTTATGGAATTTTACACTTAAATTAGTAAATAAAATGTGATTTGAGAAAAAAGTGACTAATAGTGACTGTGTATAAGCGCTAAATATTTTTTACAGTTACTTCTTACAGAAATTCCTTGATTTGATATATTTTCAAACCACCTGACTCTTGACTGTAATCTCTGGAATAAGAATTAAAGTTTTAAAAATAATCAATTTTATTAATTCATTCGTCATCATACATTACATTTATTGTTTAACTCTGAGGAGTTAATTCAGCATCTAGATTTTACCGAACGACGTATCCTTCGATTACTTTTATGGCATGACTATCTTACACGCATAATTCACTGCATACAAATATAAATTACTCGATAGTTCTAAAATAACGTTTCGTTCGAACTTTTCCAGAAACTTTTAATCTAAAATAATAATTCTTAGCCTTTCTGTCGACTAAGAGACTTACAGATAGAGAAAAACAAACTTTCACTCGGAAAAATTCGGGTTCGGACCCTTGATATTGACACAAATGAAATTTACATCGCTGGCAAGTGGCATCTATGACTGCATCCTCCAAGAAAACTAATGCCATTCGAGAAAAAAACTTTATCTCTCTCTTAAAATTCTTACACTGCAAAAACATTAATACTTGGCAAATCTGAAAATCCACTCAATAATATTGTCGAAGTTCACGGATTAATTCACAACAACGGGATGTAGAATAAAAACTGAGATCCAATTTTCATTTGCAATTAGAAGCGACAGAAATTTGGCACAGCTTTAATTATTTCTCAGTAATTTTTCGGATGACATGAGTTATTATGTAAACCTAACAATTAAAAGCTCGAATTTCGTAAACTTAAATTCAACCTTAAATTCAGAAAGAGAGATAGAAGTCTCGAATTGGAATTATTTCCGAATTTCTTTTTGACATAATCGCAAATTATTTTCTACAAAAATACCAAAGGCATTTTGGCAATTTTTTGGCTCTAATCTAGACGAAAAATGTATTATTCACTAAAAAAGGAGAAAACAGTGCATTTGTGCAAAGAAGAAAAAACTTGCGAATTTGCAGATTTATTTATCAAGATAGTCCTCGCTTTTTTTAATGGTCGAAAAGTAGATAGGATGATAATCCAAAAAAGTGGATAAGTGAGAAAAATTGAAACGACTAGATTGGAGCCTCGATATATTCGAAAATATCCATCATGTGGGTGTTGCGAAAATTGATCGAAAAACTAAAAATACTACCCAATAGAGAAGTTAACTAGCCAGAAAAATTCCTTTTTTATACAAATTAATAATCAAAGTTTATAATTTATTTATAAGCTGAATTAAAAATGTATGTTATTCAGTTTGAAAAGAGAAAATTAAATATTTTAATTACTTTTCAATTTTTCTTGCGTATGTATGTGTTTTCATAATTTTTCATAGTTAAAAAAAGTTCACTTTTCAAAAAGAGAAGTCAAATTTTCAGTTAAAAGACTTCATTTTCACCAAAAAAAGAAACGAACTTTCAACAAAATCGTTTAATTTTCAAGCAAAGAAATGAATTTTAAAAACAGAATAACATTTTACACAAAAAAAAAACGGATTTTCAACCATACTAAAAAATATAAAATTTTGTACAAAAATGGAATAGTTAAATTTTCAGCTTGAAAAATCAATTTTCAAACTAAAGAATTAATTTTTCAAACAAGAAGAATAATTTTCTACCAAAAATACGAATTTTCAACAAAAAAATTTTTGGTTAATAGAATACTTAAATTTTCAGTTAATAAAAATTCATCTTCAACCAAAAAAAAAACTTTCAACAAATTAGTTAGACTTTCAAGCAAAGAACTAAATTTTTAACCAAGAAAAATAATTTTCTACCAAAAGAGATTGATCTTCAATAAAATACAGAAAATTTACATCATATAGTTGAATTTTTAACTAAAAAAGATAAATCTTCAAGCAAAAAAAAAACGTATTTTCAAAATAATAACTAAATTTTCAACAAAGGAAATAAATTTTTGAACAAGAAGAATATTTTTTTACCACAGAGTCGAATTTTCAACTAACAATTTTTTTTTAACAAAAAAAAACAAACAATGTTTAACAAAGTATTTAACTTTGCAACCAAAGAAATGATTTTTAGGCGAAAAA
>JAUELO010000179.1:27014067-27030546 GCA_032357855.1 Amphibolips quercusostensackenii | reverse complement strand
GTTGAAAATTTCTCTTTTGGATAGAAAATTCGTCCTTTTGGATTGTAAGTTCATAGTTTGATAGAAAAGTAATTTTTGCTGTTGTTGAAAATGCATCTTTTGTTGTTGAAGTTAATTATTATATAAAATATAATACAGTTTAATTTAATTTAAAATATATAAAATTTAATTATTTGGTTGAAAATATAATTATTTTGTGGATAAATCATCTTTTTTGGTCAAAAATCCAACTTTTTGTTGAAAATTTCTCTTTTGGATAGAAAATTCGTCCTTTTGGATTGTAAGTTCATAGTTTGATAGAAAAGTAATTTTTTTGTTTGTTGAAAATTCATCTTTTGTTGTTGAAGTTAATTATTGTATAAAGTATAATAAAGTTTGATTTAATTTAAAATACATAAAATTTATTCATTTGGTTAAAAATATAGTTATTTTGTGGATAAGTCATCTTTTTTGGTCCAACATCTAACTATTTTGTTGAAAATTTCTCTTCTGGATAGAAAATTCGTCTTTTTGGATTGTAAGTTCATATTTTGATAGAAAAGTAATTTTTTTGTTGAAAATTCATCTTTTGTTGTTAAAGGTAATGATTATATAAAATATAATAAAGTTTGATTTAATTAAAAATATATAAAATTTGATTATTTAGTTCAAAATATAATAATTTTTTTCAGAAGTCATCTTTTTTGGTCGAAAATCCACTATTTTGTTGAAAATTTCTCTTTTGGATAAAAAATTCGTCCTTTTGGATTGTAAGTTCATATTTTGATAGAAAAGAAATTTTTTTTGTTTAAAAATTCATCTTTTGTTGTTGAAGTTAATTATTATATAAAATATAATAAAGTTTGATTTAATTTAAAATATATAAAACTTAATTATTTGGTCGAAAATCCAACTATTCTGTTAAAAATTCGTCATTTGGTTAAAAAATTCGTCCTCTGGATAAAAAATTCGTCTTTTTGGATTGAAAATTCATCTTTTGATAGGAAAGTCATCTTTTTTGGTTGAAAATTCTTTTTTTATGGTTGAAAGATAATTCTTTTTAATTGAAAAGTCTACTATTATTTTCTTGGTCGAGAATTGATTTCTTTTGGTTACGAATTCTACTATTTGATTGAAAATTTAATTATTTTTTTGAAAATGCAACTCATTTCCTAAAAAGTAAATTTTTTGGTTGAAAGTTAATTCTTTCTGTTTAAAAAATCTACTATTGTATTTTTGGTCAGAATTTATTTCTTTGGGTTAAAAATTCTACTATTTGGTTAAAAATTAAATTATTTTGTTGAAAATTCAACTATTTTCTTAGAAAGTCATCTTTTTTCTTGAAAGTTAATTCTTAAAAAAAAAACTATCGTATTTTGAGGTCAGAATTCATCTCATTTGGTAAAAAATTCTACGATTTAGTTGAAAATTTAATTATTTAGTTGAAAATTCAATTATTTAAAAAAAAATCATTTTCTTCGGGTCGAAAATTCAACTGTTTTTTTTTCAACATTTGTCTTTTTAAATAGAGAATTCATCCTTTTACATTGAAAATTCCTCTTTTGGTATAAAAGTTATCTTTTTTGGGTGAAAATTCATCTTTTTTGTTTGAAAATTCAACTATTTTCTTAAAAAGTCATCTTTTTCTTAAAGTTAATTCTTTTTATTTAAGAAGTTTAATCTTGTATTTTGAAATCAGAATTCATTGCTTTTGCCTAAAAATTCTACTATTTAGATGAAAATTTAATTATTTAATTGAAAATTTAACTATTTTCTTAAAAAATCATCCTTTTTCGTCAAAAATTCAACTCTTGTTGAATACTACTCTTTTTGAATAGAAAATTCATCCTTTTTAATTAATAATTCCTCTTGGTACAAAAGTTATATTTTTTGGGTGAAAATTAATTTTTTTCTTTGAGAATTCAACTATTTTTGGTTAAAGATTCATCTTCGTAGGTTGAAAATTCAACTATTTGGTATAAAATTCAAATTTTTCTTAAAAATTCGTTTCTTGATTGTCAATTCATCTTTCTTAGTTAAAAATGAATTTTTTTTGTTGAAAATTCATTTTATCGAGTTTGAAAGTCAAATGTTTTCCTAAATATTCGACTTTAGTGCGAAAATTCAACTCTTTTGGTGAAAATTCGTTTCTTTGAGTTGAAAATTTATCATCGTAGGTTAAAAATCTAACTATTCCATCAAAAATTCAATCTTTTGGTTGAAAATTCGTCTCTTTTGCTTGAAATCTCAACTATTTGGTTGTAAATTAATCTATCTATAAAACTCAACTCTTTTCTTCAAAACTCGTGTTTTTGGGTAAAAAATTAATCTTTCTTTGTTTTAAAATTCAACTCTCTTCTAAAAGATTTGTGTTTTTGGATTGAAAATCCAACTATTTATTTGAAAATTCAACTATTTTTTGTTGAAGATTCAACTATTTGGTTCAAAATTCAACTATTTGGTTTAAAATTCAAATTTTTGTTGAAAATTCGTTTCTGGATTGAAATTTGAACTATTCGATTGTAAATTCACCTTTCTTGGTTGAAAATTAATTTTTTTGTTGAAAATTCATCTTCTCTAGCTTAATAGTCAAATTTTTATTAAACATTTGACTTTTTAGATAGAAAATTCAACGCTTTTGTTGAAAATTCGTTTCTCTGAGTTGAACAGGGTGTCTACTCACCAGGATAATCTGGAAACCCTGGAATTATCAGGGAATTTTTATATACCTGGAATAACCTGGAAATGTCAGGAATTTTTTTTAATGTCAGAGAATTTTTCCGAAAATGTGCCTAAATTTTTTAAATTCGTTATATAAAATTAAATAACAGTGTTACTTTATTTATAAAAGTAGCCTCGGTGGAAAATTTAACTCTCATAGCAGAAATTTATTTATTTGGTTGAAAATAAAATTTTTTTGGTGGAAATTGATATTTTCAGGTCGAGAAGTGAACTGTTTTGAAGAAAGTTCAACTGTTTGGTAGAAAATTAATCTTTTTCGTTGAAAATTCGTCTTCAGTTTGAAAATTCACCTTTTTTAGTAGAAATTTTATCTTTTTGGTTAAAAACGCAACGATTTGGTAAAAAATTAATCTTTCATGGTTGAGGATTTAACTATTTTGTTGAAAACTCAATTTTTTGGTTGAAGAATCATAATTTTAGTTAAAAATTAATCTCTTTCATTGAAAATTGAACTATTTGGTGAAAATTCGTGTTTTTGTATGAAAATTAATTTTTTTTTAACTGAAAATTTAACTATTATACTTTTTGGTTAAAGATTTATATTTTTAATTGAAAATTCAAATGTCTGCTTAAAAATTTGTGTATTTTCTTAAAAATTTATTGTTTTGATTAAAAATTCAACAGGTTCATTGAAATTTTTTCTCTCAGTCGACTGAAAAATCTTTCCTAGTTAAAAATTCGTATTTTTTGGTTGAATTCAACTGTTTTTTTATTTAAAATTAAAATTTTTTTGGTGCAAAGATCAACTATTACATTTGTCGTTGAGAATTTTTATATCGGTCAAGAATTCAACTACCTGGTTAAAAGTTGAACTACTTTGTTAAAAGTTAATTTTTTGGTTAAAGTTTCCTCGGTTTAATTGAAAATGTATCTTTTTAGCTGTAAATTCAACTGTTTTGTTGAATATTATTTTTCCTCTGGTTGAAAATTAATTTTTTCAAGTGAAAATTGATTTTTTTTGTTGAAAATTTATGTATTTTATTCAAAATTTAACTATTTATATTGAAAATTCAACATATTAGTGGAAAATTTATCACCTCGGTTGAAAATTTAACTGTTTTGTAGAAATTCTTCTTTATCTTTGTTGATAATTACCTTTTTTAACTGAAAATTTAACTATTTAATTTTTGGTTGAAAATTTATATTTTTTAGTTGGAAATTTATGTATTTTATTTAAAATTTAATTATTTCTCTCGAAAATTCAACTTATTAGTTGCAAATTAAACACGTTGGTTGTAAATTTAATCGTTTTGTAGACATTCTTCTGTATCTTGGTTGATAATTAACTTTTTTAATTGACAATTTAACTTCCATTTATGGCTGAAAATTAATCTTTTTAGTTGAAAATTCAAATGCTTGGTTAGAACTTCATCCTCTTTGGTAGAAAATTAATCTTTTCGGTTGGAAATTCATTTTTTGCTAAAAAATTCAACAGTTTGATTAAAATTTTTTCCATCTCTTGACTGGTAAATCTTTCTCAGTTAAAAGTTCGTATTTTTTGTTTGAGTTCAACTGTTTTTTTTTTCAAAGTTTAGATCTTTTTTGCCTGAAATATCAACTATTACATTTTTTGTTGAGAATTCATTTTTTTGAATGAAAATTTAAACTTCTTGGTTGAAAGTTCGACTCTTTTGTTGAACATTATTTTTTTGGGTTAAATTTATCATTTGAATTTAAAATTTATCTTTTTGGTTGGAAATTCATTATTTGTACTGAAAATTTGACTATTCCACATGAAACTTCAACTATTTTGTTGAATTTTTTTTTTTGAAAGTAATTTTTTTTAACTGAAAATTTAACTTTTTCATTTTTGGGTAAAAATTTATCTTCTTTAGTTCAAAATTCATGTATTTTGTTTAAAATTGGACTACTCTGTTAAAAATTCTTTTTTATCTTGGTTGATAATTAACTTTTTTAACTAAAAATTTCACTGAATTTGAAGCATGGGAACATAAAATAAAAATTTGTTTCAATTATTCAAATTCGTGGACTTTTGGAACAAATTGAAGAAATGATTAATTATTTTATTAGTAATATTTATTTCAACCCTTTCTTAATTAAACATGTTTAGAATTGTGAGGAAATTTTTTCCAGGTTTCAAATAGAAACTCTGTTTGAAAATTCATTTTTTTAAATTGAAAATTCAACTGTCTTTTAGAAGATTCGTGTTTTTTGATGAAAATGAAACTGTTTGCTTGAAAATCCACTTATTTTTGGTTGAAGTTTTTTCTTTTTTGTTCGAAAATTCGATAGTTTAGTTGTACATTCATCTTTGTTGGTTGAAAATTCAATTTTTTTCTAGAAAATTCTTCTCTTGATGGGAATTTCAACCAATTGATTGTAAACTCATCTTTATTTGTTAAAAATTCATCTTTTCGAGTTTCAAAGGAAAATGTTTTCATAAGCATTTGCCTTTTTAGCTGAAAAAACTCAACTTTTTTGTTGAAAAGTCATCTTTTTTGGTTAAAAATTCTATTCTTTTGTTGAAATTTTGGCTTGAAATATTAGGAATGTGGCACTTACATAATTATTGTTTCAAAGAATTTTCCCCCCTATGCTCTTCAAAAATCACTCTGTTTCCCCTCTTTTTGGACCATTTTGTCTGTGAAGTTTAAAAACACCTTTACAATAATTTATATTACAGTTTTTACTTTGGTGTTCTAAAATGTTTAATTCTTTTCAAAATTTATATAATAAAGCAAGAAGTATTGAATAATAATAATTATAAATGTTTACAAATTTAACTGGGAAAGATGTAAGTTTTGATCAGAAAAACAGGATTTTTTTTTATTAAGAGTGGCCACCCTGTAATAGTTCAGAAATAAAAATCCTGTGTTATCCATGAAGATTTTAAAGACTGTGTTTTAGCACATCGGCCCAGCACATAACTACAGAGATTCTTCGATGGCAAGACAATCGATAAGAGATGCAGGATACGAAATTGCTCTTGGTGCCTTGCCGAAGTCAATTGGACCATTAACCGTAGTTTTCACCGGAAGCGGAAACGTTAGTCAAGGAGCTCAAGAAGTTTTCCAGGAACTTCCTCACGAATATGTACCTCCTGAAGATTTGAGGAAGGTTGCAGAACATGGCGGTAAGATATACTCTATTTTAAATTTGTTGTTTTCATTCTTAGATTGTAAATTTACGTTTGTTAAATACGGGGTGTCTATTCTATTTGGAAAACCGGAAACCCTGTAATTGTCATGGAATTTTTATATAGATGGGATACCCTGAAACGTCAGGGAATTTTATTCAAAGTTAAGGAATTTTTTTGAAAGAGTGCTTAATTTTTTTAAATTACAATATAAAATTAAGTAACAATGACTTCTCATTGTAAAAGTAAAATTAATTTTTTAGTTTTTTTTCGTTTCAAATTAATTTCTATTAACTGAAAATTTGATTATTATATTTTTGGTTAAAAACTGATCGTTTTCAATGGATAATTCATTCTTTTTGGTAGAAAATTAATCTTCTTGGTTCAAAATTAATCTTTTTGCTTGAAAATTCAATAGCTTGCAATTTTTTCTCTTTCTTGATTGAAAAACCTTTCTTAGTTAAAAAGGCGTTTTTTTGGTTGGATTCAAGTGTTTTTGATTAAAATTTAAAATCTTCTTTGGTTGAAATATCAGCTATTACATTTTTTTCGTTCAGAACTCATCTGTTTTTGAATGCAAATTTAATTTCTTGATTAAAGGTTAAACTCTTTTGTTTGAAAATTAATTTTTTTGGTTGAAGATTTATCAGTTTAATTGAAAAATTATTTTTGGTTGAAAAATGAGCGATTTTGTTAAAAATTCTTTTTTTCTTTGGCTAAAAATTAATTTTTCATACTGAAAATTTAATTCTTCCAGTTGAAAGTTTGGCTACGTTTTCAAGAAATAATTTTTTTCCCAATTGAAAGTGTAACTATTTAAGTTGAATATTCCATCATTAAATAATAAATTTATCTCTATGGTTTAAAATTAATTTTTTCACTACAAATTTACTTATTCAGTTTTTGGTTAAAAAATTGTATTTTTGAATAAAAATTCGTCTTTTTTGTTAGAAATTAATCTTCTTGGTTAAAAATTCAACTTTTGCAGTTTAAGATTAATAATTTTAGTTGCAAATTCATCACTTTGTTTGACAATGTAACTATTTTTTGAAAATTATTGTTTTTTGGTTGACATTTTTTTTTTTGGAAATTCATTTCCTTGTTTGAACATTAATAATTTAACTTAAAATTAGACCATATTAAATATTATATGCACAACCAAATATTAAATTTTTGGCTGATAATTTATCTTTTATAGTTGAAAATTCAAGTATTTTTTTGAAAATTCGCCTTTTTTAGTAGAAATTAATCTTCTTGGTAGAAAATGAATCTTTTTGGTTGAAAATTCTACTATTCCAGTCAAAGATTCACTATTTTTAGTTGAAAATTCATCTTTATGTTTGAAATTCAAATATTCCAGTTTAAAATTGAAATATTCCAGTTAAAGATTTAACATTTTAGGTGAAATATAATCAGCTTGATTGAAAATTAATTTTTTAACTAGAAATGTAACTATTATATTTTTGGTTGAAAATTGATCTTTTTTAGTTAAAAATTCAACTATTTTGTTGAAAATTTGTATTTTTTAGTTGAAAATTTAACTATTTTAGTAAAAATTTATGTATTTTGTTAAAAATTCATGTATTTTTTTGAAAAAGTCGTTTTTCTTGTTAGGAAATTAATCTTCTTATATGAAACTTCATGTTTTTGGTTGAAAATTCAAATATTCAATTTAAATACTCTTCATTCTGATTGAAAAATCATTGTTTAGGTTGAAAATAAAACTACTTTATTGAAAGTTAAACATTTTTGTTAAAAATTCATCTTTTTGGTTTCAAATTCATCTATTTTATTTGAAGTCTTACCATTTTAGTTAAAAATTAATCTCTGTGGTTAAATTTTTGTTTTACATTAACTTTTTCAACTGAAAATTTCACTATTCCACTTTTTGTCTTAAACTGACTTTTTTTATTTCGGAATTCAACAATGTATTTGAAAATTAAATTTTTTTAGTTGAAAATTCAGCTATTTCTTTGAAAATTCATGTGTTTTGTTAAAGAGTCATCTCTTAAGGTTCAAAATTAATCTCCTTGTTTGATAATTCATCTTTTTGGTTGAAAATAAAAATGCTTGGTTAAAAATTAAATTTTTTTGTTACAAATTTGTCTTTTTTTAAAAATTAACTAATTACAGTGAAATTTTGGGTTAAGGATTGATCTTTTTTGTTTAAGAATTCAACTATTTGTTTGGAAATTTCTCACTCTTAGGTAAAAATTCAACTATTCCGTTGAGAATTCATGTATTTTGTTAAAATATCGTTTTTCTTTGTAGAAAATTAATCTTCTTGTTTCAGAATTGATCTTTTTGTTTGAATGTTGATCTTCGTGTTTGAAAATAAATCTTCTTGGTCGAAAATTTTGTGTGGAATATATTAACTTTTTTAACTGGAAATTTTACTATTCCATTTTTGATTAAAAACTGCTCTTCTTTTTTCAGAAATTCAACTATATGATTAAAAATTGAACTTTTTTAGTTGAGAATTTAACTATTTTTTTGAAAAGTGATGTATTTTATTAAAAAATCATCTTTCAGGGTTCAAAATTAAACTTCTTGTTTGAAAATTCATCTTTTTGTTTAAAAATAAAACTGCTTAATTCAAAGTTGAACTCTTTTGATGAAAATTTATCTTTTTGTTTCAAAATTAATTACTTTTAGTAAAAGATTCATAATTTTAGTTAAAAATTTACCAGTAGAGAGATGAAAATTAATATTATTCAACTGAAAATTAAATATTCCATTTTTTTTTGAAAATTGATCTTTTTTAGTTCAAAATTCAATTATTTGTTTGGAAATTTGTCGCTTCTAGGTAAAAATTCAACTATTTCGTTGAAAATTCCTGTATTTTTTTGAAAAATCGTTTTTCTTGGTAGGAAATTAAACTTTTTATTTCAAAATTCATGTTTTTGTTTGAAAATTTGAACATACCAGTTAAATACTCATAATTTTAGTTAAAAATTAAGCTTTTTGGTTGAAAATAAAAATACTTGGTTGAAAGTTAAGCCCTTTTGCTCAAAATTCATCTTTCTGGCTTAAAATTCATCTATTTCAGTTTAGAACTCATCATTTTAGTTAAAAATTATTTACTGTGATTGAATTTTTGTGTAGAATATATTACCTTTTTAATTGGAAATTTTACTATTCCATTTTTTATTGAAAACTGCTCTTTTTTATTTTGAAATTCAACTATTTAATTGAGAATTAATTTTTTTTAGTTGAGAATTTAACTATTTCTCTGAAAATTCATGTATTTTATTGAAAAATCATCTTTTAGGATTCAAAATTAAACTTCTTGTTTGAAAATTCATTTTTTTGGTTGAAAATAAAACTGCTTGATTAAAAGTTGAACTTTTTGATAAACATTTATCTTTCCGTTTCAAAACTAATTAATTCCAGTAAAAGATTCATCATTTTAGTTAAAAATTTACCAATGGAGGTAAAAATTAATATTATTCAACTGAAAATTTTAATATTCTATTTCTTGATGAAAATTGATCTTTTTTAGTTCAAAATTCAATTACTTGTTTAGAAATTTGTCACTTTTAGTTAAAAATTCAACTATTTCGTTAAAAATTCATGTGTTTTGTTTTAACGTTTTTATTGGTAGAAAATTAATCTTCTCACATGAAAACTAATGCTTTTGTTTAAAAATTTGAATATACCAGTTAAATACTCATAATTTTAGTTGAAAATTAATATTTTTGATTAAAAATTCATCTTTTTGGTTGAAAATAAAACTGCTTGATTAAAAGTTGAACTCTTTTGATAAAAATTTATCTTTTTGTTTAAAAATTAATTAATTCTAGTAAAAGATTCATAATTTTAGTAAAAAATTTACCAGTAGAGATAAAAATTATTATTATTCAACTAAAAATTTAACTATTCCATTTTTGGTTGAAAATTGATCTTTTTCAGTTAAAAATTCAATTATTTGTTTAGAAATTTGTCACTTTCAGTTAAAAATTCAAATATTTCGTTGAAAATTCATGTATTCTTGTTTATTGTTTTTCTTGGTAGAAAATTAATCTTCTTATATGAAAATTCATTTTTTTGTTTGAAAATTCGATTCCAGTTAAATATTTATAATCTTAGTGGAAAATTAAGCTTTAGGTTTAAAAATAAAAATACTTGCTTTTGGGTTTAAACATATTCTTTTTGTTTAAAAATTCGTCTTTGTGGTTTAAAATTTATTTAATTCGGTAAAGTATTAGTCATTTTAGTTAAAAATTCAACAATTTTTTTAAAAATGCTTGTATTTTATTGAAAAATCATTTTTCAAGGTTCAAAATTAATTTTTTCCTGTAAAATAATCATAATTAAAGTTAAAAATTCACCAGTAGATTTAGAAATTAATATTATTTAACTGAAAATTTAACTATTCCATTTTTGGTTGAAAATTTATCTTTTTTGGTTCAAAATTCAACTCTTTGGTTGACAATTGATCTCTTTTAGTTAAATATCTAACTGTTTCGTTGAGAATTCATGTATTTTGTTGAAATTCGTTTTTCTTGGTAGAAAATTAATCTTCTTATATGATTCATCTTATATGATTCATCATTTTAGTTAAAAATTTACCAGTATAGTTGAAAATTAATATTATCCAACTAAAAATTTAACTATTCCATTTTTTATTGAAAATTGATCTTTTTTAGTTCAAAATTCAACTCTTTGTTTGGAAATTTATTTCTTTTAGTTGAAAATTCAATTATTTTGTTAAAAATTCATGTATTTTGTTAAAAAATCGTTTTTCTTGCAAGAAAATTAATTTTTTTATATAAAAATCCATGTTTTTGTTTAAAAATCATCTATTTCAGTTGAAGTATCATCATTTCAGTTGAAAATGAATCACTGCGGTTGCATTTTTTTCAATATTTACTTTTTTAACAGAAAATTTAACTACTCTACTTTTTGTTGTAAGCTGACCTTTTTTATTTCGAAATTGAACTATTTAATTCAAAATTGAACTTTTTCAGTTGAAAATTCAACTATTTTTTTTTAAATACATGTGTTTTGTTGAAAAATCGTCTTTTAGGGTTTAAAATTATCTTCTTGTTTAAAAAAACATCTGTTTGGTTAAAAATAAAACTGCTTGGTTAAAAGTTAAACTCTTTTGTTAGAAATTCATCTTCTTGGTTTAAAATTAATTAATTAATTTAATTAATTTTTTGTTGAAAACTGACCTTTTTAGTTCAAAATTCAACTTTTTTTTTTAATTTGGCCTTTTTAAATTAAAAATTCAACTATTTAGTTGAAAATTTATGTGTGTTGTTAAAAAATCGTCTTTTTGCGTTCAAAATTAATCTTACTGTTTGAGAATTCATCTTTTTAGTTGAAAATAAAACTGCTTAGTTAAAAGTTAAATTCTTTTGTTAAAAATTTATCTTTTTTGTTCAAAATTAATTTCTTTCAGTAAAATATTCAACAATTTGGTTAAAAATTCACCAGTTTGAAAATGAATTTTTTTAACTACTAATTTAACTATTCCATTTTTGGTTGAAAATTGATCTTTTTTGTTTAAAATTCAACTATTATATTTGGTCGCCAATTTTTCTTTTTCAGTTGAAAATTCAACTATTTTATTGAAAATTCTTTTATTTTGTTTAAAAGTCGTCTTTCGTAGCAGAAAATTATTTTTTTTTTCAATATTGATCTTCTGGTTTGGAAGTTGATCTTCGTGTTTGAAAATTAATCTTCTCAATCAAAAATTAATCTTCTCATTTAAAAAATCACATTTTTGGTTGAAGATTCAAATATTTATCATCATATCATTTTAGTTGAAAATTCCTCTGTTTGGTTGAAAATAAAACTACTTGGTTGAAAATTAAACTCTTTTGTTGATAATTCATCTTTTTGGTTTCAAATTCATCTATTTTAGTTAAAGATTCATAGTTTTAGTTGAAAATTAATCACTTTGATTGAACATTGTATTCGGTGAAATATTAACTTTTTAAAATAAAAATTTAACTATTCCATTTTCGGTTGAAAACTGACCTTTTTTATTTCGAAATTCAACTACTTGATAGAAAGTTGGAATTTTTTTGTTGAATGTTTAATTATTTGGTCGAAAATTAACGTATTATGTTAAGAAATCGTCTTTTTTGAAGAAAATCAATCTTTTTGACTGAAAATTCAACAATTTCGTTAAAAATGCTTCTATATTGTTGAAAAAGCAATATTTTTACTTGAAGGTTAAGAATTTAAAGCGGATTAAATTTAATGTGATATACTATCGAAATTAATTACATCCAACTATTCACTGCATTTTAAATATCAGAAGATAAAATAAAAATTTGTTTGAATTAGCATTCAAATTCATGGACTTTAGAGATAAATTCAAGAAATGATTCAATAAATAATATAATAAACAGCAAATCATATTTCTAGTTATTAAATAATACTAACAATATAATGATATTGTCAGTATTATTTAATTATTTAATTAATCGATATTAATTAAATCCCTAGAAACTGATAAAAAAATTATTTATAATAAACTCGCGGAACTGTATACGTGCTCCGGGTCGATTGTTTGAAAAATGTTTTAAAATGATTAAAAAATCTGGAATTGGCAGGATCCCAGGATATGAGTAGACACTCTGAAATTATTTTTTAATTTTTAGATACAAATAAGATATATGCCTGCGAAGTGAGGAGGAGGCATCACCTGGCAAGGAAAGAGGACGGCGTTTTTGATGCTGAGGAATATGATCAACATCCTGAAAAATACATTTCCACCTTCAGTAAAAAAATAGCTCCTTATGCTTCAATTATTATTAACGGGATTTACTGGGCAGTTGATTCTCCAAAGTTACTCACGATACCGGATGCAAAATATTTATTAAGGCCTGCGTACACACCATGGCTTCCGATAAGTGTGGGAGCTCCTGCCTTGCCTCACAGGATGCTGGCAATCTGCGACATTTCTGCTGATCCCGGTGGCAGTATTGAGTAAGATTCTTACAAGTTTTTATTCGCGGATCATATTCCATCTTAATTTTTACTTAATTAAGTTTTTTCTTTCTTAAATGTGAATAATCCTGAAAAAAATGTCTAAAGTCGGAAATTTTGACACAGTTTCTTCCATTTTTTCCCATTTTTTACAATGTTTTGATTAATTTTTTGAGAATCATAAACAGAAAGTCAAGGTATTAGGAAAGAAGACGCCTTTAAAGAGATTCTTGTTGATAATACCAATTTCAAATATTTCCCAAACGATTTATTTGCTATTTTCGTAGATTTGAAGGACATTGATGAAATCGCTATTGATTCAATCAAGAAACTAAACCCGAAAAATAAATATATTCTGTCCTTGCAAGTCAAGTAAAACGATGAGACTTTATTTCTAAATATTTCCAAACGATTTTCAAACGATGCCGTTTAAAAACAAATATGCTGCAAGCTTTACAGAGAAAGATGCTGTAAAAACAGAGGAAATAAGGATATTTTTCACGAAAATAGGGAAATAAATTCTTCTGAATGAAATTAATTTAGATACTAACATTAAATTAAATTAATTATTTTAATTATATTTTATTTTATTATGAAATTCAACAAAATAAATGCATTTTTAACCAAAAACATAAATTTTCAACTAAAATGATGTATCTTCAATTAAAAAATTAATTTTTACCGAAGAAGTCTCATAATAGGTAATAGTTGATATTTTACACAAAACATATTTGAAATCACAAGCAGTTGAATTCAACCGAAAAAAAAGTTTTGTACAAAGGAGTTGTATTTCCAACAAAAAAGGTTAATTTTCAACCAAATTATTTAATTTTCAAACCAAAACGACGAATTTTTTACAAAAAAGTTTAAGTTTCAACCCGAAAATGTGAATTTTCAATAAAATAGTTAAGTTCCAACCAAATCAAATTAATTTACAAGAATATAGTTAAAACTTATAGCAAAAAGATGAATCTTTAAGCAAAAAAGATTTTTGAGTCAAGAAGGAAAGAAAGTTCTCAGCAAGTAATCGAATTTCCAAGCCATAAAGATTAATTTTTTTACAAAAAAGTTGAATTTTTTAACACAAAAATATGAATTTTCAACTGATCAGTTGTATTTCCTATCAAATTATTGAATTTTGCACCAAAACTAGCGATTTTGAACCAAATTGTTTAATTTTCAATCTAACAAAATGACCTTTCTACAAAAAAATTTAATTTTCTGTCAATTGGTGAATTTTTTACAAAATAAAGGCAATCTTGAACTAAATTGTCCAGTTTTCAATCCAAAAAGACGAATTTTCTAGAAAAAAGTTTAATTTTAAAAAACAAGTTGACTTTAAAAAAAATGAATTTTCCACGAAATAGTTAACTTTTATAGATAAAAGATGAATCTTCAACCAAAAAAGATTTTCGAGGCAAGAAGGAAAGAAAATTCCAAGCAAATTGTTGAATTTTCAAGCTAAAAAGATGAGTTTTTTACAAAACAGTTGATTTTTATCATGAAAATATGAATTAAAAAAAGTTCATTACAACCAAAAAAGATTTTTCAGTCAAATATGAAAAAAAAATTCCAAGCAAATTATTGAATTTTTAAGCCATAAAGATAAATATTCTACGAAACATTTGAATTGCTTAACACGAAAATATGAATTTTCAATTGAGTAGTTGATTAATTTTTTATAAAATAGTATAATTTTCAACCTGAAAATGTAAATTTTCAACAAAAAAGTTAACTTTCAACCAAAAAAAAAAAACGAATTTTCAACAAAATAGATCCAATTTCAACCAAAGAGATGAATCTTCAACCAAAAAAGATTTTTCAGTCAAGAAGGAAAAAGAAATTCCTAAAAATTATAAAAAATTATAAATATTAAAATAATAAAATATAAAAAAAATAAAAATACTAAAAATTATGTCTTTTCAACAAAATTATTGAATTTTCAAGAAAATAATTAAATTTCGATCCCCTTTTCGGAAAAATCACCTTTTTATGTACCTAAAAATGAACTACTGAGCCGCTGTGATCCTGTTTATTTGTTAAAAATAAACACTAGATTTCAAATTGAATTATCATTGCGAAAATAAAGGTTTGTCTAATCCTTGATTGAATTTTTAACACGGAAATATAAATTTACAACCGCATAGCTACATTTTCTATTAAATTGTTGAATTTTTCATAAAAAAATTGAATTTCGAAACAAATTGTTCAATTTTCAAGTCAAAAAGGCTAATTTTCTACAATTAGTTTAATTTTAAACCCGAAAAAGTGAATTAAAAAAAAAAAGTTAATTTCAACCAAACAAAAAACGAATTTTCAACAAATTAGTTAAAATTCGAAGCCAAAAGAAAAAAAGTCCGTGCAAATTATTGAATTTTCAAGCCAAAAAGATGAATTTTCTACAAAACATTTGAATTGCTTAACACGAAAATATTTAATTTTCAAGCAAATAGTTGCATTTCCTATAAAATTGTTGTATTTTTTAGAGAAAAGTAAATTTTGAACAAAATTTTTCAATTTCCAATCGAAAAAGACTAATTTTTCACAAAATAGTTTAATTTTCAACCAAAAAATGTGAATTTTGAACAAAAAAGTTAAATTTTAACCACAAAGAAAACGAATTTTCAACAAAATAGTTAAAATTTAAAACAAAAAGATAAATCTTTAATCAAAAAAGATGTTTCAGTAAAGAAAGAAAAAAAATCCCAAGCAAATCGTTAAAATTTCAATCTAGCAAATAAATTTTCAAGATAAAAAATGAATTTTCAAACGAATAGCTACATTTTCTATTGAATTGGTAAATTTTTTACAACAAAATTCAATTTTGAACCAAATTGTTCAATTTTTATTCCAAAAAGACCAATTTTCTACAAAATAGTTTAATTTTTAGCCCAAAAAAAAAGTTAATTTTAACTGAACAAAAAAGGAATTTGTAACAAAATAAGTAAAATTTAAAGCAAAAAGAAAGAAAATTTAAGCAAATTATTGAATTTTCAAGCCAAAAAGATGAATTTTCAACCAAACAGTTGTATTTTCTATAAAATTGTTGAATTTTTCACAAAAAAGTCAATTTTAAACCAAATTGATCGATTGGAAATCTAAAAGACGAATTTTTATTATTATTTTTATTATTCATTGTTCAATTTTTAAACTAAACAGACAAATGTTTTACATAACACTTGAATTTTCAACAAAAAGTTAATTTTTAATCAATTAGTTGAATTTTCAACCCAAACAGACTTTTCACAAAAAAGTCCATTTTTTATCAAATCGTTCAATTTGTTATTCAAAAGACGAATTATTATTATCATTTATATTATTTTTATTAATTATTTTATGGGTAAACCAAAAAGACGAATGTTTTCAATAACATTTGAATTTTCAAAAAAAAAAGTTAATTTTGAATCAATTACTTGATTTTTCAATCCAAACAGACGATTTTTTAAACAACAGTTGACTTTTCAACTAAAAATAACATCTTTTTAACAAAATTGTTGAATTTTTGCCAAAATAATTAAATTTTAATACCCATTTTTCGTAAAAACGTTCCTTTTTTTACCTAAAAATGAACTGTTGACCCGCTGTGATCTTTTTTATTCATTAAAAATAAACACCAGATTTCAGAATGAATTATAATTGCGAAAACAAAACTTTATCTTATCCTTCATTAAATTTTTAACACGGAAATATACATTTTCAACCTAATAGCTACATAT
>JAUELO010000179.1:26999601-27010418 GCA_032357855.1 Amphibolips quercusostensackenii | reverse complement strand
CTAATAGATGAATTTTTTCAAAAGTTATCGTGCTCACAGACAGACATACAGACAGACAGACGGACAGACAGACAGACGCATTCGTAAAAACCTGTTTTTCGGGTTCAGGGGGTCTAAAAACGTGGACATTTTACAAAAACCGGGGGGGTCAAATTTTACACAAATCTAATACCTTCTCATTATGTGATGAGAATGTAAAAACAGTTGAATTCAAACAAAAAGAGGAATTATCAACAAAATAGTAGAATTCTCAATCACGAAAGATTTTGTAGTTTAGACAGAAACCAAATTTTGACCAAACTGTTTAATTTTTAAACCAAAAAGGCAAATTCTCTAGAAAACAGTTGAATTTTTAATTCGAAAATATTAATTTTTAACCTAAAAGTTAATTTTAAACCTACTAGTTGAATTTTTTACAAAATTAATAGAATTTTGAAAAAAGAGCCTAATAATAAAGCCAAAAAATCGAATTTTCTTTAAAACAGTTGAATTTTCAAACTGAAAATATGAATTTCCAATCAGATAGTTGATTTTTCAAGACAAAAAGACGAATTTTTGTGAAGAGAGTTGAATTTTCAATCTAAAAAGACAATTTTTTATCCAAAAAGATGAATTTTCAACAACACAGCTAAATTTACAACAAAGTCGTTGAATTTATAACAAAAAAATCAAATTTTCAACAAAATAGTTGAATACTCAACTAAAATGATGAATCATGAACAAAAAATGAATTTTTAACAACGAAGTTCAACTTTTAACCAAGTAGCTGAATTTTCAATAAGAAATATTAATTCTCAACGAAAAATACAATATTTGGTATTTGAAGCAAGAAGCTATTTCAATTTTATATAAAAAAACAATTGCATTCAACCAAAAAGAGGAATTATCAACAAAATAGTTGAAATCTCAATCAGGAAAGATTTTTTAGTTTAGTCAGAAACCAAATTTTGACTAAATTATTTACTTTTTAACCCCTAAAATATTAATTTCAAACCAAAAGGTTAATTTTTAACCAACTAGTTGAATTTTTCCCGAAAATAGTAGAGTTTTCAAGAAAAAAGTTTAATTTTTAAGTAAAAAAAAAGACAAATTTTCTACAAAGCAGTTGAATTTTCCACCCAAAAATATGAATTTTCAACAAAAAAGTCCTTTTTTAACTAGATAATTCAATTTTAATCTAAAAACAAAAAATTTTCAGCCAAAAATGGAATAGTTAAATTTGCAGTTACAAAAATGGATTTCTTACAGCAACAAAAAAGAATTTTAAACAAAATAATTAAATTTGCAACCAAAGAGATACCTCTTTATCTAATCAAATGATTATGTAACGTAGTAGTTTAGTTTTCAAACAAATAGTTGAAATTTCAATCAAGAAGATTAATTTTCGAAAAAAACGAATTTACAACAAAATATATCAATTTTCAACCCAAAAATATGAATTTTCATCCTAAAATTTCATTTTCAGCCATTTACTTCAATTTTCTATGAAAATAATACAATTTTAACAAGATGGTTAAAGTTTTAAGCCGAAAAGACGAATTTTCTACGAAATAGTTGAATTTTATAATAAATAGTTGCATTTTTAAAAAAAAACGATCCATTTTAAACCAAAAATGGAATTGTTAAATTTGCAGTTGAAAAAATTGATAAAAAATTTCGTGTAAACGATTTTTTTGAATAATGAAATTTTGAAGCAAAAAAGTTAATAATTTCCTACAAAACAGTTTAATTTTTTTAAAAAAGGTGATTTTCTAATAAATAGTTGAATTTCAAACTAAAAAAGATCAATTTTTACCAAAAATAGAATAGTTAAATTTGACGTTGAAAAAATTGATTTTCAACCACAAACAAAAACGAATTTTTACACAATAGTTAAATTTTCAACCAAAATGTTAAATCTTCAACTAATGAAATGCATTTTTTGAAACAAAGTAATTAAAATTTTAACCAATCAGTTACATTTTCAATAAATAAGATTAATTTTCTACAACAAAAAAGATGAATTTACAGCAAAATACATCAATTTTTAATTAAATTGTTGAATTTTCTAATAAAAACGATGAATTTTCAATCAATACTGGAATACAATTTTCAATCAATACCGGGACAATTAAATTTTCATTAAAAAAAAATTAGTTTTAAACCAAAAAAAACGAATCTTCAAAGAAAGATGTAATTTTCAACGGGAAAGATGGATCTTCAACAAATAAAATAAATGTTTCACAAATTAGATCAACTCTCAACCAAAAAGTTAAATTTGAAAATCAAGAAGGTTCATTTTCTATTAAAAAAGATGGATTTACAACATAATACACTTATTTTTTAACCTAATTGCTTTTGTTTCGAACTAAAAATGACCAATTTTCAACCAATAATGGAATAGTTAAATTTTCAGGTAAAAAAAATTAATTTTCATCCAAACAGTTACATTTTGAAACAATAAAATCAATGTGTAACAAACTACCTCAACTTTCAACGAAGTAGTTATATTTTCAATTTTTAAAAAACATGAATTTTCAATTAAAAAATTAATATTTGAATTTTAAACTGAAAACAAACAATTTTCAACCAAAAATGGAATAGATAAATTTGCGATGGGAAAAAAATCCATTTTCAACAATAAAAAAAAAGGAATTTTCAACACAGCAGTTAAGTCTTCAACCAATAAAATGAATGTTCAACAAAGTACTTTATTTTTTAACCAAGTAGTTAATAGTTGAATTTCTAGTAAAAATAATAATTGTCAGCAAAAGAAAAAACAAAAGAATTTACAACCAAATTTAAATCTAATTATTTTTTTAATCACAAAAAAAAGTTACAAAAAATCTACCAACGTTGGTTTTAGTTTGTTTTTATTAGTTAACTTGATGAAAAATTGTTTTTATTGCCTTGGGAATGTTGTTGAATAAAGACCGACAAATTTTTAAATTTTTTGTTAATATTTTTAGAGTATAATTTAAAAAATAAATAAAAATAGAAACAGACTAGAAAAAAAGAAGAAAGGGAATTTGGTGGTAGCTTTTTTTTTCTTTCCTATTTTTTATTTTGGTTTTTCAATTTGAATAGAGATATTTAAGAGTCTATTGTCCAAATTTGATTGTTAGATTCTTTTTAATTTTAATTTTCCAAGAATTTTGTAGTTAAGTGCAAACTTTTCCATTGCAGGTGGTAGTATTAGGAGCCGGATACGTATCAGCTCCAGTAGTGGAATATTTACACAGAGATAAGAATATAGGAATCGTAGTTTGTTCTCAACTGAAAGAAGAAGCTGATGCCTTAGCAAATAAATATCCGGGCGTCGAACCGGTATTTTTGAACGTTTTGGAAAGACCTGATACTTTGAAAGATGTCGTGAGTTCAGCCGATGTTGTGGTTTCACTTTTGCCGTATTCTTTACATCATCTCATTGCGAAAACTTGCATTGATACTAAAACTCATTTGGTGACTGCAAGTTACATGAATGAGGATGTTAAAGCTTTACACAACGAGTAAGTTTCTATAGAACGATAAATTTATTAAATTTCAGAAAATTAATTCCGAATTCATATAAAATTGAAATTCAAGGATTTACTATACTTATAATCAATCTCAAAATTAATACAATCTTTATAATGATTTATAAAATTTATAATTTAAATTTTTTTTGTATAATTTAATTTATTAATAATAAATTTATAATTTATAATTTATGATTTTTAAAATTTAAACGAATTCAGGATAAGTTCAAGAAATAAATAAACCAACGAATTGAATAGAATTAGCGGCAAGTTATAGGAATTTAAGGAAAATGAGAAGAATTCAATGAAAATAAAAATTTCTTAAATTCAAAATATTCCACTGATTTCAGTAAAATTTGAGTGAATTGAGAAGAATTCAATGGCACTTAAAAGAATTAAATTTTCAAAAAGACTTCAGGATAGTTAATCAAAAATCAGGGTGAATTCTAGATGAATTCTGTTGAGTTAAAAAAAATTTATGATACAAAATATTCCACTGATTTCAGTAAAATTGTAGTGAGCTTAGAATTCAAGGGAATTCGAGAGACGCTGATGAAATTTATAAGAATTTGAAGGAATATAATTTGCAGAACATTTTAAAAATGACAAAATTTCTATTAAATTAAGTAAAAAAGGAGTCAACAAAATTTAGAGCGAACTCAATAGAATTTACGTGAATTAAATAAAAAAACCAATGAATTAAATAAAATTTGAGTTAATTATTAAAAAAGTAAGGAAATGAGAAAAATTTTATGAAACCAATAGAATTTAAGAAGAATAAAAAAAATGCATGTGAATTGAAAACATTTCAAAAACGTTGTGAAATTCATCGAAATCATTCTTTCTGGAATGAATTGCTAAAAATTCTATTCAATTTAAAAGAATTTGATCAAATGCCTGAAAAATTTAGGTGAACTTTAATGAATTCTGGATAAATTCACAAGAAAGATAAATAAGAAGAATTTGATGAAATTCATAAAAAGTAAGGAAATTCGAAATCTTCCATTGATTTCAATAAAATAGTAGTAAATTCAGAAGGATTCAAGGAAATTCAAAAAAACTTGATGAAACGCCTAACAATTCAAGGTGATTAAAAAAATCAAGAGAAATCCAAAGAATTCAATTTAAAAAAAAAAAATGTAGGATACAAAGGAATTCAAGGGAGTTTGATAAAACTCATAAGAATTTGGAAGGATATAATTAAAGAAAACTTTAAAAATAAAAAAATTTCCATCGAATTAAGGAAAATGGAAATAAGTATAATTGAGAGCGAATCCAAAAGAATTTAAGCGACATAAATAAGAAACCAACGAATTAAATAACCAAAACAACGAATTGAATAAAATTCGAGGTGATTAAAAAAAATTAGGGAAAATGAAAATTGTATCGAATTCATAAAGCTTCAAGGTGAACTAAAAAATATTCCATGTGAGCTGAACACAACTCGAAAATATTAAGAAAAATTTTTACATTACTACATTTTCACATTTGGAATGAATTGCAAAAAATTCAAGGGAATTAAAAATATTTTGATGAAAAGCAGGGTAAATTAAAAAAATTCAAGGGAATTTAAAAGAATTCAGCGAAAATTAAAAAAAGAAAGATAGTTTTTAAGAATTGTGGATAAATTAATAAGAATTCAATTCAAATAAGTTTAAAAAATAAAAAAATAAAAAATATCCCACTGATTTCAGTGAAATTAAAGTGAGTTCAGAAGAATTCCAGTTAATTAAAAAGACCTTGATAACATTTATAAGGATTTAAAGGAATATAATTGAACAAAATTTTAGAAATAAAAAAATTTCCATCGATTCGAGTAAAACGGGAGTATACAGAATTCAATAGAATTGAAGTGAATTAAAAAGACTAACGAGTTGAATAAAATTCGAGTTATTAAAAAAAGTAGAGAAAATTCAGAAGAATTTGATGGAATTCATAAAAAATTCAAGGTGAATTTTAAGAAGTTTATGTGAATTGAGAGCAATTCAAAAATGTTAAAAAATTAATGGAATTCAGTAAATTTGTAATGAATTGCGAAATATTCCATAGAATTCAAAAGAATTTAATGAAATGCTTAAGAATTCTAGTCAAATTAAAAAAGGTAGGAAAAACGAAAAGAATTTGATGGGATTTGTAAAAATTCAAGGTGAGCAAAAAGAAATATATGTGAATTAAAAACAACTCAAAAATATTTAAAAAATGCATTGACTTTATTAAATTTGAAATGAATTGTAAAAAATTCAAGGGATTTCAAAAGGTTTTGATAAAATGCCTAGAAATTTAAGGCGCGTTTAAAAAACTTCAAAGTGATTTTAAAAGAATTCATGGAGAGTTATATAAATCAAAAGAATTTTAAAGAATTTAGGATAAATTATTAAGAATTCATGGTGAATTCGAAACAAATTCAAATGAGCTGAAAAAAATTAATCCAAAATAGCCTACTGATTTCACTAAAATTGGGAAGAGTTTAGACGAATTCAAGTTAATTAAAAAGACTTTGATAAAATCCATAAGAATTTGAATGGATAAATTTAGAGAAAATTAAAAAAATCAATAAATTTCCATCGAATTAAGAAAAATGGAAGTGAACAGAATTCAACTGAATTTAAGTGAATTGAAAAAATGTTACAATTTAAAGTATTCAATTGATTTCAGTTAATTTTGTATGAATCTAGAAGAATTCAGGGAAATTTAAGAGAATTTGATGAAATTCATACGAAATTAAGGTAATTGAAAAATAATCAAATTCAATAGAACAAAATTGTTAAAACCAATAAAAATTCAAAGTGAATTAAAAACATTAAAAATCCGAAAAAGATCCATTGAATACAGTGGATTTGAAGAGAATTTAAAAGAATTTAAAGGAATGATTTTAGTTTATAAAAATTCATAAATTCTTAGATGAACTTAAAAGAATTCAAGGGAATTCAAAAGACTTTGATAAAGTGCCTAAGAATTTAATGTGAGTTAAAAAAATCAAGAGAATTCTAAAGAATTCAATTTTTAAAAGGATTTCAGGATAATTAATCAGAATTCGTTATTAATTCCAAATAAATTTAAATGAGATGAAAAAATTCAAAGAATCCAAAATATAACGCTGTAAATTTTTAAAAAATCAAGGAAGCTCAAAAAAATTCATCGAGAGTTAAAAAAAAATCAAGAAAATTGTTAAGAATTCAGGTTAAATTGATACGAATTCAATTCAAATGAGATGAAAAAGTAAAAAAAAATTAAAAATATTCGACTGATTTTAGTAAAATTGTAGTGAATTAGAAAAATTCAAGTTAACTCAAAAGACTTTGATAAAATTTATAAAAATTTTAAAGAATATAATTGAATGCAAATTAAAAAGTAAGAAAATTTCCATCGAATTAAGTAAAATGTAATTTAAAAATGAAATTAAAAAAAAATTGACCAAAAATTTCTGTGAATTAAAAACATTTCAAAAATGTTTTAAAAAAATGAATAGAATTCAAATGAATTTCATAAAATGCCTGAAAATTCTAACTTAATTTTAACGAATTTTGGATAAAATCACAAAAAAGGGAAATAAGAAGAATCCCATGGAATTCATGATAAGTAAAAAAATCTGAAATATTCACCTGATTTCAGTAACATTTAAGTGAATTTAGAAGAATTCAAGGGAATTCAAAGAATTTAATTAAATGTCTAAGACTTTAAGGCGAGTTTAGAAAAATCAAGAGAATTACAAAGAATTCAATTTTCAAAAAAGAATTCAGGATAATTCTACAAAAATCAGGATGAATTGCAAAAGAATTGAAATGAGTTCAAAAATTGTTAAAAATCCAAAATATTTCACGGGATTCAGTAAAATTGGAGTGAGTTTAGAAGAATTTAAGGTAATTCAAGAGACTTTAATAAAACATATAAGAATTTGAAAGAATATAATTGAAGAAAATTAAAAAAATTAAGAAATGTCTATTTAATTAAATAAAATGTGATAAAACAGAATTCAGAGCGAATTCAGTATAATGTGAGTGAATTGAATAAAAAATCCAACGAATATAATAAAATTGGAGTTAATAAAAAAAAGTAAGGAAAATGAAAAGAATTTGATGGAATTTATTAAAACTGAAGAGGAATTAAAGAAAATCATGTAAACTGAAAACAATTAAAAAAATTTTAAGAAATATAATTGAATTTATGTATAAAATTTAAAATGAATTTTGGAAAATTCTATAGAAATTAAAAGAATTTGATGAAATGACTAAAAATTTAAAGCGAGTTTAAAAAATCAAGAGAATTCTAAAAAAATTTAAATTTTAAAAGGAATTCAGAATAATTAACCAGAATATATGATGAATTTCAAATTAATTGAAATAAGTTAAAAAATTTTTTTAAATACAAAATATTTTTAAAATTTATCAAATTTATGTATTAAATTTGGAATAAATTGCAAAAAATTCCATTGCATTTACAAAATTCAATGAAATGTCTAAGAATTCAAGGAAATTAAAAATAATTAGTAAAGATACCTAAAATGTAAGGTGATTTTAAAAGAATTCAGGGTAGATAAACTTTTTTTTTAATCCATATAATTAAGCAGAATTTAGCAAATTTATAAGTATTCAAAAGAATTCACCAAGAGTTTTAAAAAATCAGGAGAATTTCGAAGAATTCAATTTCTACAAGGAATTTAGAATAATTATCAGAATTCATAACCAATTCCAAATGAATTCAAATAATAAAATTCAAATGAAAAAAAAAATAGTAATACAAATAAGAATTAATAAATAAAATAAAAAATATATATAAAATCAAATTAAAATCAAATTTAAATAAATAATTTAATGTAATTTAAAGAATCCAAAAAAGTCTACTGATTTCAATAAAATCAAAGTGAGTTTAAAAGAATTCAAGGGAATTGAAGAGACTTTAATGAAACTCGTAAGAATTTGAAAGGAAAAATTATGAAAAATTGGAGAAAATTGAAAGAATCTCAAAATTCTATCGAATTAAGTTAAATGGGAGTAAGCAAAATTAAGAGTGAATTTAACCAAATTCAAGTGAATCAAATTTAAAAAAAACAACGAATTAAATAAAACTCGAGATAATTAAAAAAAGGGAAAATGCGAAGAGTTTTATGAAATTTATGAAAATTTAAGGTTAAATAAAAATGGTTCACGAGAATTGAAAACAACTCAAAAATATTAAGAGAATTGATTGAATTCATTAACTTTTGAATGACTTGTAAAAAATTTAAAGCAATTTAACAGATTTTGATGAAATACCTAAAAATGTAAGGCGAGTAAAAAAAACTTCAGAGTGATTTGAAAAAAATGTAACAAATTAAGTAGAGTTGATTGAATTAAGAAGAATTTAATCGAATTAAAAAAGTGCGGGATAAATTAAAAAAATCTATGGGAATTCAAAAGAATTCAGCAAAAGTTAAAAAAATCAAGAGAAATTGAAAGAATTCAGGATGAATTAATAAGAATTCAATTCGAATGATTTAAAAAAAATTAAAGAAATAAAAAATATTCTGCTGTTTTTAGACAAAATTGGAGTGAGTTTAAAAGAATTCAAGTTAAATAAAAAGACTTTGATAAAATTCATAAGAATTTAAAAGAATATAATTGAACAAAATTAAACAAAAAAATTCCACTGAATAAAGTAAAATGGGAGCGAACAGAATTCAACAGAATTCAAGTGAAAATGTTCATTGAATTAATTAAATTTGGAATAAATTGCGAAAAATCTCCATAGAATTAAAAAAAATATAATGAAATGCCTGAGAATTCTAGGTGAATTGAAAAATATTCCATGTGAATTAAAAACAACGCAGAAATATTATAAAAAATTGATTGAATTCATTAAATTTAGAGTTAATCGCAAAACATTTACAGGAATTCAAAAGAATTCAGCGAGAGTGAAAAAAATCAACAGAATTTAAAGGAATTCATGTTGAATTGATACGAATTTAATTCAGATGAGTTGAAAAATTAAAACAAATAAAAAATATTTTACTGATTTTAGTAAAATTGGATTTAATTTAGAAGATTTCAAGGGAATTTAAAGGAAGTTGACCAAATGCCGAAGAATAAAATCCCAGTGAGTTTAGAAGAATTCAAGGAAATACAAAAGACTTTGATGAAACTCATAAGAATTGAGAAGAATATAATTTAAGAAAGTTTGAAAAATAAACAATCCCATCGAATTTAATAAAATGGAAGAAAGAAGAATTCAGAGCGAATTCAATAGAATTTAAGTGAATTAGATTTTGAAAAACAAACAACGAATTAAATCAAATTCGAGATATTTTAAAAAAAGTATGGAAAATGAGAAGAATTTGATGGAATTCATAAACATTCAAGGTGAATTGAAAAAATCAATGTGAATTAAAAAACAACTCTAAAATATTTAACAAATTCATTGACTTTGTTAAATTTGTAATTGATTAAAAAAAATCCAAGGTAATCCAAATAATTTGATGAAATGCCTAGAAATGTAAGGCGAGCTTAAAAAACTTCAGAGTGAATTAAAAAGAATGCAACAAGAGTTAAACAAAGCAAGGGAATTTAAAAGAATTTAGGATAAATTAATAATGATTCAGGCTGAATTCGAAATGAATCCAGATGAGCTGTAAAAAAATCAATCCAAAATAGTTCACTGATTTCACTAAAATTAAAGAGAGTTTAGAAGAATTCAAATTAATTAAAAAGACTTTGATAAAATCCATAAAAATTGGAATGGATATATTTGGAGAAAACTTAAAAATCAAAAAATTTTCATCGAGTTAAGTAAAATGGGAGTAGACGGAATTCAACAAAATTTAAGTGAATTGAAAAAAAGAAATTATATGAAAGTCGAGTAAATTTGAAGAAATTAGAGGGAAATGTGAAGAATTTAAAAGAATTTACAATAATTTATATGAAATAAAAACAATTTAAAAATAGTTTAAAGAACTCGTCGATTTTAATACCTTTGGAATAAATCGCAAAAAATTTGAGGGAATTCAAAAGAATTTGCTGAAATGCCTAAGAGTCTAAGGGGAGTTTAAAAGACTTGAGAGTGAATTTTGAAAAATTCAATGAATTAAGAAGAATTGAGTATATTTAGAAAAATTGAAGCAAATTAAAAAAAATAAAGCACAAATTTAAATTTTTCAAGAGAATTTAAAATAATTAAGCGTGAAATCATAAGCGGATTGAATAAAATTCGATTTAATTAAAAAAAGAGTAAAGGAAATAAGAAGAATTTGATGAAATTCATAAAAATTCAAGGTAAATTAAAAAAAAATGTGAATAGAAAACAATTAACAAATGATAAAAAGAATACATCGAATTTATTAAATTTGGA
>JAUELO010000179.1:26973523-26999501 GCA_032357855.1 Amphibolips quercusostensackenii | reverse complement strand
ATTTATTATTTATTATTTATTATTTATTATTTATTATTTATTATTTATTATTTATTATTTATCATTTATTATTTATTTTTTACTAGGGCGGAAGCAGCAGGTGTTACAATACTGAACGAGGTAGGTTTGGACCCAGGAATCGATCATTTGTTGGCCCTGGAATGTTTTGAAGGTGTTCGTCAAGGTGGAGGAAAAATTGAATCTTTCGTTTCCTGGTGCGGAGGACTCCCGGCCCCGGAGTGTTCTTTCAATCCCCTTAGGTACAAGTTTAGCTGGTCACCTCGTGGAGTTTTGTTAAATACTTTGTCATCCGCAAAGTATTTTCACGAAGGCCAGGTAAGTTCAGTTTAATTTAATTAATTTTTAATTAATTAATTAATGGCATTAAAAAATTTTCATTAAATATTTAAAAAATACAAGTTGTCTGATTTGGAATAAAGAATTTTGGAAAATAATTAAAATTCATAAAATAAAAAAAATGCATAATAATAATCCATCTTCAATCCATCTTCTTGCTTATTTATTTTTATTTCTCTTGTCTTCACTTTAATATTTTTTCTTTTCCAATAATTAGATGTCCTATAAAATCCCTTAAATTTTGTGATTTTTTAATTTATTTTATTCCAATTCTATTTACATTTGATTATGCCTTAGATTGTCAAAATCGTATTTATAGAAATCGTTTCATTTTCTTACCCGCAGACAATGTATTTTAATTAATTATTATATGTATAATATTATTAATATGTGGTATTTCAAAAAGCTTTAAAAAATACTTGCAGAATTACAAAGTGCCTTTAAGAAAAAATATTTCAGGAAAATCAGTATAGGCCTATAATGATTTCCCTAAAACAAATTTCCTATAATTTTTTCGCGATTATAAGAAATTCATTATACAAAATTATTATATAGAAAACGATTATAGGATAGTCAGGATTGGAATAAACAATACCAAAATATTTAAGGCATTGTCATTAAAAATTCACTAAAATCTTTAAAATCTGTTAAAATCCGTAGAAATCTCTTAAAAACTTTAAACCCCTTTTGAATTTCTTTGAAATTTTTAAAATTCGCGAAATAGTTAGAAATCATTTAAAATCCCTTAAAAATAAAATAAATTAAATTTATTCCCTAAAGTTCTCCAAAAATTTTTTGACAACCTTTAAAATTAAAAAAATCACTTTTTAATTCCTTCATATCCCTTGATATCTATGAAATCTGTAAAAACCCCTAGAAATAACATTTATTTTATTCTTTCAAATCTTTATCCTTTAAAATTTTTATAATTCCCTCATATTCCTTGAAATTGTTAAAATGCGTGAAAATTCCTTGAAATAACATTTATTGCATTCCTCAAAGTTTAGTAGAGATTTCTTGCAATACCCTAAAAATCCTTGAATTATTTGGAATCGCTATAGGAATTCCTTGCAATTTTATTTCGTTCAATTTACTTTGCAAAGTTCTCCAGAAATTCCTTAAAATCTTCGGAAATCCTACAAAATTCTTTGAAATTCCTTGAAATATTTTTAATTTCTGGAAATTCTTTAGGGTTTTTTAAAATATGTAAATATGTGTTCGTAAAAATTCATTAATTCCTTAAATCTGGTGAAATTATTTGAAATTTTCTAAAATCTATTAAAAGTTTTAAAATCTTTTAAAATAACCAAAAAATTTTTCAATCCTTTGGAAGTTTTAAAATAAATTCACATTCCTTGAAATTGTTGAAGCCATTGTTGAAGCCCGTAGAAATTCCTTGAAATAAAATTGATCATGTTCCTTCAAGTTTTATAATTTGTTGAAATTCCTCAAAATCATTAAAATCTTTGGAAATCGTAAAAATCTATTAAATTAAGTAGAAATTATATGAAATCCCTTAAAAATATAAATTGAACTTATTCGTTAAATATCTCTAAATACTGTTAAAATCTTTGAAATCCTTGGAGATTTTCTTAAACTACTTTGGACATTGTGAAAAAGTCTTGGAAATACCTTAAATTCTCTTAAATTCTGTGGAATCGCTAGAAATTCCTTGAAATTTTATTCTCTAGAATTTAGTTCTTTAAAAATTCCTTTAAATTTTGTAAAATTTCTTTAAATCCCTTAAAATCTCTTAAAATTTTTAATTTCAAAAATCCCTTGAAATTTCATTCTCTTGAATTTAGTTCTCTAGAAATCCCTTGAATTTTTTTTTAATTTCATGAAATTTTTCGGAAGTCTTTGAAAATATTTAAAATCCTTGGCAGTTTTTTATTACTTTATGTCTCATTAAATTGTTTAAATTCATAGAAAAACGCTTTTGAATTCATAAAATTCCGTTAAAATGAGTAGAAATAATTTAAAACCCCTTGAATTTAAATTAAATTAAACTTATTCATTAAAGTTCTCTAAAAAATTTATTGAAATCCCTATAATTCTCTAGAGATCCCTTGAAATCACTCAAAATCCTACAAAGTTATTTGAAATCTCTTAAAATTTTTAAAAATCTTCAAAAATTCTTCGGAACATTTTGAAATAAGATAACATATTTCAAATCCTTTGAAACATTGTAAATTCCTTCATTTCCTTAAAATCCCTTGAATTTAAGTAAAATTAAACGTATCCATTAAATTTCTGTGAAAACTCCCTTGAAATCCCTATCAATGTTTAAAATCTATTGAAATCCTAGAAGATTCAATAAAATCCTTTAAATTTTGAAAAGTTTCTTGAAATATCTTAATGCCATCTCAAATCTTCGATTAAAAAAATCCCTTGAAATCTTTGGAAATTCGACAAAGTTATTTGAAATCACTTGAAATTTTTAAAAATCTTTTAAAATTCTTCGGAACTTTAAAACCCTTCGAATAAAATTTAATTTATTTCCTAAAGTTCTCTAGCAATTTGTTGAAATGTATTGAAATATCCTCAAATCTTTTGAAATCGTAAAATTCCATTTTAAAAAGTTAAACTCACTTAAAATTTCTTAAATTTAGGTTAAGTTAAACTATTTATAAAGGTTCTGTAAAACAACTATTAAGATTCTTATCAATCTTTGAAATTCCTTAAAATCTTTCGAGATTCAATGAAATCCTTTAAATTTGGCAAAATTTCTTGAAATACCTTGAATTTTTTTTCTCTAGAACTCAGTTCTCTAGAAACCACTTGAAATATTTGAAAATCCTTCAAAATTACTTGAAATCCCTGGAATTTTAAAAAATGTTTTGAAATTCTTTGGAATTTTTTTTTAATAATGTATAATTTTCAAAATATTCGCATTTTTTTAAAATTGCCTTATGTCCCTTGAAATTGTTGAATATCATATAAAAAGGCTTTGAATAAAATTTAATTCATTCTCTGAAATTCTCTAGAAATTGTTTGAAATCTCTCAAAATACCCTGAAAAAGATTCAATAAAATCCTTTAAATTTTGTAAAATTTCTTAAAATCCCTTGAAATCTTTGGAAATCCTATAATTTTATTTGAAACCCCTCAAAATTTATTTAAATCTTTTAAAATCGTAAAAACCCATTAAAATAAGTTGGAATCACTTAAAATCCCTTAAATGCAAGTTAAATTAAACGTATTTATTAAAGTTTTCCAGATAATCCATTGAAATTCCTATTAATCTTTGAAATCCCTCAAAATCTCTTGAAGTCTTTAATTTAAAAAATCCCTTGAAATTTCATTCTCTTGAATTTAGTTTTCTAGACATTCCTTGAAATCTTTGGAAATCCCACAATATTATTTGGAATACCATTGAAATTTGTTTAAATCTTTTGAAATTCTTCGGAATTCTTTTAAAAAAACCTAACATTTAAAATCCTTGAATTTTTTTAAATTCCTCCATGTCCCTTTAAATTGTTGAAATTCATAGAAAACTTCTTTAAATAGAATTCAATTTATTCTCTAAAGTTTACTTGAAAGTTGTTGAAATCTCTTAAAATCTCTTGAAATTTTTTTGAAATCGTAGAATTCCATTAAAACAAGTCAAAATCATGTAAAATCCATTGGATTTAAGTTAAATGCATTTATTACAGTTCTATAAAAAATAACCATTTAAAACATTATAAATCTTTAAAATCCTTAAGGTTCTTAGAGATTTAAAAATCCTTTATATTTTATAGGATTTATCGAAAAACCTTAAAATTTCCGGAAATATTTGAAAGCTATTGAAATTCCTTAAAATATTTAAAATCCTGTTAAATTTTTTTGATTCATAATCATGTTCCTTGAAATTGTTGCAATATGTAGAAATGCCTTAAAATTGAATTTGATTTTATTCCCAAAAGTTCTGTAGAAATTCTTTAAAGTACTCTGAAATCCCTTTAAATTTTATTTCATTTCATTAATTTCCGAAAGATCTCTAGAATTCCCTTAAAATCAAACTTAAATCCTGTGGAAATTCCACAACATTTTTAGAAATCTCTTGAAGTTTTTTAATTCACTTGAAATTCTTTGTGATTTTCTAAAATAGATTAAAATCTTTCAAAATTCCGTAAATTCGAACGTAAATCCTTTGGAATAATTCAATGTTCTCTACAATTCCGTAAATCTTGCGAAATTCTTTAAAATCCTTTGAAGTCTTTGAAAATTTTAAACAATTCTTTGTCATTTCTTGAAATTGTTTAAATCTCTTAAAATTCTTTGGAATTTGCAAAAATAATAAAATACATAAATCCCGGAAATCTTTCAAAATAATTGAATGTCCTATAAAATTCTTTAAATCTTGTGAAATTCTTTCAAATACCTCTAAATTTTTGAAAATCCTACAAAATTTTTTAAAATACTTTTAATTGTTGAAATCTCTGGAAATTCCTTATAATCCTTCAAAATGACCTAAAATCTTTCAAATCCTTTAAAATTTTCTAAGTTTTTTTATATTCCTTGAAATTAATAAAATCTGTAGACAATTCTCGAATTAAAAAAATCCCGAATAATCAAAGTCCCGTCAACAAATTTTCAAATTATAAAATATACAATACTGCAAAATTCCCGACACTAGAAAATTATCGAATGTAAAGAATTACAAATAGTTTTTAAATAAATGATATTTATTTATTAAAAATACAGTAATGAAATATTTAGATCAAAAACAAACTTCTAAAATGTTCAGTGTATTTTTTTAACTAGTCTTTTAGTTTGAAATAACAATAATTGAAAAAAAAACATATTTTTTAACGCAAAAGAACAATACAAAAATAAGGTTATTATTACAAGAGCAATAATTTAAAAAAATACTATGCACACTTTCAAAATAAAATTTGCCTTAAAAAATTTTGTTTTAGCGATTGTTATTTTAAATTTAATCAATAATTAAAAAAAATACACTAAAAGTTTAGAAAAATGTCTTGGATCAAAATATTTCATTATTGTATTTTCAATAAATAAATAATATTGATTCAGGATTTTCATAATTCGAGAATTTTCTATTTTGCATATCTTCGTTTTTGGGAATTTTAATGTAAGGAATTTTATTTTTGGGATTTTTCAGTCATACTAAATCTCGGAAAGGTAAAGATTCAATCAAATGGTTTACAGATATATTCCTGATTTTTTAAACAGAATTTTTGATCAAAAATTAATTTTTTAACTAAACATTTGACTATTTGTTTTCAAATTTGTGTGTTTTATTGGAAAATGAGGACGACTGAAAAATTCGGGAAAGTAAAATTTCCGAATTAGAAAACTTTCGAATAATAAAATTCCCGAATTCAAAAATTTCAGAATTATGCAATTTCTGAATAGTTTATAATATTACCGAATTGGAAAATTCCTAACAGTTTATCATAATAATGAATTTAAAAGTTCCCAAATAACAAGATTTCCGACAGGAAATCGACGAATTACAAAATATCCGAACTAAAAAATTCAAAAATTTGAACAATTAAAATTTTTGTTTTATGAATATGATTCATTAAATTAAATCGTGGAGCGAATGCTCGTTAAAAATAAATAGAAAGGTTAGTAGATCAAAAACTTACATATTCGTATATTATTTATTGCAAATACAATAACCAAATATTTTTATTTGAAAAAATTGTAATGTTTGAAATTTCTTAAACTAATGTTTTAATTTGAACCAACAATCATTAGAATACAAATTTCATCCAAAAATATTTTTTTTTCAATTATTGTTATTTTAAATTCAAACAATAATCTTAGAAATTTTAAAGCCTTAAACATTGAATTTTTTTTTTAAATAAAAATATTTGATTATTGTATTTTTAATAAACGAATAATATCTATAAAAAAATTTTTTAAGTGTTTAAATTCGGAAATTTTTTATTTCAGATATTGTATAATTCAGCGATTTTCTATCGAGAATTTTATTATTTGGGAGTTTTTAGATCGGTAATATTATAAACTGTCGGAAATTTTATTATTCGGGAATTTTCAAATTCGTTAATATTATAAACTGTTTAGCAATTTTATTAAGGGTGTCTACCCTACCTGGGAAACCTGGTAAACCTGCAATTGTCAGGGAATTTTTATATGTTTAGAAAAACCTGTAAATGTCAGGAATTTTTTTTCTAAAGCTAGGAAATTTCTGGTGAGCGTGCTTAATTTTTTTTTAAGCAACTTAAACATAAAATTGAATAACAATCATTCTTCATTTGTAACAGTAACTTTCTATAACTGTATTTAACGATATTTGATTAAAAATTAGTTTTTTTGTTGTTTTTAATTAACTTTTTTTACTGGAAAAATAACTATTCTTTTTTTGGTTGCAAATTGATCGTTTTTCGTTAAAAGTTCAAGCATCTGGTTGGAAATTCAGCAGCTCATTTGCAATTTTTTCTCTCTTGACTGAAAAATCTGTCTTAGTTGAAAATTTAACTTATGTTGAAAATTCATCTTTTTTTCGTTGAATTCAACCGTTTTTTATTGAAAATCAAAACCTTTTTTGCTTGAAATATCATCTATTACATTTTTTGTTCAGAATCCATATTTTTTGCAATGAAAATTACTTAGTAGAAAATAAGACTATTTTGTTACAAATTAATTTTTTTGTCTGAAGATTCATAATTTTAACTGAAATTCATATTTTTAGTTGAAAAATGAGCTATTTGCTTAGAAATTCGTTTTTTCTTTGGCTGAAAGTTAATTTTTTACGGAAAATTTAAATATTCCAGTTAAAAGTTTAATTTTAATTAGAAATTTATCACTTTGATTAAAAATGTAACTATTTTTGGTAATTAAAAAAAAAGAGAATGTAACTAACTGTTTCAATTGAATATTCCATAATTTTAGTTCAAAATTCATCTTTTTGGTTAAAAATTAATTTTTTAAATTGAAAATTTAACTATTCAATGTTTGATTAACAATTTATCTTCTTTAGTTGAAAGTTCATGTATTTTGTTTGAGATTTTTTTTTTCAAGTAGAAATTAATCTTTTTGGTTAATAATTCAAATATTTCAGTTAAAGATTCATTATTTTAGTTAAGAATTTATCTTTTTACTTGAAAATTCACCTATTCTAGTTAAACATTCATTATTCTAGTGGAAAATTCTTCCCTTTTGTAAAAATTATTTTCTTTTAACTAAACGTTTAACTATTCTATTTTTTGTTGAAAATTTAACAATTTGGTTATAAAATTGGTCCTCTTAAGTTTGAAAATAAAACAACTTGGTTGAAACTTAAACTTTTTTGTTAAAAATTTACCTTTTTTGGTTGTAATTTATCTATTCCAGTTGAAAATCGTCATTTTGATTTGAAAGTTTATCACTTTGGTTAAAAAAATTTTTTTTTAAGAAAATTAATTTTCTAACTGAAAATTTAACTATCCAATTTTTGGTTAAAAATTGAACATTAATACTTGAAAATTTAACTATTTAGTTAAAAATTTGTCTTTTTGAGTTGAAAATGCATGTATTTTGTTGAAAAATCATCCTTTTTGGAATAATGTTAATCTTCTTGTTTTAAAAATTATTTTGTTGTTAAAAATTCAAGTTTTCCAGTAAAATAAGCATAATTTTAGTTGAAAATTCATATTTTTGGTTGACAACAAAACAACTTGGTTGAAACTCAAACTCGTTTGTTGGAAATTCATCGTTTTTATTTGAAATAAATCTATTCCAGCAGCAGATCGTAGTTTTGAGTTGATAGTTTGTCACTTTGGTTTAAAATGTGTGTTTTTTATGGAGAATTACTTTTTTTAACTGAAAATTTAACCATTCCATTTTTGGTTAAAAATTGAGTTTTTCTGGTTCAAAATTCTATTATTTGGTTCACAAATTGATATTTATTAGTTTAAAATTCAACTGTTTGGTCTTTCTGGTAAAAAATTATTCTTTTTGGTTCAAAATTCAATTATTTGGTCAAAAATTCATCTATATTGTTGCAAATGTAAGATTTTCACTTGAAAAGTTAGAAATTTGAAGCGGTTTAAATTTAATTAGATATAGAACCCACATGAATTTAACCTAAATATTTATTGAATTTCAAATATAAGAAGATAAAATATAAATTTGTTTGAATCATTATCCAAATTTAGGAGCTTTAGAGACAAATTAAACAAATGATCATTCCTGTTTTTAGTATTAATAAATATTTAATTTATCAAATATTTACGAATTTCTTGTAATACAATAATTTGTTAAAGCTTTCTAAATTAAATTCAATTAAAATTGTTTTAAAAAATTGGGAAATATTTTAATTGTTCCATACTATGAAAAATTATACCTGGAAGAGACTTGAGATCCCTGGAAAAAACCTGGAATTGTCAGGGAATTTTTTTCCAGGATTTAAGTAGACGCCCTGTTTATTGTTCGGTTATTTTCCAATTCGGGAATTTTATTACTCAGAGATTTTATTATTCGGGAATTTTTCAATTTGGGAATTTCATTTCAAGGGAATTTTTCAGTCGTCTCATTTATTTCTATAAGAAGGTTCTTATGATTTTTCTGGAATCGCAAAAAATGATAAATTCGTTATGGGAAAATCATTGTGGGTCTTGAATATTTGAATTTGATTCCAGATAGTTGAAATTACTGGAGGTGGTGATCTCATGTCTGCTGTTCAAAATCTAGACTTTCTTCCCGGATTTGCATTAGAAGGATTTCCAAATCGGGATAGTACAACGTATCGAGAGCTTTATGGAATCCAAAATGCTGAAACGATTCTGCGAGGCACTTTGAGGTTCAGAGGTTTCACGGACACAATTCAGGGTCTCCAATTTCTTGGACTCATCGATCCAAATCCAAATCCGATTTTGCATCCCAATGGGCCCGACATCACTTGGGTAAGATTGAAGTTTAAAAAAACTCGACTTCGTCAGAGAGCTTCAAATTCAGAGCAGCAAATTCGCTCCTTTTTTCAGGATTTACACTTTTCCTCACTTTTCCCCACTTTTCATTTTAAAAAAATAATTTTTCTTTTTCCTCCTGTTTTTCAAGAAACTTTACCTCTTTCTTGTTTTTTTTTCAATAAAATGCCCAACAAGAAAATGAAAAATTAATGGATGAAAAGTCTACTATGATATTTTTGGTTCAGAATTGATCTCTTTTGGTTTCAAATTCTACTATATTATTAGAAATTTAATTATTTTGTTAAAAATTTAATTATTTTGTTAAAAATTCAAACACGTTCAAAAGCCATATTTTTTAGTAGAAAATTCAACTAGTTTGTTGTAAATTTGTCTTTCTGGATAAAAAAATTCTTCCCTTTGAATTAAAAATTCAACTATTTGGTTAAAAATATAACAGTTTTTGGTTGAAGTTTTATCATTTTTGTTTAAAATTATTCTTGTGCTAAAAATTCAATTGTCTTACAAAAATGATTATTTTTTTTTAAACTTGAACTATTTGGTTAAAGTATTATCATTTTTGATACATCTATTACAACTATTACATTTTTCGTTAAAAATCCATTATGTATTTTGTTGGAAATTCGTTTTTTTTGGTAAAATTAGACTGTTTTTAATTAAAGCTTAAATCTTTTTCGTTCAATTATCAACTATCACATTTTTCTTCGAGAATTTATCTTTTTTAGTAAGAAAATTCAATTTTTCTGGTGAAAATCCGTCTTTGTTAAAAACTAATCGTTTTGACTAAAAATTTAACTTCTATTTTTAGTTTAAAATTCCACTGTTTTGTTCAATATTCATTTTATTGAAGATTTATCATTCTAGTTAAAAATTTATTTCTTAGGCTGTAAATTTAACTATTTAGTTGAAACTTCTTTTTTTTGTGTTGAATTTTAATTTTTTGAACTAAAGTTTAACTATTTTATTTTTGGTTGAAAATCTATCTTTTCTAGTACAAAATTAAATTATTTGGTTAAAAATTTAAGTATGTACTTTGTTCAAAGGTCGTCTTTTTTGGTAGAAAATTAATCTTTTTGTTAAGAAATTCATTATTTTGATTGAAAATTCGATTATGCTTAGTTAAAAGATAAAGTTATTTCTTAAAGATTCATTTTTTTGCAGAAAAGTTTTTTGTTGTTCAAAAATTTATCTTTCTTGGTTTAAAACCAACTTTACTGATAAAAATTCAACTGTCTTAAAGAAAACCAATGTTTTAATTTGAAAGCTTAACTATTTGGTCGAATAATCAACTATTTTTGGTTAAAGCTGAATCTTTTTTGTTTGGAAATTCAACCATTTGGTTGAAAATTGATATTTTTCATTAAAAATTCGACCATTCGGTTAAAAATTATAAATTTTTATCAAAAATTCAACTATTGGGTTAAAAATTTTTTTTTTGTTAATGATTCATCATTTTAGTTGAAAATTTATCATTTTTGTTGAAAATTAATTTCTTTGTTTACGAATTTAAGAATATTGTAGTCATTTTTTAAATAAAAAATATTATTATTTTTTTTAATTGAAAATTATCGTTTTAACTAAAAATTTAACTCTTCTAATTTTTTTTTTAAATCTAATTTTTTTCTGTTGAAATTTAGTCTTTTTTGGTAGAAAATTAATATTCTTGATTACAAATATTAGCAGATTTTTTTTTCTAAATCAATTTACTTTAACTGAATTCTTTTTTAGCTATTCCATTTTTGTTGAAAATCCATCTTTTTTGTTAAAAATTCAACCATTTAATTAAAAATGTATTTATTTTATTAAAAATTAACCATTTTTGGTAGAAAATGTATAATTTTGTTTGAAAATTAACTTCGTCTATGAATTAGAGTGTTTCGTTGAAATTTTTTTTATTGAAAATTAATTTTTTAAACTATAAATTTAACTCTTGCATTTTTGGTAGAAAAATTACCTTTTTTCATTGAAATTTTAACTATTTGGTTAAAAATTTTTTTTTTTGTGAAGAAGATTTATAATTTTATTTGAAAATCAATCGTTTTATTGAAGATTCAACTATTGGGTTGAAAATTCATTTTTTTGGTGAAGATTCATAATTTTAGTTAAAAATTTATAATTTTTGTTAAAAATTAATTTCTTTTTTTCTGAATTTAAGGACATTATGGTCATTTTTTGAATTAAAAATATTATTTTCTTTATTGAAAATTTTCGTTTTAACTAAAAATTAAACTCTTTCAATTTTTGTAAAAAATCGACTTTTTTTGTTGAAAATTGAACTATTTGGTTGAAAATTAGTATTTTTTGGTAGAAAATTAATATTCTTGATTACAAATATAAGTAAAATTTTTTTAAACTAAATTAATTTAACTAAATTCTTTTTCAGCTTTTCCATTTTTGTTGAAAATCCATCTTTTTGTTAAAAATTCAACTATTTAATTAAAAATGTATTTATTTTGTTAAAAATTAACCATTTTTTGTAGAAAATGTATAATTTCGTTTGAAAATTAACTTCTTCGTCTAAAAATTTAAGTACTCTATTAAAATTTTTTTTATTGAAAATTAATTTTTCAAACTATAAATTGAACTCTTGCATTTTTTGTAGAAAAATTACCTTTTTTAATGAAAATTCGACTATTTGGTTGACGATTCGTCTCTTTTGGTAGAAAATTGATCTTGTTGATTAAAAATTCATCTTTTTGGTCGAAAATACAACTATTAGGTTAAAAATTCATTTTTTTTAAGATTTATAATTTTAGTTGAAAATTCTTTCTTTTTCCATGGAAAGTAACTTTTTTGACTGCTTAACTATTTTATTTCTTGTTAAAAATCCACCTTTTTTTGCTAAAAAGGCAATTATTTGGTTCAAAATTTATTTATTTTGTAAAAAATTCATATTTTTGTAGAAAATGTACCCTTCTTCAGTTGAAAATTTATTTTTGGTTTAAAATTGATTTATTTTGTTAAAAGTTCCTGTTCAATGTATGAAATTAACTGTTTTTCATTGGAAAGAAAAAATTTATTTTGTGTTGACAAATTTTGTGTGGACAATTCTTCTTTTTTGGTTGAAAATTCAACTATTTGGTTGAAAATTCGTCTATTTAGTAGAAATTTAATCTTGTCGATTAAAGATTCATTATTTTAGTCAAAGATTCATAATTTTAGTTGAGATTTTTTTTTTTTATTGAAAATTAATGTCTTTGACTTCTTAACTATTTCATTTATTATTGGAAATCCACTTTTTCATTAAAAATGAAACTATTTGGTTGAAAATATATTTATTTTGTTCAAAATTCATCTTTTCTTAGTTTCAAAGTCATCTTGGTTAAAAATTGAAAATTAGTATTTTTTGCAGAAAATTAATCTTTTTGTTAAAACAATTAATTATTCTTGGTTGAAAGTTAAAGTGCTTTATTAAAAATTAATTTTTTTTTGGGTACAAAAGTATTATTTTTCGTTAAAAATTCACATTTCTTGGTATAAAATTAACTTTCTTTTTAAAAATTCAACTGTTTTAAAAAAATCAATGTTTTAGTTAAAAAATGTTACTATTTGTTTGGAAATTCTACTATTTTTAGTTAAGAATTGAACTATTTGATTGAAAATTCTGTTAGTTTATTAAAAATTCAATCTTTTTTTTTATGGAGATTCATCATTTCAGTTTGAAACTCATCTTTGTTTAAAAAATTAAATATTTTGTTGAGAATTCGTTTCATATTGAATTTATAATGGTACCTAGAATAATTTTTTTTAAAAGCATTTATTCCCCTTCTGTTCCGCTATTTTCGTGCAAAATCGCCCTATTTACCCTGTTTTGGAAGCATTTCGGGCTGTGAAGTCTGTTTTTTTTTGGTATTTTTTCTGTTAAAAAGTTTGTCTTTTCAGAGATCGCTAATCTCCAATTTCCTCGGACTCCCGAACGAAAGTATTTTCTATGAAAACTTAAAACGGAAATTGGTGGAGCGAGTTAATTCCGAGGAACGAGCCCAGGCGATTGAAGACTTGGGTCTTTTGCAGGATGATCTGGTTCTGAAGTTAAATTCGCCCCTTGACACACTCTCCCATTATTTGTCAAAGAAACTCTGCTTTGAAGAAAATGAGCGTGACCTGGTAATTCTGAGGCACGATATTTGCATTCGATGGCCCGATGGCAAAAGGGAACAGCGAGGAATTAATATGGTGATCTATGGTGATAATAAAGGACATTCAGCGATGGCTCGCACAGTTGGTTTTCCTGCTGGTATTGCTGTCAAGATGATTTTAGACGGTAGGTTTTTGATAAAAGCATATAAATTATGTTCTTCTGCGAAAACAGGGTTGCTACAGGTTTGAGAATTTGAAAATGGTCAGGGAAAGTCAGGAAATGTCAGGGAAAACATTTTCCTTTGTTAGAAATTCGTCTTTTTTGGTAGAGAATTAATCTTCTTGATTGGAAATTCACCCTTTTGGTTGAAAATCCAAATACTTGTTTGAAAATTAATTTTTTTTGTTAAAGATTCATCATTTAATTAAAAACTTATCTTTTTAGGTAAAAATTAATTTCATTTGTTGAAAACATAATTATTTAGTTGAAAATTAATTTCTTTGCCTTTCTGTAGAAAATTAATCTTGTTGATTGAAAATTTATCTTTTTTGCCGAAAATTCAAATATTTGGTTATAAATTCATTTTCCTGGTTAAAAATTGATCATTTTAGTTAAAAAGTTATCTTTTTGGTTAAAAATTAATTTCTTTGGTTTGAAACATAATTATTTCAAAAAAATTCTTATTCAGTTTAAAATTAATTTATTTTGTTGAATATTCATCTTCTTTGGTAGAAAATAAATTTTATTGATTAAAAATTTATTTTTTTTGTCCGAAGATTCATCATTTTAATTAAAAATTCATCTTTGTGGTTAGAAATTAATTTCTTTAGTTGAAAATCTAATTATTAAAAAAAATTGTTATTCAGTTAAAAAATATTATTTAAATTCACCCTTTTCGGTAGAAAATGAATCTTGTCAATTGAAAATTCATCTTTTTGGTCGAAAATTCGAATATATAATTAAAAATTTAATTCCTTGTTAACAAATTCATCATTTTAGTTGAAAAGTTACCTTTTTCGTTAAAAATTAATGTCTTTAGTTAAAAACATTCTATTGTTAAAAGTTCTTTATTTTAAAATAAATGTATTTTTTTTAATTCGTCTTCTTTGGTAGAAAATTAATCTTGTTGAATGAAAGTTAATCTTTTTGGTCAAAAATTCAAATATCTGGTTAAAAATTCATTTTTTGTTTGAATATTGATCATTTTAGTTTAAAAATTTCATTTGTGTTTAAACATTAATTTCTGTAATTAAAAATCTAATTATTTTGTTGAAAATTCCTATTCAGTTAAAAATCAATCCAATTTGTTGAAAATACGTCTTTTTTGGTAGAAAATTCATGTTATTAATTGAAAATTCACCTTTCCGATCAGAAATTCAAATGTTTGGTTAAAAATTAAATTATGTAGTTAAAAATCAAATTATTTTGTTGAAAATTTGTATTCAGTTGAAAATTAATTAATTTCTTTGAAAATTCGTCTTTTTCTGGTAGAAAATAAATCTTGTTCATTGAAAATTCATATTTTTTGGACGAAAATTCAAATATTTGTTTAAAAATTCATTTTTTTAGGTTGAAAATTCATCATTTTGTTGAAAACTTATCTTTTTAGATAAAAATTAATTTCATTTGTTAAAAACATAATTATTTAGTTGAAAATTAATTTATTTGTGTTTTTTTGTAGAAAATTAAACTTGTTAACTGAGAATTCATCTTTTTAGTCGAAAATTAAAATATTTGTTAAAAAATTTATTTTCATGGTTGAGAATTCATCATTTTACTTAAAAAGTTATCTTTTTGGTTAAAAATTAATTTCTTTGGTTGGAAACATAATTATTTTTTGAAAATTCTTATTCGGTTGAAAATTAATTTATTTGTCTTTTTTTTTGTAGAAAATTGATCTTGTTGATTGAAAATTCATCTTTTTGGTTGAAAATTCATCATTTTACTTGAAAATTTATTTCTTTTTTGGTTAAAAATTTATTTTATAGGTGCTAAATTGAACTATTTTGTTGAAAATTCTTTTTTTTTGCTGAAAAATAATTTTTTTTAATTAAGAATTTAACTATTAGATACATTTTTTGCTAAAAATCTATCCCTTTTTCTTAAAAATTCAACTGTTTGGTTGAAAATTCATATCTTTTGTTGGAAAATCGTTGTTTCTTTTATTAAAAAATAATTTTCAACTAAAAATTTAATTATTCCATTTTTAGTGTAAAATTAATATTTTTAGTTGTAAATTCATGTGATTTGTTAATAATTCATATTTTTTGGTAGAAAATTAATTCCATTGAATGAAAATCCATCTTTTTGGTTTAAAATTCCATTGTTTCTTTAGAAATTCATTTATTTAGTTGAAGATTCATCATTTTACTTTCTGGGTTAAAAATTTATTTTTTTGGCGGTAAATTTAACTATTTTGTCGAGAATTATTTTTTTATTGCAAAATAATTTTTCAAACTGAAAATTAAACTATAACATTTTTTACTAAAAACCCTTTCTCTTTTTGGTTAAAAATTCAACTGTTTGCTTGAAAATTCATATTTTTTGTTAAAAAATTTTTTTTTTCATAGAAAATTAATCTTCTTTGTCGAAAATTTATCTCTTTGGTTCAAAATATAACTATTTTGAGGAAAATTATTTTTATTTGGTTCAAAATTAATTATTGTATCTGAAAAATCAAAAAATTCTATTTTAAGTTAAAAATTTATTTATTTTTTAGTAGAAAATTCAACAATTTGGTTGAAAATACATGTACTGTGTTGAGAATTCATCCTTTTTGTTTCGAAATAACTTTTTTAACTTGAAATTGATATTTATTGAAACTTCATGTATTTTGTTGAAAATTTATCTTTTTTGGTAAAAAAATGAATCTCCTTTGACAAAAGTTCATCATTTTGGTTAAAAAAAGCAATTATTTGGTTAAAAATTCATCTATTTTGTTAAAAATTCAATACATCTAAGTTGTAATAAATACAGATGTACTATTTTTTTTTAGTAAAAATTGTTCTTATCTAATAGTCTTTAAGATGAATTTAGGAACAAACATTTTTATGCATTAACTTTATTGATCTCCTAGGTGTAAGTTTGTTTTTATACCTGAAAGAAAAATTTATAATGGTCAGTGAAAATGAAAAAATGCTCAGGGAAAATTCAGGGAGAGTCAGGGAATTTTGAAATTAGGATTTTGTAGCAACCCTGAAAAAAAACAAGTAGAAATTTGCCTAAAAATTGTTCATTTTTTAGGAGAAATCCAGAAACGAGGAAACCTTCTTCCGTTCACTCCAGACATCTATTTACCAATGTTGAGCAGATTGAGAGCTGAAGGTCTCGAATCGTTCGAAACTTCTAAATGGCTGTGAAACTCATCTCAAAATTAGGTTCATATTTAGTCGCATTTTTTGCACCTGTGACAGAAATGACTGATAATTAAATTAAGTTAATTTTCTTAAAGCATATTCTTATAAACTAGCATTATTCCTAAACAAAATGTAATAAAGTCAAGTTAGTGAATCAGAAGACGAAGATACGTGGTTCAAAATTGTATGTCGTTAAATTTATTGATATCGCCACTGGTTTTGTGGAAAATTGCCAACAATACAATAATATTCAGCTCGTTCGGTTACAGATAATGGACGAGTTCCAAACGATAGACGATAACGAATCTCAACATTCTTATTCTTTTAACAGAGTAATCGTAATAAAATTTCACTCATCTTCAATTTTCAATACAATCTGAAAATCGTAATTTTTTCTACTCTTTACGGAAGGAAACGTTCACAAAAAGCTCGAGAGTGTCGTATCTAAATACACAATTTACGTTCATATGGTGTTACTTTGAGCAGATTACAAACAGTACTATTACACAAAGATGTCTACGTTTTTTTTTTTTAATTAAATAGCGACTAAGATATTAATGATAATTTTGTTTCTTTTTTTAATAACAATTATATCGTTGAATGAATTCAGCAACTGAAAGATCTTGGAAATTCAAATCATATTTTCAATTTCCAAAAAAGTTTAGTAACTGATTTGTTGCAACTTTACACTTTGATCAATCCACCGATAAATCTGCTTCTAGCGATTAAAAATTATATTTGTATAAAGTCGGCAGTATACAAATGAAGTACAATAGTTACTAACAACAGTTTGCAGGTCTTCGAGATTTTACAATTTTTCAATTTACAATAAAAAAACAGTGAATCTGAAACATAATAATTGATAATTGATTGAAAACCTGATTCCTGAAAATCCGTTTGTGGCGAAAACGAGTTTTTCTACAGAGACAAATGATTTCGCAAATTGATTCGAAATGAGGAAATGCAGACGGAAATAGAATTCCATGATTGACGGATATTTTCAGGATGTTTTTGTCATCCCTGCGAAAACTGCTTTGACGAAACAACAGGCAGCAGTTAAATTTTCTGTTGATAATTCAAGTATTAATTTTCTTTAATTTTCAACAGTTCAAAATTAAATTTTGGAAAGTTCATTTATTAAATTCTCAGGTTGAATTCAAAAATGAAAATTGAAGAAAATGTAACTGTTGAAAACTCAATGTTCAATTTTCTTAAATTTGCATTCATTTTTTATTTTCTTCAATTTTCAACAGTTGAATTTTCTACTGCTGATAATTTAATTATTAATTTTCTGCAATTTTCAACATTTGAATATTTAATTTTATTTAAATTTATTCAATTTTTAATAGTTGAAATTTAAAATTTGTAATGTCCATTTATTAAATATTCATGTTGAATTCAGCAGTTGAAAATTAAAGAAAATTCTACTGTTGAAAACTTAATATTCAATTTTCATTAATTTTTAACTTTCTTTTATTTTCAACAGTTAATAATTCAATTTTGAATTCTCTTCTATTTTCAACAGTTTTAAATTTAAATTTTAAAACGTTCTCTTACTAAATTCTCATGTTGAATTCAACAGTTGGAAATTAAAGAAAATTCAACTGTTGAAAACTTAATGTTCATTTTTCTTCAATTTTCATTTATTTTTATTAATTTTTCTCCAATTTTTAACAGCCAAATTTTCCCCTATTGATAATTCAATTATTAATTTTTCTTAATTTTCAACTGTTCAAAATTCAGCTGCCAATTTTCTTGAATTTTCAACAGTTGAATTTTCTACTGTTGTAAATTCAATTATTAATATTCTTCGATTTTCAATAGTTGAATATTCAATTTTGAACATTTGAAAATTAAATGTTATATGTTAATTTACTAAATTCTCATGTTGAATTCAACAGCTGGAAATTGAAGAAAATTCGACTATTGAAAACTCAATGTTCATTTTTTTTTTTAATTTCCAATATTTTTTATTTTATTTTTTCACAAACATCACCAGTTGAAGTTTCCCCTGTTGATAATTTAATTATTGATTTTCTTCAAATTTCAACGGTTGGAAATTAAATTTTGTAAGATTCATTTATTAAATTCTCATGTTAAATCCAACAGTTGGAAATTGAAGAAAATTCAACTGTTGAATTTTCTACTGCTGATAATTCAATTATTGTTTTTTTTTTAATTTTGAACAGTTGAAAATAAAATTTTTAAATATACATTTATTAATTTTTCATGCTGAATTCAACAGTTGAAAATTCACGAAAACTCAACTTTTGAAATCTCTATGTTCAAATTAATTAATTATAAATAATAAAATAAAATAAAAATAAAATAAAAATAATTAATAAACTAATTTTCTTTAATTTTCCAGAGTTAAAAAATAAATTTTGAATTGATCATCTATTAGATTCTCATGCAGAATTGAACATTTGGAAACGAAAGAAAATTTTACTATTGAAAAAAACTTAATTTTTCTTTAATTTTAATTTTTTTCAATTTCAACAGTTGAATTTTACACTTTTGACAATTCAATAAATAATTTTTTTCAATTTTCAACAGTTGAAAATTCAGTTACTAATTTTCTTCGATTTTCAATAGTTGAATTTTCTGATGTTGTTAATTCAATTATTAATTTTCTTCAATTTTCAACAAATAAATATTTAGTTTTCAATTTTCTTAAACTTTCAACAATGGAAAATTAAATTTTGTAATTTTCATGTTGAATTCAACAGTTTGAAGTTGAAGAAAATTAAACAATTAATTTCCTTTAATTGTCAACAGTTGAACAAAAATTTGAAATGTTAATTTATTAAATTCTCATGTTGAATTCAACGTTTGTAAATTCACAAAAATTTAGCTATTAGAAAATCTATGTTCAATTTTCTTAAATTTTCAACAGTTCTAGATTCAATTTTCAATTCTCTTCAATTTTCAACTGTTGAATTTTCTACTGCTCATAACTAATTGATCAATTTTCTTTAATTTCCAAGAGTTGGAAATTAAATTTTAAAATCTTCATTTATTAAATTCTGATGTTAAATTCAACAATTGGAGATGAAAGAAAATTCAATTGTTGAAAACTCAATGTTACGTTTTCTTCAATTTTCATCCATTTTTAATTTTTTTTAATTTTCCACACTTGAATTTTATACTGTTGAAAATTTAATTATTAATTTTCCTCAATTTTCAACTGTCGAAAATTCATCTGCCAATTTTCTTGAATTTTCAACAGTTAAATTTTTTACTGTTGAGAATAAAATAATTAATTTTCTTCGATTTTCAACAGTTGAATATTTAATTTTCAACAGTTGAAAATTAAATTTTATAATGCTCATGTATTAAATTCTCATGTTGAATTCAACAGTTGAAAATTGAAGAAAATTCAACTATTGAAAACTCAATGTCCATTTTTCTTCAATTTCCAATCTTTTTTATTTTTTTTTTTTGAATATCCGCAGTTGAATTTTCCCCTGTTGATAATTCAATTATTAATTTTCTTCAATTTTCAACAGTTAGTTTAGTTTAGTAATTCAATTTTCAATTCTCTTAAATTTTGAACTGTTGAATTTTATACTGTTGATAACTAAATGACTAATTTTCTTTAATTTTCAAGAGTATAAAATTAAATTTTAGAATCTTTATTAATTAAATTGTCATATTTAATTAAAAAATAGGAAATTGAAAATAAATCAACAATTGTAAACTCAATGTTAATTTTTCTTCATTTATAATTTCTTTATTCAATTATCAATAGCCGAATTTCTCCCTATTGATAATGCAATTATTAATTTTTCTCAATTTTCAGCTGTTCAAAATTAATCTGCCAATTTTCTTGAATTTTCAACAGTTGAATTTTTTACTGTTGAAAATTCAATTATTAATATTCTTCGATTTTCAATAGTTGAATATTTAATTTTTAATACAGTTAAAAATGAAATGTTATAATGTTAATTTAATAAATTCTCATGTTGAACATTAAAATTTTTTTTCATTCATACACAATAAAATTTTCAACTGTTTGTAATTGAATTACCAATTTTCTTGAATTTTTAAAAGTTAATTATTCAATTTTCACTTCTTTTCAATTTTCATCAGTTGAAGTTTCTACTGTTAATAATTCATTATTAACTGTTAAAAATTCATTTACCAATTTTCTTCAACTATCAACAGTGAAATTTTCTACTTTTAATAATTCAATGATCAATCGTCTTCAATTTTCAATAGTTGAACATTCAATTTTCAATTTCCTCCAATTTTTAATGATTGAAATTTCATTTGTTAAAAATTCAATTATAAATTTTCTTCCATTTTAAACAGACTAAAATTTAATTTTTTTTCAAAAATAGAATTTGCAACTGTTGAAAATTCAACTATCAACTTTCTTCTATCGATAAAAAATTATATTGATACAAAGTCGGCAGTGTACAAATTAAGTATAATTGTGACTAACAGTTTGCAGGCCTTCGAGATTTTACAATTTTTCAATATCCAATAAATTTGCGGCGGAAACAAAATTTTCGAAAAAGACAAACTATTTCGCAAGTAAATTCGCAATGAGAAAATGAAAACGGAAATACAATCGCGTGATTAAAGGCTATTTTTTGTCGTCCCTGCGAAGACTGTTTTGATATCCTAGGTCCTTTAATTCTAAATTTTCTCGACTCGTACGATAAAGACTTTAATCTAAACTGTCTAACATTATAACGAATTGACTAGTTTTTCTCCTTCTCGACTATGCCAATATTTAGTGAGTCAAATATTTTTTGCCCTTGATTATCTAGAATCGTACATACACTATCTAGTATTTAACAAAGTCTAATTTTGAGATATATCACCGCACTTAATACTTTACTATCACTATTCTCAACTACTGTCTCGTGGAACAAATTCTAGTCGAATTTGAAAAAAAATTCTAATATCAATTAATACGCAGATTAATAGCACAGGTTTATAAATAATGGGGTTGTGTTTGTTGTTAGAATGCGGGAAGTCATCTTCGAAGTGATTTTTTGCGTAAAATCCGAATCCGAGTTCAGAGTTGGTCCATCACGTCAGGATTTTGAGATATTTGAGGTTATGTACACGAAAAATCGGATTCTTTGCTATTTTCGAGGTTATGTACAGTTATGTCTAGTTTGCAAGTGGCGTCATTCAGTACTACCCTTACTCTTCAAAATCATCTTACGAACGGTTACCAATTTTTTTTTGCAAAGTTATGGCCATTTGGAGTTTTGAAATATATCCGCACAATGCTATGATCATTCACTCCAACTCTTTGGGGCAAAGCGTTTTGTGATCACTAATTTCTCTTAAAAATTTGTACCCGGAGGTTTTCATGGTCGCTGAATATAAATTCATGGTCAGAAGGTTCACATTTTTATTTACAAAATGGTGGATATGATCCAAAAAGTTAATGTGAATGCTCATAGCATTGTGCGCATAAATGTCAAAATTTAAAATGTCCGTAACTTTGCAAAAAAACTTTGGTGACCGTTCGAAAGCCGCGTACATAACCTCAAAAATAGCAAAAAAAAACAATTTTTTGGGTACATAACCTCAAATATCTCAAAACCCTAACGTGATGGACCAATTCTGAGCTCGGATTCGGATTCTAAGCAAAAAATCACATCGGAAGTGACATCCCGCTTTCCAACAACAAAACTTTGCACACCTGTGTAGTCGATCGACCCTAGTTGCGAAGATATCTTTTCAAACTCGTGACAATAAGTTTTGATTCTGATAAATCTAAAAACTAATTTTAGTCAAATTAATTTATAAACTTTTAATTTAAGATATTCCCAGGTTGCGGTGATTTTGACAGTAAATATTTTTTTAGTATACATGATTTTATTTAAGTTGTAGGACTCCATTTGTATTACCTAAATCTTCCTTTTTTGGTCGTAATTTTGATAAATTTGTGCCTCCGTAAGAATTTATTTTTAATTTAAGGATTTATAAGAATCTATCCGAAATTGATTTAAACTTCAAGGCTTGCAGGGATCACAGTGAAAAAGGAGCTCAAAAAAGGGGAGAATAGGGTAATTTTTTCACGAAGAAGGGGAAAAATAGGGGAAATATTGAACATAAATTTTTACATCTAGAAAATACGAAACAATCTTTTGGTAAGAAATGCTAAAGAATATTTTAGGCCAGTAGCGACCCGATTTCGAAAAAATTGACTTGTCTCAAAATTTTTGTTTTATGGATTGAAATGCTTATTTACTCAATTCTCCTGTTGAGTTCAACAGTTAGAAAATTTAAGGAATTCAAAGGTTGAAAACTCAATGTTCAATTTCTACTCATTTTGAATTTTCTTCAATTTTCAACTGTTGAAAATTCAATTTTCTTAAATTATCAGCAACAGAATTTTCAACTGTTAAAAATTCAATAATCAATATAAATAATAATAATTTTTTTTCAATTTTCAACAGTTAATAATTTAATTTTCGACACTTGAAAATTCAGTTATTAATTTTATATAATTTTCAATAGTTGAATATTCGATTTTTAATTTCCTTTAATATTCAACAATTGAATTTTCATATGCGAAAAATTCAATTTTCTTTATTTTCAACAATTTAATTTTCAGTTTTCTTCAATTTAAAACTATCGAATTGTCATCTGTTTAAAATTTAATTATTAATTTCCTTTAGTTTTGAGCAGTTGATAATTCAAGTTTCTTTAAATTCCAACAATTGAATTTTCAAATTTTGAAAATTTAATTATTAATTTTCTTCAAGTTACAACAATAGAATATGAAAAAGTTAAACATTTTATCATTAATTTTCAACAATAGAATATTCAACTTTTGAAAATTCAATGATCAATTTTCTACAATTACCAACAGTCAATAATTCAATATTCAATTCTCTTCAATTTTCGACAGCTGAACTTTCTACTATTGATAATTATTAATAATTAATTATTTTCTTTTTTCCCACAGTTAAATATTCAATTTTCTTTGATATTCAACAGTCGAAAGTTTAATTTTCTTCAATTATCAACAGAATTTTCAACTTTAAAAATTCTATTATAAATTTTCTTCAATTTTCAATTCTCTTCAATTTTCGACAGTTGAAATTTCTACTGTTGAAAATTCAATTATTACTTTTCTTCAACTTTCAACAGTTGAGAATTCAATTTTGTATTTTTTTAAATTTTTTAACAATTGAAAATTCAATTATTAATTTTCTTCAAATGTCAACAGTTGAATATTCAATTTTCAATTTTATTCATTATTGAAAAATTGAATTTTCATATATGGACAATTCGACTTTCTTCAATTTTCAACCATTTAATTTTCAATGTTCATCAATTTTCAACAATTTTTTATTATCTTCATTTTTCAAAGCTGAATTTTCCACCGTTGATAATTAATAATAATTATTATTTTCTTGGATTTTTAACAGTTGAATATTCAATTCTCTTCAATATTCAATTTTCTTTAATATTCAGCAATTGAATATTCATGTGTTGAAAATTAAATTATCAATGTTCAAAAATTTAATTATCTTTAATTTTCAATTCTCTTGAAGTATCGACAGTTGAATTTTCTACTGTTGAAGATTAAATTAATAATTTTCTTCATTTTTCAACAGTTGAGAATTCAATTTTGAATTTTCTTAAACTTTTAACAGTTGAAAATTCAATTATTAATTTTCTTCAATTATCAACATTTGAATATTCAATTTTTAATTTTCTTCATTATTCAAAAGTTTAATTTTCATATATGGAAAATTCAACTTCCTTCTATTTTCAACAATTTAATTTTCAGTTTTCTTCAATTTAAAACAATTGAATTGTCATCTGTTGAAAATTAAAGTATCAATTTTCTTCAATTGTCAACAATAGAATATGCAACTGTTGAAAATTTTATCATTAGTTTTCTCCAATTATCAAAAATTTTTTATTTTCTTCATTTTTCAACAGTTGAATTTTCTACCGTTGATAATTAATAATAATTATTTATTTTCCTTATTTTTAAAAGTTGAATATCCAAATCTCTTCAATATTAAATTTTTTTTAATATTCGAAAATTGAATTTTCAACGGTTGAAAATTAAATTAACAATTTTCTCAAATTTTTAACAGTTAAAAATTAAATTCTGAATTTTCTTTAATTTTCCAAAGTTGAATATTAAATTTTGAATTTTCTTAGATTTTCAACAGTTAAAAATTTTTATCTGTAAAAATTCAATTATCAATTTTATTCAATTTTCAAAAGTTGAAAATCGAATTTTTAATTTTCTGCAATTTTTAACAGTTAAAAATAAAATTATATCGAATGAAATTTCAGTTTTATTTAATTTAAAACACTTGAAATTTCAACAATTAAATTTACATTTGTTGAAAATTCAGTTATCAATTTTTTTCAATTTTTAACATTTGAAAATTCAATTTCTATTTTCATCTATTTTCAATAGTTTAAAATTCAATTTTTAATTTTCTGAAACTGTGAACAGTTGAAAATTTGATTATAAACAATTAAATTTCCAGTTTTGTTCAATTGAGAATAATGGAAAATTCAACAATTTGATTTTCATCTGTTGGGAATTTAATTATAGATTTTCTTTAATTTTCAACGGTTCAAAATTAAATTTTTGTTTTCTTCAATTTTCAACATTCGGAAATTCAATTTTAGCAAATAAATTCTCAATTTTTATCCGCTGAAAGCAATTGAATTTTCGAATGACAAAAATGGAAGAAAATCGAATTTTTAATTGTTGTAAATTAGAGAAAATTTTATTTAATAAATAAATATTTTAATCCCTAAAAAAATTTGATAAAGGTAGATTTTTGTCGAAAACGGTAAAAAACGGGAAATCTATTCACGACGATATAAAAAAGTCCGACAAAAAAAAATTCATCAAATAAAAAAAATGTTAAAGATTTAATTCGTTAAAATTAAAAATTTTATTTAAATTCGAAATAGTTCAGTTTCAAATCAGTCCATGAACATTCGTACATTTTCAAATGGTAAGATTTGAAAATAAAATTTGATACGCAAGAGTCCCAAGTTTGAAACGTGAATTTTTTAATTCCATTATCTAGAAATATAGTAGATTACTAAAAATAAATAAATAATAAAATAAATTACTCAAAAATTAGACTAAGCTAAAAATTACATATTTGCATTTACTAAGTAAATATGTAACTTACAGCTAAGTCTCTTAAGTAAATTTTAAGCAAATGCAAGTTCAAATTTTACAATTGAAAATCGAGACTACTTTTCCGGTCCGAAATTTGCCGCGAAATTGAAATATTGTATTTTCAAATCTAGCGTATTTAGAGAAAAAAAGGAAAA